>OY740798.1:4471029-4611029 GCA_963514005.1 Raja brachyura | reverse complement strand
TAGGATACTGATTTTGGATGATCAGCCACGATCATATTGAATGGCGGTGCTGGCTCGAAGGACCGGATGGCCTACTCCTGCACCTATTTTCTATGTTTCTCTGACACCAGGACGGATTTTAAACTAGAAAGCTGGACTCATTCTGGCCAGGAATGCAATAATGACTGCAAGAATATTAGTGCATGCAATTCAGGGACCGTAACATAAAATCTGACTGGACTTCCCCGATCTCCCGGTTGCTAAACACTTCAATTCTCCTTCCCATTCCCACAGTGACCTTCTGAAGAAGGGTCTCGACCCGAAACGTCGCCTATCTCCTTCGCTCCTTAGATGCTGCTGCACCCGCTGAGTTTCTCCAGCTTTTTGTGTAACCCACAGTGACCTTTCTGTCCTAGGTCTCCCCCATTGGCCGAGTGAGGCTAAACGCAAATTGGAGGAAACAGCATCTCATATTCCGCTTGGGCAGCTTACAGCCCAGTGGTATGAATGCTGATTTCTCTAACTTCAGGTAGCCCCGGCATTCCCTCTCTCTCTATCCTTCCCCACCCAACTCGCACCAGCTTCTCGTTATCATCAAGCAAACTGCTAACAATGGCCTGTTTCCTTTATCATCGTTATTTTTTTTACATATCTTTCATTCATTGTTCTTTATTTCTCTACATCACCGTCTATATCTCTCAATAGACAATAGACAATAGGTGCAGGAGTAGGCCATTCGGTCCTTCGAGCCAGCACCACCATTCAATGTGATCATGGCTGATCATCCCCAATCAGTACCCTGTTCCTGCCTTCTCCCCATATCCCTATTTTTAAGAGCCCTATCTAGCTCTCTTGAAAGTTTCCCTTTTCCCTGACTAGTCTGGAGAAGGGCCTTGACCCATTCCTTCTCTCCAGAGATGATGCCCGTCCCGCTGAGTTACTCCAGCTTTTTGTATCTATCTTTGGTTTAAACCAGCGTCTGCAGTTCCTTCCCACACATAAAACAGGCAGCAGATTGGCCATGTCTCACAGCTGGGTCTTGGCCATCGTACAAGGCATGCCCACACTCACCTACTTCCAATGGCCCTCGGCCCAGAACAAGCCCTACTGGAGTCCAACATACTGTAATACTAGAGGCCAGGATTAAAAATTCGATCTTGCAAGGCTCCACGCTCGGTGTAAAATTATGCATAAATCATTAAATTATGGCTATTGATTATTCAACAGCAGCTTCGAAATCCCTGGTTTTGTAAAACCCAACTGCAGTGAAACCATTCCATTACGGCAAAACACATCCCTTCCCCTCTGTTATCCGGCTTCTGTATGTGTGGGAAGGAACTGCAGATGCTGGTTCAAACCCAAGATAGACACAAAATGCTGGAGTAACTCAACGGGACAGGCAGAATCTCTGGAGAGAATCTCTGGGTCCCTCCAGTCTGACCCAAAACGTCACCCATTCCTTCTCTCCAGAGATGCTGCCTGTCCCGCTGAGTTACTCCAGCATTTCGTGTCTTATCAGGCTTCTGAACGGTCCTTCCATGAGCTAGGGTACTGTCCGATTCACCTCTACCCCATTGCGGACATTGGACTTTGACTCTGGAACTGATGCGCTACAATGCTGAGAACTCTATTCTGCACTCTGTATCTTCCCCTTTGCTCCACCTATTGTACTTGAGCTTGGCCCGATTGTTTCCATGCTTAGGTATATCTGATCTGTTTGGACAGCGTGCAAAAAACCTTTTTCACTGTACAAGTAACAATAATAAACCTAAGCCTGAAATCAAGTGGATAGTGTTAACTGCAGAATGTAGAAACAAGGAACTGCAGATGCTGGTTTACAAAAAAAAGCCATAAAGTGCTGGAGTAACTCAGCGGGTCCGGCGACAACTCTGGGTTAAAAGGATGGGCGACATTTCATGTCTGGAGAAGAGCCCTGACCCAAAAACATCACCTATCCTTTTTTGCCAGAGATGTTGCCTGACCCATCAAGTTACTCGAGCACAATGCCCGGTTTAGTTTTTTTTCATTTAGTTTGGCGACACAACGCAGAAACTGGCCGTTCGGCCCACAGAGTCCATGCCGACCAGCGATCCCTGCACACCAACACTACCCTCCACACACTAGGTACAATTTGTTTGCATTTTATACCAAGCCAATGAACCTACAAACCTACAAAGCTCCGGATCTCGGAGAAAACCCACGCGGGTCACGGGGAGAGCGTACAAACTCCGTACAGACAAGCACCCGTAGTCGGGATCGAACCCAGGTCAGTAGCTTTCGCTCTGCGCCACCGTGCTGCCCTATACATGGGCTGATTTTGTGATCACCAGCGCTAAAGATCATGGGTTGATCTGCGTTTCAGAGTAGATTCACTTTGTGCTCAGTCCGTATCCAGTTTCCTCAGAATCATATTAATAAGCGTTTAAGATAGAACTGCAGATGCTGGAAAAATCGAAGGTGGACAAAAATGCTGGAGAAACCCAGCGGGTGAGGCAGCATCTATGGACCAGACGTTTCTGGTCGAGACCCTTCGTCAGACGTTATGAGCAAGCGTTATTTTCTGATCCCACACTCTGTCAAGCGATGTCAGTAACAATCTGTCACATCTGATCTAGAAGCTCATTCCTGTGTTGCCCATTTGGTTTGGCTCTGTGATGAGTCAAATGGTCCTGGTGGACACTAGTGATGTTGTTTGTTCATTTGCTACGGTGAAGGCGATGTGCACACAGCAGCCAGCCAACAGTCCCTTAACTTTTTCATTTTTGGTTTCACTTCTAACTTCACGTTTTTTGTGTGCCTTGTGTGTCGTGACTGTTGGCAAACCAATTTCCCTCCAAGGATGAATAACGTTTCATTGTTACTGCGACGTTCAACAAACAATCGGACAGGTTCACAGATGGGACAGGTTTTGGGCCAAACGTGGGCAGGTGGGACTAGTGTAGCTGGGACATGTTGGCCGTTGTGTTGGGTCGAAGGGTCTGTTGGGGCCTGTTGGGTCGAAGGGCCTGTTTCCCCGCTGTCCTGTTAATCGATGGTGGCCAGTGCCATCTTCTTCGCTGCCGTGTGCTGAGGCAACAGGGCAAAGGCCGTGGACGCCAACAGGATTAACAAACTCATCAGGAAGGCCGGCTCCGTCCTGGTGGTGGAGTTGGATTCATGGGAGGTGGTCTTGGAGGGGAGGATGCTCCTCAAACTGCGGAGCATCCTGGACAATACAGCACACTCCCTCCATGATGCACTGGTCAACCTGAGGAGCACTTTCAACAACAGACTGGTCCCACCAAGATGCATCACAGAACGCCACAGGAGATCCTTCTTCCCTGTGGCTATCAAACTGGACAACTCCTCCCCCTACTGTCGTGGGGTAGACTGAGACTGACTCCCCTGCCCCCCAGCCTTTGCACATCCCTGATCCTGGACTTTCCACTCATCACTTTAATTTCACGTTTCATGTATCTCGTTGCGGTCCGATGACTATTGGCAGACCAAATTCCCTCCTGGGACAATAAAGTTCTATTGTATCGTATCGTATCGTACGACTCGACGACTCTTTCATGCTTTCTTTTCCCTTCCGCCCTAGAATGGAAATATCTGCTGCTCCGTTGATGTGGAGTGCCTCTACAACTGAAGCCAACGTTCTGGACTCATCCCCTACCCGCACGATCAGTGCAGGCTAACCGCAAAAAGGCAAAAGCTACCGAATGGAGCAAGAAATCCAAGAGTTTGTGTGTCATTGAACAGCCCTGCACTTTTGTAGATGTCTACTTCCAGTACTTTTCACTTTCCGCACAAGGCTGGGACTCTCCATTACCATACTGTTACAAAATACCACTTCTATATTTTTTACAATGGCTCCTTGTGGAAAAACTGGATGTGTTATCTGTCCTCACAGATAATATCTGTCCCAATTTGTTGTCGTGTTCCTTTGTAAATCAATTATCTATAATAGTGTGTAACAAGCCTTCGAGCGCTGAATGTCTTCTGTGTTTTTAAATTCCATAGTCTTCTGTCCAAAAAAATACTCAACTAAATAAAACACCATTGAACACCAGTGCTGAACACAAATTTAGATGAAGATGGTAAGATTTTTCCTTTGGAAGAAGGATCCAAAATGCTACCTTCAATTGTAATCTTTGGTTGGAAAGATAAAGTGATGAATGCTTCCTGAGTTTTGTACTCAACAGTTCTCTGGAGATGGTTGCCAAACAGAAGATATCATTCTTCCTCACGGTCAATGAGAAACAACCAAAAATCTAAAATGCTACTGCAATTCCTGAAGGTGGTCTGGTGGCCAAGGCTAACATGGACATCGAGAGAGGCAGACAGGTTCTTGATTAGGAAGGGGGTTAAAGGTTAAAATTTAAGGGGAGAAGGCAGGAGAATAGGGGAATTCATTGCCGCAGACGGCTGCGGAGACCAAGACATTGGGTTCACTGAGCAGAGATTGTTAGTTTTTCGATTAGGAAGGGTGTCAAAAATCACAGCAAGAAGGCAGGAAAATGGTGAAGGGAGAGTAATATAGATGGGCCATGATTGAATGAAGGAGCAGACTCGATGGGCCGAATGGCCTAATTCTGCTCCTATGTCTTATCAAATCTACTTTTGTCACAGTGGAGAGTTAAACCACTATTAGCTCCTGTGAGTTTTTTATAAATAGTGTTGTTGGTGGAATTTTTTAACATTTTTTATCACAGCAAATAAGAATCTCTAGACCAAGTAAACTAATGATCAGAACTAAACTAACAAAAAATGAATTGAACTAACAAGGGTGTAGGAAGGAACTGAAGGTGCTGGTTTGAACCGAAGATAGGCACAAAATGCTGGAGTAACTCAGCGGGACGGGCAGCATCTTTGGAGAGAAGGAATGGGTGATGTTTCGGATCGACCGAGACATCGCCCTTTAAAAACCAACAGAGGAATCATCTGAAGCTGTCAGGGATGTGATGTTGATTGCATTCCTTCTCTGTGTTGCTTTAACTGATTGCTTACCCAGTTTTAAGATAGTGGGTGGCACGGTGGCGCAGCAGTAGAGTTGCTGCCTCACAGCGCCAGAGACCCGGGTTCAATCCTGACTACGGGTGCTTGTCTGCGCGGAGTTTGCATGTTCTCCCTGTGAACTGCGTGGGTTTTCTCCGAGATCTTCGGTTTCCTCCCACACTCCAAAGACGTACAGGTTTGTAGGTTAGTTGGCTTGGTATAAGTGTGAATTGTGCCTAGTGTGTGTAGGATAGTATTAGTGAGCAGGGATCGCTGGTCAGTGTGGACTCAGAGGGCCGAAGGGCCTGTTTGCGCGCTGTATCTCTCAGCTAAAGAAATAAGAATAATCACCTCCAGCAGACGTTAGTGAAGATCCTTAGTGTGTTCCATGTGGGCTCACTGTTGTGAAGGATGAGAGGGGATGTTATTGAAACATATTAATGAATGGTTTGGACTCGCTAGAGGCAGGAAACATGTCCCCGATGATGGGGGAGTCCAGAACCAGGGGCCACAGTTTAAGAATAAGGGATAGGCCATTTAGAACGGAGATGAGAAACACTTTTTCACACAGAGAGTGGTGAGTCTGGGTAATTCTCTGCCTCAGAGGGCGGTGGAGGCCGGTTCTCTGGATACTTTCAAGAGAGAGATAGATAGGGCTCTTAAAGATAGCGGAGTCAGGGGATATGGGGAGAAGGCAGGAAGGGGGTACTGATTGGGGATGATCAGCCATGACCACATTGAATGGCGGTGCTGGCTGGAAGGGCCGAATGGCCTACTCCTGCACCTATTGTCTATTGTCTGTGAAGGCCATTGTCTCAGTGTACAGACACAGCTGCTCTCTGAATACAAACTGAAAATGATTTATTCCCGAGCATGTTTCCTGCAATTATGAGGTAGCAATAATAAATAACGCTAAAATTAACTCCAATTAATTTGAGTCGCAGCCACTGTAATTTCAGAAATGTTCTGGCAAAAGCTTCGCTTAGCATTGCAGGGATGAGTGAATCGTCTAGAATATTACTGTGGTACAATGTTGGGAATCATAACATCATAGGTGATAGGAGCAGCACGAGGCCGTTCAGCCCATCAAGTCTACTCTGCAACTCAGTCATGGCTGATCGCTGTTTAAGAAGGAACTGCAGATGCTGGAAGAATCGAAGGTAGACAAAAATGCTGGAGGAACTCAGCGGGTGAGGCAGCGTCTATGGAGCGAAGGAATAGGTGATGTTTCGGGTCGAGACCCTTCCTCAGACTGATCTGCCATGGATCATATTTCATATATGATAGACCATGGCTGATCTATCTTTCCATCTCAATCCCAATCTCCTGCCTTCTCCCCATAACCCCTGACACCCGCACTGATCAAGAATCTATCTATCTCTGCCTTAGAAATATCAATTTTGACTTGGTCTCGACAGCCGTCTGGGGAAGGGGGAGTTTGCTTTTCAGACGGGTAGATTAGGTGGACAAAAAAGGCTTTTGGCACTTTGGCCTTCATCAGTCAGAGTATTGAGTATAGAAGTTGGGAGGTCATGTTGCAGTTGCATAAGACATTTGTGAGGCCGCATTTAGAGTATTGTGTTCAGTTCTGGGCACTGCGTTACAGGGAAGATGTTGTTGGTGGAAAAAGTGCAGTGAAGGTCTACGAGGATGTCGCCAGGACTCGAGGGTGTGAGCTATTGGGAGAGGTTGAGTAGGCTCGGACTCTATTCCTTGGAGCGCAGGAGGGTGAGGGGTGATCTTATAGAGGTGTACAAAATCATGAAAGGAATAGATCGGAGAGATGCGCAGAGTCTCTTGCCCAGAGTAGGGGAATCGAGAACCAGAGGTCATAGATCTAAGGTGAACGGGGAAAGATTTAAAAGGGATCTAAGTGGTAACTTTGTCACGCAAAGGGTGGTGGGTGTACGGAACGAGATGCCCGAGGAGGAAGTTGAGGCTGGGACTATTGCAGCATTTACACCGCAAGGGGCAGGAAGCGAGCGGGCAAGATCATCTCTGACCCCTCTCACCCTGGCCACAAACTCTTTGAATCACTTCCCTCTGGAAGGCGACTCCGGACTATCAAAGCTGCCACAGCCAGACATAAACACAGCTTTTTACCACGGGCAGTAGCTCTACTCAACAACCAGATGTCTGCCGCCTCCTTTTGCTCTGGTATTTTATTTCATTCTTCACACGTTTAAATTATAATGTTATATTCTTAATTGTTTACTGTATGTCGTGTTGTTACTTGCGAGCGGAGCACCCAGGCAAATTCCTTGTATGTGTACATACTTGGCTAATAAAATGTATCCAATTCAATTCAGTTCAATTACGGCAGAATTGGCAGGTACGTGGATAAGACAGGTTTGGAGGCATATGGGCCAGGCACAAGCAGATGGGACTAGTGTCGGTTGGCATGGGCGAGTTGGGCCGAAGGGCCTATTTCCACACTCTACGACTCTATGATAAGCAAAAGATGTCCCAATGATTGTGAGAAGGCAGCAGGAGATGGCCAATACGTCTCCCTCAATCAACACACTGTGCAGATAATATACTCAGCGTTATTTACAGCACTCTGCTGTGTGAAAACATGCTGTCACTTTTGCTAAAACAAGGAAGGACAAGATTACAAAAATATCTATTGACTCCAAACATTCACTATCAAAGGAAGGTGTTAATTGAATGTGTGCTCTTTAATTCCGCTTCACATTTCTAATGAAAGAAGTTAGCAATGGAACCTCTTTGCGACATCATCGATGTTTGTGTCAAACAGACGTTAGTACACCAGATACTCTCATTCAAAGGAAGACAAAAATGCTGGAGACACTCAGCGGGTGAGGCAGCATCTATGGAGCGAAGGATTAGGTGGTGTTTCGGGTCGAGACCCTTCTTCACACCAAAGATCCGCTCCATGATCTATGCTTCAGACTGATGTGGGGGGGGGGGGGGGGGGGTGGGGGGGGTCGGGAAGATGAAAGGAAGAGGCGGAGACAGTGGGCTGTGGGAGAGCTGGGAAGGGAGGGAGAAAGCAGGGACTACCTGAAATTGGAGAAGTCAACGTTCATACCGCTGGGGTTCAAACTACCCAAACGAAATATGAGGTGCCGCTCCTCCAATTTGCGGTGGGACTCACTGAAGGAGATGTGCGGGGGCAAGTATTATACCAGAGAGGGCAGCGCGGTGGCGCAGCGGTAGAGCTGCTGCCTTGCCGCAGATTCGGGTTCGATCCCGACTACGGGTGTTGCCTGTACAGTGTGTGTACGTTCTCCCCGCGACCGCGTGGGTTCTCTCCGAGATCCCATTCTTCAGCCAGAACCTTGTCTCCGGAGATGCTGCCTGTCCCGCTGGGCTACTCCAGCATTTTGTGCCTTTCTTCGATCAGTTCTTTCCCACGCATGGGTTTGTAGGTTAATGGGCTCCTGTGGAAAAAATTGTCCCCAGTGTGTGGATGGAAAGGAGTGCAGGAGGTGATCGCTGGTCGACGCGGACTCGGTGGGCCAAAGGGCCCGTTTACACACTGTGTCCCTCAGCCCAAACCCAAACACAAAGCGTTGGAGTAACATCAGCGGGTCAGGGAAGCATCTCTGGAGAACTGGATGGCACTCGGAGATACATCCATCATAGACATTTCTTGGCATTGTCACGCGTATCTGGTGTTGGGTTCCGCTTGGATGAGAGAAGACAGATTCTCAGCACAGAAGCCAGGAGTGGGTCCTTTGCCAGAAGTTTAAAAGGAAATCTGTTATTCACACACACTCTGAGGTTGGCATGGTGTGGTTTATCCTCTACGCACACATCCCGAAGCTCAGTGCCGTACGCCCGACACAAACACACACCACAAAGCTGGCATGCTGTGGTTCAGCTGTGCATACAGCGAGACTGCAAGAACGGCACATACCACAGATGGCGTATGCTGTAGGCAAAGTCATTGGGTACTTTTAAAGCGGCGTCTAAAGGGCCTGTCCCACTTGGCGATTTTTTTCGGCAACTGCCGGCATCATATCCGGGTCGCCAAAAGATTTAAAAACATTTCAAAATGCAGCGGCGACAAAAAAATGTTGCGAGACTTGAAAAAGCACCGCACGTCAATACGCGTCCGCGTCACGTGGTGTCAACGCCACACCACGCCGCAAATTTTTCGGTGACCTGATACGCCAGTCAACGATGCCGGCGGTCGCCAAAACAAATGGCCAAGTGGGACAGGCCCTTTAACAGATACATGATTAGTCCGGGTGTCACGCGTTACGCGGAGAAGGCAGGACAATGGGGTTGACAGGGAGAGATAGATCAGCCATTATTGAATGGCAGAGAAGAGGTGATGGTCTGAATGGTTTAATTCTGCTCCTGTGACTCATGAACCTCTGATGACTGGTGGTGAAGATATTTTTGTCAAGAAGATGCATCTCATCTGTTCTTTTCCTCATTGTTTCCATCTTTATATAACCATATAACCATATAACAATTACAGCACGGAAACAGGCCATCTCGGCCCTTCAAGTCCGTGCCGAACAACTTTTTTGCCTTAGTCCCACCTGCCTGCACTCATACCATAACCCTCCATACCCTTCTCATCCATATGCCTATCCAATTTATTTTTAAATGATACCAACAAACCTGCCGCCACCACTTCCACTGGAAGTTCATTCCACACAGCCACCACTCTCTGAGAAAAGAAGTTCCCCCTCATGTTACCCCTAAACCTCTGTCCCTTAATTCTAAAGTCATGTCCTCTTGTTTGAATCTTCCCTATTGTCAAAGGGAAAAGCTTATCCACATCAACTCTGTCTACCCCGCTCATCATTTTAAAGACCTCTATCAAGTCCCCCCTTAACCTTCTGCGCTCCAGAGAATAAAGACCTAACTTATTCAACCTATCTCTGTAACTTAGCTGTTGAAACCCAGGCAACATTCTAGTAAATCTCCTCTGTACCCTCTCTATTTTGTTGACATCCTTCCTATAATTGGGCGACCAAAATTGTACACCATACTCCAGATTTGGTCTCACCAATGCCTTGTACAATTTTAACATTACATCCCAGCTTCTATACTCAATGCTCGGATTTATAAAGGCTAGCATACCAAAAGCTTTCTTTACCACCCTATCTATATGAGATTCCACCTTCAAGGAACTATGCACGGTTATTCCTAGATCCCTCTGTTCAACTGTATTCTTCAATTCCCTACCGTTTACCATGTACCATGTACCATATCATTTTTAAAAATATATATTTTTCTTTTAAGCATGGAAACAGGCCATTCAGCCCCACTTGCCCATGCATGCCGACCATCTACACTAGTCCCACCTGCCCACATATGGCCCATATCCCTCTAAACCTGTCCGATCCAATTATTTACTTCTCTTCTTCTTGCTTCCATTTCTATTTTTTTCTCTCTTCATTTTCCCCTCTTTGTTTCTTGGTGTCCCCCATTCATCCTTCCCCCCTTTCATTCCTGTCAGTGGAGCAGACGGCATTTGCAGCCACCTCGTGTCTCTTTCAGCAGGAATTAACAATCGAGCTGCTTTATCACGACTGCTGCCTCAAAGTTGCGATGATTCCTTTCAATTCCTTGCAGTTATTTCTTAATCCCAGAGAGCGGCGCGGTGGCGCAGTGGTAGAGTTGCCGCCTCACAGCCCCAGGGACCCGGGTTTGATCCCGACTACGGGTGCTGTCTACGCAGAGTTTGCCCGTTCTCCCCGTGACCTGCGTGGGCTTTCTCTGAGATCTCCGGTTTCCTCCCACACTCCAAAGGCGTGCAGGTTTGTAGGTTAATTGGCTTGGTGTAAATGTAAAATCATCCCTAATGTATGTAGGGTGGTGTTAGCGTGCGGGGGGTCGCTTGTCGGCGCAAACTCGATGGGCCGAAGGGCCTATTTCCACGCTGTATCTCTAAACTAAACTAAACTAAACTCATCGTCTCAAGAACCTTGGAATTGCACGGAAATAGACAACTGATATTCATCCGGACATCTCTGATGTCATCAAGAGACAGAGCCAGGCCCTTCAGCCCATCGTGTACATGCTCAGCATGAAATACCTCATACTAATCCCACTTATGCTCTGGCATTTTGTGCTCATTCAAATGTTTCATCAATGTTTTGGCAAGATCTCTCTCCACCATTGTAGATGATATGTGTGTACACCTTTAACAGTAGTGACGCAGCCCTTGCTAACCACTCCCCCATATCCTCCAGTATAACTGTGACCTTCCCACCCATAGCTCTCCCTCTAGTGTCTGTGACAGACCACGTACAGCTAGGGCAGTGATGTGTGTGTTTAATTAATAAAGCAGTAGTAAAGATTCATCTGTGTACGCGACAATTCTTTACGTGGCGTCAGAAGTTTCTTGCCCTGCGCCTCCTGTTTATCGGGTTTTGTTTCTTTAGTCCCAGTACCCCCTCCCTGTGTCACGATGGCTTCTGCTTGCCGTAAACCTGACATCCTGATCTTTGATGCTGACATCGCTCACCGCTGGAGCGTTTGCAGACGTGACTTTGAGCACTAGGTTACCATCGCTCACCCCGCTGTTACCCCCGCGGTCAAAGCATCTCTCCTGCTCAACTTGGCCGGTCCCGAAGCCCTGGAACGCTCGGAGTCGTTCGTCTACGGGGACAACGGGAGTGCTCGGGACCCGGTATGTCTTCTTGTAAAGTTTACTGCGTTGTGTGACATCCCTACAAACTGTATTCTGGAGCGAGGAGGATGAGGAGTGGTCATACTGGGGTGTACTTCATCATGAGACGGGTAGATAAGGTAAACTCATAGAGTCTTATACCTAAATGGGGGGGGGGGGCACGGTGACACAACGGTAGACTTGCACAGCGCCAGAGACCTGGGTTCGATCCCAGCTACGGGTGCTTGTCTGTACAGAGTTTGCACGTTCTCCCCGTGACCTGCGTGGATTTTCTCCGGGATCTTCGGTTTCCTCCCACACTCCAAAGTCGCACAGGATTGTAGGTTAATTGGCTTGGTATAAATGTAAAAAAAATTGTCCCTACTGTGCGTAGGATAGTGTTAGTGTGCGGGGATCGCTGGTCAGCGCAGACTCGGTGGGCCGAAGGGACTGTATCTTTAAAATAAACTGAACTAACATGGAAACAGGCCCTTTGGCCAATGGGGGCCATGCCAACCAGTGATCTTCACAGGAAAGTTGTCCAAGAATATTTGAAAGCTAACTTTCTAAGCAGCATTAAGAACGGGCAAACAAGTGAATGGGGCAGGTGACAAGGAGTGCCTTAAAGAGAAGCTGGCAACGTGTAGATGTTTAAGGAGCAGATAAGTTCATAATAAGTGATAGGAGCAGAATTAGATCATTCAGCCCATCAAATCCACTTCGCCATTCAATCATAGCTGATCTATCTTTCCCTCTTAACCCCATTCTCCTGCCTTCTCCCCGTAACCCCTGACACCCGTATTAATCAAGAATCTATCTATCTCCATTTAAAAAATGTCCATTGACTTGGCCTCCAAGTGACAATGACTTCTACAGATTCACAACCCTCTGACTAAAGAAACATGATGTGCATGCATAGTTGGCACTTCTCAGTTTAAGCCTCATTCAGATTCTTCACAATTTCTTTAGTCAGAGGGTGGTGAATCTGTGGAACTCATTGCCAGAAGGCTGTGGAGGCCAAGTCAATGGATGTTTTTAAGGCAGAGATAGATAGATTCCTGATTGGTACGGGTGTCAGGGGTTATGGGGAGAAGGCAGGAGAATGGGGTTAGGAGGGAGAGATAGATCAGCCATGATTGAATGATGGAGTAGACTTGATGGGCCGAATGGCCTAATTCTGCTCCTATCACGTGTGAACATATAACATTTCCATCCCTATCTCTCTGGTATTGGTCTTGATCAGATAAGAGATTTTTCAAGAGAGAGTTAGATTTAGCTCTTAGGGCGAAGGGAATCAAGAGGTATGGGGAGAAGGCAGGAACGGGGTACTGATTTTGGTTGATTTTGAATGCCCTCGAAGGGCCGAATGGCCTACACCTGCACCTATTTTCTATGTTTCTATAAGATCTATCCCAATGATTGTCCATGATATATTTTACCAAAGATTGACACAAAATGCTGGAGTAACTCAGTGGGACAGGCAGCATCTCTGGAGAGATGAAATAGGTGACATTCCTGGTCGAGACCCTTCTCCAGACTGGTTTGGGGACAAGGGAAATGATATAGATGCCGATGCAGAGAGATAAAGAACAATGATGAGTACACAAAAAGCTGGAGAAACTCCGCGGGTGCAGCAGCATCTAAGGAGCGAAGGAGACAGGCGACGTTTCGGGTCGAGACCCTTCTTCAGACTGGTTAGGGATCAAAGAACAATGATGCTGCCTGTCCCGCTGAGTTACTCCAGCATTTTGTGTCTTTCTTCGATTGAAACCAACATCTGCAGTTCCTTCAAACATATATATATATATTATCAATATTTGTTTATTAAAATATGTTCAATTTTTTCCTTTTCTGATGCTGTTTTTCAGTTATGTTCCAAGAGAGCCATTCACTTTGCAGCTGAATTGGACACTTGCATCCACTCTTGAAAAAGTAAAATGGATTTTCAAGCATGTCGTATTTTATTTGTAAGCCTCAGTCATCCATTGTAGGTATGTTGCAAAACTTACCTTGAGCAGCGCTGCAGTTCTGCCGCTCCCCATGTGCGCCACTTTGGCGCCTTTCAGAGGGGGGCGGGCTTAAAGTGCCGTTTTTCAACAGACCTTGAAAATCGATGAATGTCGGGCGATTTCGTTGTGGAAGAAAAATCGCTCCGACATTTCATTAATGAAGGTATTTTTAAATTACGCTAGATTATTTATTATCTAGAGTAATTTAAAAATCACCTTCAAAAGCCCTGAGCGCCGACAACCGGAAGGATTTTGCGTAGGTGAGAAAAAAAGGTACACAGTTTATTTTTATATTTAAAGTTGGTTTTTCGGGAGGCTTTAATAATATTTTCATGTTGCGAAATGGGGTCCCAAAAAATGTATGAACAAACAGTATTTTTCCTCCCGACTTCACCGCAAACCACAACATTCCAATCCACCGCATTCCACTAAAACCCACTCGCTAGTTGATTTAAATGGCCATTAATTTACAGGCATTAAACACTAAATTCCTTCTATTTGGCCCAGAAATTCATGAAAATGAGATTTAAAAATTATGTTATATTGTGGATTATTGTGTGAATGTTATTTGGACACTTAGGCAATTTAAAAAAAGTTTATCTTTTCTTAAGAAATGGATAGATGTTTAGATCTACTCATTGAATTTTGTAATTAGCTACAATTAGATAACTAACTAATTATATGCTTTAATTTCAGGTCATCCAAGTAAGATTGTTTCATATTTGTTTCAGAATGCTTCAATCTACAATAACTGAAAATTTCATTGAGTTCTCTTAATTTTTAAGAAAGTTATGGGCTTTTAACTTTTCCAGATCACAGCTTTTGAGTTATGTCAATTGAAAGGCAATGGGGAACAAGGTGCTAATTTCCGAGTATGAAAATGGCCATAACTTTCTTAATACGGAAGATATGAAAGTGAATTAGGTGTCAAATTAAACTTTTCTTTATGCTTTATCTGATGGGATAAATTGCAGACTTGATTTTTTAAATCTCAAAATTTTGTAACATAGCTATCCATTGTGCATTTGAGGGGTACAGTAGAAACTTCAAAAACCCCAGCACCAGAAACACAATTATCTGCTAATTTACCTCATCAATTAATTTTATTGTTCTTAAACTGAGGTGTACGCGTTTGGAAATACATTGCTAAATATCTTCCTCGCGATTGGAATAAAGAGATGATCGTTCCGCATTCCCCACTCTGTCTTATGATGTCGGAAATCAAAATTGAAAAGCACTCGAGTTATTTTATTACAATTGTACTCCAATTAATAAGGCATTGTAAAACTAAATGTGACTCATGTTGGAATGTGGGTTTATGGATTACTGAGGAAAATTGCCTTTTATAAGAGAGCGAATTACAACTCGTTTAAGTTGCTTCATGGCTTATAAACCTCTGATAGATCATTTTAACAACAAGATGCTCATTTGGAACGGTAATCAAACCAATGAAATAATTAAGGATTGCTCCAACGTTAACCTCATACTTCATCTCAGGTTTTCTGCTGCAATTATGTTTATTTTGCGATCATTTGTGGAATGATTTGTGATTGTATCTGAGATTAACCCTTTGAACACTCCACTCGAGGGCCTCTGCCCTGCCGACCGAACAGCTGTAAAGCTGAGGGTGTACGCAAAGGAACTGACTCGGCTTGTACTCGCTGGAATTTAGAAGATTGAGGGGGGGATCTTATAGAAACTTACAAAATTCTTCAGGGGTTGGACAAGCTAGATGCTGGAAGATTGTTCCCGATGTTGGGGGAGTCCAGAACAAGGGGTCACAGTCTAAGGATAAGGGGGAATTCCTTTAGGACCGAGATGAGGACAACATTCTTTACACAGAGAGTGGTGAGTCTCTGGAATTCTCTGCCACAGAAGGTCGTTGAGGCCAGTTCTTTGGCTACATTTAAGAGGGCGTTAGATGTGGCACTTGTGGCTAAAGGGATCAGGGGGTATGGAGAGAAGGCAGGTACGGGATACTGAGTTGGATGATCAGCCATGATTACATTGAATGGCGGTGCAGGCTCGAAGGGCCGAATGGCCTACTCCTGCACCTATTTTTCTATGTTTCTATGTTTCTAACTGCAGGCGCTGGTTTACGACGAAGATAGACACAACACGCTGGAGTAACTCGGCAGGAAAAGGCGGCATCTCTGGAGAGAAGGAATGGGTGACGTTTCAGGTCGAGACCCTCCTTCGGATTGAGGGTTGCTGGCTTCAAAGTTTCTGATGAAAATTGTAAGGATATTACTCGCTCTCAGTGAGGTCTGCCATGTCGTTATTGAAGATAGACACAAAATGCCGGAATAACTCAACGGGACAGGAAGGATCTATGGAGAGAAGGGCCTCGACCCGAAACACAACCCATTCCTTCTCTCCAATGATGCAGCAACAGCCTGCACATCAAGCCGAGTTACTCCAGCATTTTGTGTCTTTCTCTCAGTGTAAACCAGCATCTGCAGTTCCTTCCTATACATGTTGGTATTGATATGTTTATCGTTTGTTGAAATAGTGTGCAAATATTGTTTTAAGTTTTTTTTAGACATCCATGTTTAATATTATTATAGAAACATAGAAACATAAAAAAATAGGTGCAGGAGTAGGCCATTCGGCCCTTCGAGCCTGCACCGCCATTCAATATGATCATGGCTGATCATCCAACTCAGTATCCCGTACCTGCCTTCTCTCCATACTCCCTGATCCCTTTAGCCACAAGCGCCACATCTAACTCCCTCTTAAATATAGCCAATGAACTGGCCTCAACTACCTTCTGTGGCAGAGAACTCCACAGATTCACCACTCTCTGTGTAAAAATGATTTTCTCATCTCAGTCCTAAAAAACTTCCCCCTTATCCTTAAACTGTGACCCCTTGTCCTGGACTTCCCCAACATCGGGAACAATCTTCCTGCATCTAGCCTGTCCAACCCCTTAAGAATTTTGTAAGTCTCAATGAGATCCCCCCTCAATCTTCTAAATTCCAGCGAATACAAACCGAGTCTCTCCCAGTCTTTCTTCATATGGAAGTCCTGCCATCCCAGGAATCAGTCTGGTGAACCTTCTCTGTACGCCCTCTATGGCAAGAATGTCTTTCCTCAGATTAGGAGACCAAAACTGTACGCAATACTCCAGGTGTGGCCTCACCAAGACCCTGTACAACTGCAGTAGAACCTCCCTGCTCCTATACTCAAGTCCTTTTGCTATGAATGCCAACATACCATTCGCTTTCTTCACAGCCTGTTGCACCTGCACTCCTACTTTCAATGACTGGTGTACCTTGACACCCATGTCTCGTTGCATCTCCCCTTTTCCTAATCGGTCACCATTCAAGTAATAGTCTACTTTCCTGTTTTTGCCACCAAAGTGGATAACCTCACATTTATCCACATTATACTGCATCTGCCATGCATTTGCCCACTCACCCAACCTATCCAAGTCACCTTGCAGCCTCCTAGCATCCTCCTCACAGCTAACACTGCCCCCCAGCTTCGTGTCATCCGCAAACTTGGAGATGTTGCATTTAATTCCCTCGTCCAAATCATTAATATATATTGTAAATAGCTGGGGTCCCAGCACTGAGCCTTGCGGCACCCCACTAATCACTGCCTGCCATCCTGAAAAGGACCCGTTCACTCCTACTCTTTGCTTCCTGTCTGCCAGCCAGTTCTCTATCCACATCAATACTGAACCGCCAATTCCGTGTGCTTTAAGTTTGTATACGAATCTCTTGTGTGGGATTATAAGTTCATAAATTCTTGATTAGTACAGGAGAGATAGATAGGGTTCTGAACAATAGCGGAGTCAGGGGATATGGGGAGAAGGCAGGAACGGGGTACTGATTGTGGATGATCAGCCATGATCACATTGAATGGCGGTGCTGGCTCGAAGGACCAAATGGCCTACTCCTGCACCTATTGTCTATTGTCTATTGTCTTTCCACAGACGTTTGTGGAGGCCAGGTCAATGGATATTTTTAAGGCAGAGATAGGTTTTTGATTAGTACGGGTGTCAGGGGCTATGGGGAGAAGGCAGGGGAATTGGGTTAGGAGGGAGAGATAGATCAGCCATGATTGAATGGCAGAGTAGACTTGATGGGCTGAATGGCCTAATTATTTTCCGATCACTTATGAACATATGTTTAATATTATTGATGCTTGACTGTTTTTTCTCAGTTTCAACAAGGCCACACTATGTCACATGTGCAGCCTCCAATTTAATTCGTAGAATATTTCATTTGACGTAAATGTGAATTGAACTTTGTACCAGAAGTACTGAGGCAGATATAAGGCATCATTTACAAATGTTTGTAAAATGCTTCACATTATCCTCTCGTTAACCTCGGACTCGTGGTTTGCAATGAATAAGTTATGAATCAGTGGTGCTGGCTCGAAGGGCCGAGTGGCCTACTCCTGCACCTATTGTCTATTGTCATACATCGGTGTCACGGTGGCGCAGCAGGTAGAGTCACTGCCTCACAGCACCGGACACCCGGCTTCGATCCCCACTACGGGAGCTGCCTGTGCGGAGTTTGCATGTTCTCCCCGTGGGTTTTCTTCGAGATCTTCGGTTTCCTCCCACACTCCTCCAAAGACGTGCAGGTGTGTAGGCTTGGTGTAAATGGTGTAAAATTGTCCGTGTGTGTGTGTGTGTGTGTGTGTGTGTGTGCGTGTGCGTGTGCGTGTGCGTGCGCGTGCGCGTGCGTGTGTGTGTGTGATAGTGCGAGTGCGCGGGGATCGCCGATCGACACGGGCTCGATGGGCCGAAGGGCCTGTTTCCGCGCTGTATCTCAAAGCCAAACTAAACTAAAAAACCCGTGGAACTGGTTAAACTGTGTAGGTTCCACCATGGCAGATCAAATCACACAATTCAGCTGTTCAGCACTAACTATATTTTAATTTGTTATTTGTACAACTCATGACACCGTAAGTTGTAACCTATATGGTCTTCACCTTTATTTGCTGTGTCTGAATCATTCGATGTACAAAGAGGTTAATTGGTGTTGGAAGAATCATGTAATGATTCTGTAATGAAAAGCTTCTATCTGTACATTGAGGGGAATGTTTCTGTTTAATATATTTAAAGGTTATTTACTTTGATGCCTGCCTTTGACAGGTTATTAAGGAACGGTGAATTTTAATCTGCTTTGTTGAATAGTTGAACAATAGACGTGGATTTTTGTATCGGCCCAAGTGTTTTTCTTACATAACTCCATGGATCGCCCTGCCATTGGTGCTGACAACAGCAACTGTTGCCCATTCTTGTTGCTGGTAAGGACGTCCACTCGATAAACATAGAAACGTAGACCCAATAGGTTCAGGAGTAGGCCATTCGGCCCTTCGAGCCAGCACCGCCATTCAATGTGATCATCGCCGGAGCCGTGCGCAATTGTGCGGAGTTCGTCCCGACATCGTGCGGGGCTCTGAAAAACTGAGCATGTTCAAAAATTCCGGGCGGCAACGGCTTGTCAGCTCGCAATCGCATTACACACCGCCTGGACGTCGTGCCTCCGTGACCCTCTCTATAGGTGCCTCCGTGACCCTCTCTGTAGGTGCCTCCGTGACCCTATCTGTGTGTGGCTCCGTGGCCCTCTCTGTGTGTCCCTCTCTGTCCTGGCGAACTTACCTTGAAGACTTCGCTCCAAGTTCGCCTCACTTTGCGCCGCGTTGCGCCACTCACCCGACCTCCGCGCGGCCCCCGCTGCCGGTTTGGTCGCGCTCATCGCATGGAGTTGCATGCTGGTGGGACAGTCCCTTTAGGAGTCCGTGGATGTCCCGTAGATTAGATTAGATTCTTTATTTGTTCCCCTGCAGTCATACATATATATATTTTTTTAATGACAGAACACACAATAAACACATATTTAACATCCACCGCAGTGAGTTCACCAAATACCTCCTCACTGTGATGGAAGACAAAGTCTTAAAGTCTCTGTCTCTTCCCTCTTTGTTTCTCTCTGCTCGTAGCTGCTCGTAATGCTAACGGCAGGTACTCTGGAAATCCGGTAAACTCGTGATATTTTTTCAACGCTGTGAAATATTTCCACGAGTAAAAAAATACTAGTGATGAAAAGCATTGTTACTTTTTACTCGTACGAGCCGCTACGAGACATCCGCGAACTCCTACGGACCCGCTACAGACATTCTCCGAGTTCGAATCAGGGGAAAACTCGGGAGAACTCTTGAATTACCTCGTACAGTGGGACAGGCCCTTAACTCTCTCTTAAATACATCCAGTGAATTGGCCTCCAATGCGTTCAATAGCAGAGAATTCCACAGATTCACAACTCTCTGGGTGAAAACGTTTTTTCTCATCCCAGTCAGTCCTAAATTCCCTAACCCTTATCCTTAAACTGTGACCCCTGGTTCTGGACTCCCCCAACATGGGGAACATTTTTCCTGCATCAAGCCTGTCCAATCCCTTAACAATTTAAAATCTCTTAGAGATAAACCTCGCTCATCAGTAACACGGTGGCGCAGCGGTAGAGTTGCTGCCTTGCAGTGCCAGAGACCCGGGTTCGATCCCGACTATGGGTGCTGTCTGTACAGAGTTTGTACGTTGTCCCCGTGACCTGCGTGGGTTTTCTCCGAGATCTTCGGTTTCCTCCCACACTCCAAAGACGTACAGGTTTGTAGGTTAATTGGCTTGGTATAAATGTAAAACTGTCCCTGGTGTGCGTGTGTGTGTGCGGGGATCGCTGGTCGGTGCGGACTCGGTGGGCCGAAGGGCCTGTTTCCACACTGTACCTCAAACTAAACTGAACTAAACTAAACACAATACAAAAACAAGGCAAACAGCGAATATCAGGTGTGTTATTATATATATATATATTCAGAAAAAGCTGGAGTGACTCAGCATCTCTGGAGAAAAGGAATGGGTGACGGTCCAGATCAGGACCCTTCTTCAGACTGAGTCAGGGGAGAGGGAGCCGAGAGATATAGATTGATAGATTGAATGACCCGTCGAGACTGTTCTTCTCTCACAGTCCCGACACATCCAAGTGAAGACACGTGAGACTGGAGATTTTGCAACAAAAACTTTTCCCCAAAGTGAATTTGCAGAAAACTCTGCTTTAAGTGTCGAATAGGTCAGGAGGACACGTGCCAATAAACTAAAACTGAACTGACAACCAATCTGGAAGCCTTTTTGCTCCCGTGAATTAATGGATTGGAACTAAGATGTTGTAAGTGGCTGAGGATTTGGATGGCGGCATTGTTGATAATATCTATATTCCAGTTATGGAGTGAAAGAATATGAATCATTTCATTTATCTTAGCACTTATATTGAAACATTACTCCAACATAATGGGTTGTGAATCTTAGCAATTTGATTGAATTTAGATACAGCCATGATTTCATTATTTGATGGAACAACCTTAGTTGGGTGAATGACATCATCCTATATTGATATTCCTGATTCAACTTTCCCATAAAAAAATCCAAGCACATAAACGGATTTCAAAAAAATAGACACTGCAGTCTCATCTCCATTGTATAAGCCCCATGCATGGATTAAAAGGGTCAGTATAATATCTTATCTGGCATCACCTTATGCCCTTGTAACACAGAACTGTAGGCAGCACGGTGGTGCAGCGGATAGAGTCGCTGCCTCACAGCGCCAGAGACCTGGGTTCGATCCTGACTACGGGTGCTGTCTGCGCAGAGTTTGTACATTTCTCCGCGTTGGTTTTCTCCGGGAGTTCCAGTTTCCCCCCACACTCCAAAGACGTGCAGGCTTGTAGGCTGGTTGGCTCGGTAAAATTGTAAATTGTCCCTAGTGCGGGTAGGGTGGTGTTAATGTGCAGGGATCGACAGTCGGCAGCAACTCGGTGGGCCGAATGGCCTGTTTGCACGCTGTATCTCTAAACCGAACTAAACTAAACGGATCAATTGAGACCGAAAGATCTAAACATGGAGCATGGTAGAATAAACGGTGTCTACAAAGACTTGTTTGAGTTTAGTTTAGTTTACAGATACAGAGAGGAAACAGGCCCTTTGGTCCACCGAGTCCGCACCAACCAGCGATCCCCGCACACTAACACTATCCTACACACACCATGGACAATTTATATTTATGCCAAGCCAATCAACTTACAAACCTGAAGGTAGATAAAAGCGCTGGAGAAACTCAGCGGGTGAGGCAGCATCTATGGAGCGAAGGACATGGGCGACATTTTGGGTCAAGACCCTTCTTCAGACTGTGGGGGTGAGGGAGGCGGGAAGAAGAAAGGAAGAGGTGGAGACAGTGGGCTGTGGGGGAGCTGGGAAGGGAAGGGAAAGAGGGAGAAAGCAGGGACTACCTGAAATTGGAGAAGTCAATGTTCATACCGCTGGGGTGTAAACTGCCCAAGCGAAATATGAGGTGCTGCTCCTCCTTCTTTTTTTGTACAGCTGTCAGTGGTTATAGGGCGAAGGCAGGAGAATGGGGTTTGCAGGGAGAGATAGATCAGCCATAATTGAATGGCGGAGTAGACGTAGAAACATAGAAACTTAGAAACTTAGAAAAATAAGTGCAGGAGGAGGCCATTCGGCCCTTCGAGCCTGCACCGCCTTTCAATATGATCATGGCAGATCATCCAACCCAGTATCCCGTACCTGCCTTCTCTCCATACCCCCTGATCCCTTTAGCCACAAGGGCCACATCCAATTCCCTCTTGAATATAGCCAATGAACTGGCCTCAACGACCTTCTGTGGCAGAGAATAGTAAGATTGAACGAGAACTTACGAAGTTCGAAGGTTGATCTTTATTTTATGAGGAGTCGAAGTGAGGGATTTCGTGAAGAGCCCGCCGGCGCGCATGCTCGACATACTTCAAAGTAGCGGCGTGGAATCACAGAAACCAACAAAGAAATGACTTCGCATAGTAAGATTGAAGTAACTAAGATTACCAGATGAAGGTGATTGAGGGTTGGGCGAGGAGGGCACGAAATCCCTCACTTCGACTCCTCATAAAATAAAGATCAACCTTCGAACTGGTAAGTTCTCGTTCAATCTTACTATTTCATTTCAGAGTCACATGAGTGACTTTGTGAAGACTTCAAAGCTTCTGTGATTACACGCCCTGGACCACGTCCATGCTGACACACCACTACCAGGGATGGATGGGAGGAACAAACTTGCTCAATAGTTCATACTGCAAAACAAGAGCAGAGTTATTAATAACAAATCAAAACCCCTCATGCGGGGACATCTCCACGTTCGTGACCTGCATTCAGCACGGCTTCTGCAAACTGTAGAGGAGCAGCAACAGGCTTGTTATAAAAACGCTGGAACACAGCTTCATTAGCCCATCCTGCTGTGGCGAGAATTTGGTCCATGGGCACCTCCATGACCCTCGCCGTTGACGTCGATGCAGCCCTGTTGGAAAGAGACTTGAACACATTAGTGTCGATACCTGACTTACCCAAAACGACTGGAAGCCACATGGATATCGTCTGGACTGTCACTCGATGATGAGGTCTCTTATGAGTGACAAGCAGGTATCTCTCCATTCCTCTGATGCGTGCCGTCACCTTGACATAGTGGCGGATATGTGAGGCTACACATAGCCTAGCATCTGCGGGGTATGCTGGGAACTTCAGCTGCAGCCCTGTGCACCCAGGTCTATGCTGCTTTAGTAGCTCGTCAATGAAAAAGACTACTTCTGTGGGGGTAGACGTCATTCTGTCGACACGAAGTTTGTGTAGTGTCTGTACCCTCTGAGCTGAAGTCAGCGCTAGTAACATCACCAGCTTCATGGTGCGTTGGTCCAGTTGGAGCCCTTCCATGGGTGACCACGTCCTGAGCAGGGTTAATACGTCCCTGACATCCCAGGTGATATTATAGCGTGGTGTAGGCGGATTCATATTGAATATACCCCGCATGAGTCTGGACACTAGCCTGTTGGATCCTACCTCCAAACTGAGGTAGAATGATAGCGCACTTCTGGCGCTGTTGATGGCACTGTACTTAAGTGTTCATCATGGTGCAACCCCGCGAGGAATTCCAGGACGTCGGTTGTTGTCACGTCATCGTACGTGATGCGAGAGCGGCTGCAGTAGGCTTCCCACTTCTTAATATGCGAGCGGTATCTTCGCCTTGTAGACTCTCGACACGACGCCCCGGTGGTATCCATGGTCCGAGCCGAGAGGCCGTATTGGACTAACGGCCTGTTCAGACCCTGCAAGCCAACAAATTTAAATAGCCATGGCAGGGATGCGGCTCCCCTGAGACAGGGTGAGTAACCAATTGTGGGCAACCCTTCAAAAGGACCCAAGGTTCGTTGAGCATGTCAAAGACCACCGGATACCAAGGCTGTGTGGGCCAGTCGGGTATAATAAGGATGCCCTTGGCAGCATCTGCCTGAATCTTTCCCAATACCCGACTGATGAGGCAAAATGGGGGGAAGGCATAGAAAAACCACTTCCCCCAGTCCAGCGAGAATGCATCTAGCGCTATTGCCCCAGGATCTGGTTCCCATGAAACGTAGGTTGGTACCTGATGGTTCCACCGTGACGCAAAGAGGTCAATGTCCGGTTTACCAAATTTGGCTGTGACTTTAGAAAAGATCTCAGGATGCAACATCCATTCAATATTGTCATTAAATTTGCGTGACCTGGTGTCCGCCACCGTATTAAGCTCACCTGGCAAATAGGTAGCTGAAATCCAAATGTCTCTTTGAACACACCAGAGCCAAATTGAGTTTGCCAATTTGTCACACGAAACTGGCCTGGTACCACCCATATGGTTTAAATATGCTACTGCTGTGGTGTTGTCTATTTGGAGACGGACATGTGCTTCAACAAGCTTAGAACAATACGCACAAAGTCCGTGGAATGCTGCCAGCAACTCCAAATAGTTAATCCCTTGAGTTAACAACATCGTTGATTCAAGGGTGTCCCATCTGCCACCACAACTAGAGCAATTATTCGTGGATCCCCAACCATTGGAGCTTGCATCAGTTTGCAAATATACCACCGGATTAGCCTCCCTAATAGGCTTGAATGAGTTGCTAATGTGACACACCCACCATTGCAACTCATTTATCGCTTCGGGCGGCAGCTGCATGGACCGATCATAATGACCAGCGTTCTGTTTTAACGCAGCAATTTTAGCTCTTTGCAAATTCTGATAATGCAAAGGTCCATATCGCGCTGCCGAAAACAAAGCTACCAGCTTCCCAATTATTGTAGCTAAGTGCCGAATCGATGGTATATTGGTGCGGATTAAATCTTGACACACCTGGGTAACCTCCTCAATCTTGTTAATTGGAATGGTAACCCTCATGCTTATAGAGTTCACCGTGAACCCTAGGTAATTAATCACCTGGGCAGGGTAGAACTTTGATTTCTCTGGATGGACAATAAACCCCAATTGTTGAAATATATTGACAGCAGCTGCAACACCCTGTTCAGCCAATTCCAGGGTGTGGCCCACAATTAAGACATCATCTAAATAGGCCATACTATATGGTGTCGTTGTCTCAAATAAGCCATAATTGGCTTCACTAATTTAGTGAACAATCTAGGGCTGTGGTGAGCCCATTAGGCAAAGCCTTGTACTGCCAGAGTTGCCCCATCCAGATGAATTTTAAAACCTTCTGTCACATTTCTGGACGGATAGGGAATAATATGCGTCTTTTAAATCGATGCATGCCATAAAGCAACCATGAGAAATCAATGATTTGGTTGTTTCAACGTATCCATTTTAAAATGAGAATATGTTACAAAAGTATTCAAACGGGTTAGATCAATAATGACACAACAACTTCCATCCTTCTTAGGTCTGGTGAATATGTTCGAAACAAATTCAACTGGCTCATGCACCACTCTCTTAATCACTCCTTTGCTCAAGACTTAACAATTCCTTATAGCCGGCTGCCTGTTCTGCAGCAGATAATTTTAAATGTTCGAGCGGGCATGTGCTGGGATGGAGGAATGTCGCCATTAATAACTCAATTTTATGCCCCTGAATATTCTGCAACACATACTCGTCACCAGTGAAATTACCTCATGCACCCAAAAAACCACCGAAGGTGACCACCAACATGTGAAGTTAAACAGAGAGAAAAGAGAGAACCAGACCCCCTCACCTCCATGGTTACCGGCGTTCCTTGACACGCGTGTGTGGACGTGGAGGTGCTGGGTTGGCTTGAGGGCGCGGCGTCTTCGTTTTCCACCAGGGTCTCTGCCGACCCTGTCCTAAAAAAGACCCCTGGTGCTGGGTCTGATGTTGCTGTCATTGTGGAGCTTGAGGGTGGGTCCTCGTCGAGGTACTGGCAGACCCTCGTGATCGAATGTATGGAGACTTTGAGCCTGGCGGTGTGGGGGCACTCTGAGGGCGCATGATCCCCACCGTTTTGGCTTGCTCGTCAAGCTCTTTGACTCTCTTCGAGAGGTCCTTCCCAAAGAGCTGACGGGGCGGGGGCGGCGGCGGTGGTTTGCACACTCCTGCAAACTTTGGATTGAGCGCTTGTCGGATGCTGGTTTTGCGAAACCCGTTAATTTCGTGCTGGGTCGCGCACAGGAGGGCCAGGGCATCTCCCTGGTCCAAATTCAATTCGTCCCCGTCCACCAACCGCACAAAGGCGGTAATACCGGCCGTGAGGAGCTTCAGGATCCGCTGCAGTTTTACCTCCTGTTGACGGATAGCCGCACTGATGTCGCCCCATATTGGCGTATTGACCACAGGCACGTTGAGGGAGTTGCAGTTTGATGGAGCCTTGTGACGGCTCATAGCCTGGATGAGGACTTCTTCCTGCAGCACCTGATTATTAAGAAAGTCCACTGTGGCTGCCAGCTTTATATTTAGAGGAAGACCAGCCGTATGTGGGGCCGCGAATTTGGTCGCCACATCCAAGAGTTCCTCCGCTGGCACCTCCAACGGAGGTGGTACAGGATCCACCAGAACCTCCTCCTCCTGCTGCTCCAGGCTGATAGTAGATGTTGGTGAAGACGCCCTGTGCCTGTTGCTGCCCTGCTGTTGTTGACGTTGAAGCAGGAGCTCCAGCAGCCGCTCCATACGGTCAATACGCCCTTCACCCTGAACACTCAGGTGGTCGGAGTCCTCCGGCTCTGAAAAGAAAACCGGGCTCCTGTCATCGGCCCGCACCTCGTCGAGGCCCTGCCGGTGCCGGTAGTTGTCGCTAACAGCCGCCGAGGCGAAACTGCGCGATTCCTGCGCGGGCGTGTTCAATCGCCTCCGTTTAGCGAGAGCTGAAGCCGCTGCCACTAAGGGCACTCGCGGCGAGGTGTCGGCACCAGCCGAAGCATGGCTGCCTGGGGCCCGCGCAGTCTTGCCGGCTGCCCACATCGTGGACGTTGCCGACACATGGTCTCGCCCACCCATCCATGGGGGGCTCGGCGACCGTGACGAGACCCGACTCGACCGACCCGTCCCGGCGTCGAGAGTCGGGGTGTGCCGGCTGGACCTCACAGCCGCCCCGGGTCTCGCCCTGGAACCTGACCGCTCCTCCGCGATAGGCAATGCCTTAGCCCTAACAGGGTTAGGCTTCTGGGCTCCTGCCCTCCCCCTTCTCGAAGGGCTGAGTGGAACAGGCCGTGCAACGGCACGTGCCCTGCTCGAGGTCGCCAGCGAGCCCGCTGACGACCTGACTGCCATGGCAGGGTCCCCCTGCTCTGGCGGCACACCACACTCCTCCTCGTCGAACTCCTCCAAGCTGTGGTGTGCTGGCGGATCTGGACCTGTAATCACAGGGCTTACCCACATCTCCGCCTGAGTCCCGGCCTGCGCTGCAGGTACTGCCGATGGTAAAGGCCCCGGAACTGTTGACTGGCGAACTCGTCCTGACGTCCTCCGGCCCTTCGAACTCCCATCCATGTCCTTGCTGCAAGACATAATCAGACAACAAGGACCACCAACTAAAGGTAGAATACTTACCTCCATGGCCCCTTCTGAAGGGCTGGCGAGGAGCGCGCTCCACCGCCAGCCGTCGCAGCAACGCGGTACGACGATATGTCGAGCATGCGCGCCGGCGGGCTCTTCACGAAGTCACTCACGTGACTCCGAAATGAAATTCCAGAGACTCACCACTCTCTGTGTAAAGAATGTTTTCCTCATCTCGGTCCTAAAGGAACTCCCCCTTATCCTTACACTGTGACCCCTTGTTCTGGACTCCCCCAACATCAGGAACAATCTTCCTGCATCTAGCTTGTCCAACCCCTTAAGAATTTTGTAAGTTTCTATAAGATCCCCCCTCAATCTTCTAAATTCCAGTGAGTATAAGATCATTCCACACAGCCACCACTCTCTGAGTAAAGAAGTTCCCCCTCATGTTACCCCTAAACTTCTGTCCCTTAATTCTCATGTCATGCCCTCTTGTTTGAATCTTCCCTACCCTCAATGGGAAAAGCTTATCCACGTCAACTCTGTCTACCCCTTTCATCATTTTAAAGACCTCAATCAAGTCCCCCCTTAACCTTCTGCGCTCCAAAGAATAAAGACCTAACTTGTTCAACCTTTCTCTGTAACTTAGTTGCTGGAACCCAGGCAACATTCTAGTAACTCCACAGTGACTCCTCCGCATTCCTCACAGTGAAGATAGGCACAACATGCTGGAGTAGCTCAGCGGGACAGGCAGCATCTCTGGAGAGAAGGTTCTGTCTGATGAATGCGATCTCAGAGAAAACCCACGTGGTCACGGGGAGAACGTACAAACTCCGTACAGACAGCACCCGTAGTCGGGATCGTACCTGGGTCTCCGGCGCCATCACGCAGCACCTCTACCGTTACCGTCTCGTCGTCAGGGAAACCTGACTGCATCGTGGTGCATGAGAAAATAAGCTTTATTCAGTTCTTTTTTCTCCATGACAAAGATAATTCTGTTCCATTCATTTCTTAATTTTTGTTGCCGATAGTTAGCGTACAAAATTAAAGTCAGAATAATGAATTCTTGTAATTAAACCAGATAAGACATATTCATTTGAAAGGAAAACAATTTTATAGCTGCGGCAATTAAATTAATATATTCAACTATCTTGAGGGTATCCCAAACTTGAAATTAAGTCTGTCGCAATTTTTTAATGGGAGCTGAGTCCCACAAACCTTCAAAAATGCCACAGGGTTACTTGAATTGTAATGGTTCATGATTTTTAAGTAAATTAACCTTCTGCCAAAGCGTAATTGTTCAATATTCAGAAAGTTCGACAATAAAATTAAAATTCTCGACAATTTGGTGGCACAGTGGCGTGATTATTGGAGCTATTACCCCACCTCTCCAGTGATCCAGGTTTAAACCTGTCTTGCAGTGCTGCCTGTGTGGAGTTTGCACGTGCGCCCTGGGTTGCAAGGGTTTCCAATGGCTGCACCTTTGTACTCTACATCCCAAAGAGATTGGTGGGCTAATTGACCACTTTAAGTTGCCCCGTAGAGTGTAAGTGAGTGGTGGGCGGTCAGGATGGACTCTGGAGGTTGAAAGACCTGTTTCTGTGTTGTACACTTTTAGTTTGGAGGGTTACACAAAAAGCTGGAGAAACTCAGCGGGTGCAGCAGCATCTAAGGAGCGAAGGAGATAGGCAACGTTTCGGGTCGAGACCCTTCTTCAGACTGGTTAGGGATCAGGGAAACGAGAGATATAGACGGTGATGTGGAGAGATAAAGAACAATGAATGAAAGATATGCAAAAAAGTATCGATGATAAAGGAAACGGGCCATTGTAAGCTGTTTGTAGTGTGAAAATGAGACGGGTGGGGGAGAGATAGAGAGAGAGAGGGAATGCCAGGGCCCGAGGGCTGAGGGAGAGGTGGGAAGGGGAGGAGGCAGCCAGGGTTAACAGAATTGAGAAAATTCAATGTTTAAGCCCAGATGATGCAGACTCCCCAAGTGGAATATGAGGTGCTGTTCCTCCAACTTGCGGTGTTGCTCACTCTGGCAGTGGAGGAGGCGCAGGACCAAGAGGTCGGATACGGAATGGGAGGGGGAGTTGAAGTGCTGAGCCACCGGGAGGTCGGGTTGGTTCTTTGTAGTGTGGGAGGAACCTGGAACACCCAGAGAAAACTCGTATGACTGGCTTCGGAAAAAAGTTGTGAATTATCCCAAGTGTATGTAGGACGGTGCTTGTGTGCGGGGATCGCTGGTCGATGCGGACTCAGTGGAACAAGAGGCCTGTTTCCGCGCTGTATCTCCAAACTGAAGTAAAATCTTATGGCTCACAAACCTGTCTGTGTTTGGAGTGGGGAAGGAAACCAAAGATCTCGGAGAAAACCCACTCAGGTCACGGGGAGAACGTACAAACTCCGTACAGACAGCACCTGTAGTCAGGATCAAATCCAGGTCTCCGGCGCTGTGAGGCAGCAACTCTATCGCTTGGCCACCGTGCTGGGCTATTCGCAAACAACCCCAGATATCTGTCCGTGAATTATTTGAGATTGTGTCTTCTAGTTTATAATGCTTCCTTACATTCATCCTGCCAAAATGTAATACTTCACATTTTTCAGAATTAAATGTCATCTGCTGCCTATCGACCCATATCTATCTGCCTGCCTCTACTGCCTCGCAGTGAGTTATTATGAAGAGAAGGCAGTGGACAATAGACAATAGACAATAGACAATAGGTGCCGGAGTAGAGGCCATTCAGCCCTTCGAGCCAGCGCCGCCATTTAATGTGATCATGGCTGATCATCACCAATCAGTGCCCCGTTCCTGCCTTCTCCCCATATCCCCCGACTCCGCTATCTTCAAGAACCCTATCTAGCTCTCTCTTGAAAGTAACCAGAGAACCGGCCTCCACTGCCCTCTGAGGCAGAGAATTCCACAGATTCACAACTCTCTGTGTGAAAAAAGTGTTTCCTCATCTCCGTTCTAAATGACTTACCCGTTATTCTTAAACTGTGGCCCCTGATCCTGGACTCCCCCAACATCGGGAACATGTTTCCTGCCTCTAGCGTGTCCAAACCCTTAATAATCTTACGTGTTTCAATAAGATCCCCTCTCAACCTTCTAAATTCCAGAGAATACAAGCCCAGCTGCTCCATTCTCTCAGCATATGACAGTCTCACTATCCCGGGAATTAACTTGGTGAACCTACGCTGCACTCCCTCAATAGCAAGAATGTCCTTCCTCAAATTAGGGGACCAAAACTGCAAACAATACCCCAGGTGTGGTCTCACTAGGGCCCTATAGGATGCACATTTACATCCACCAATGTTAGGCTAACTGGTCTATAATTCCCAGTTTTCTCTCTCCCCCCTTTTTTTAAAGTGGAATAACATTAGCTACCCTTCAATCCACAGGAAATGATCCTGAATCTACAGAACACCGGAAAATGATCACCAATGCGTCCACGATTTCTAAAGCCGCTTCCTTAAGTACCCTGGGATGCAGACCATCAGGCCCTGGGGATTTATCAGCCTTCAGTCCCAGTCTACTCAACACCATTTCCAGCCTAATGAGGCAGGAGAATGGGGTTGAGAGAGAAAGATAGATCAGCCATGATTGAATGGCGGAGTAGACTTGGTGTGCCGAATGGCTAAATTCTGCTCCTACTACCCTTCTTATGGTTCATTTTTAAGTTTTATTCCTACAAATTTGGAAATTGAGCTGTCTGCATTCCAAGTTCTTGAATATATTAAGCAACGGTGCTGTTCTCATCTCTTTGAAATGTATCCTTCTCAAATTGACTCTATTCACCTTGGGGCAATCTCTATTCCTTTCCACAGATATACAGCAGTTCTAGACATTTCAAGGTGGCGCAGCGGTAGAGTTGCTGCCTCACAGCAGCAGAAACCCAGGTTCGATCCCGACCACGGGTGCTGTCTGCACGGAGTGTGTACGTTCTCCCCGTGACCTGCGTGGAATTTCCACAGGTGCCACTCCACAATATATAACGAAATAGAGAGAGTACAGAAGAGATTTACTAGAATGTTGCCTGGGTTCCAGCAACTAAGTTACAGAGAAAGGTTGAACAGGTTAAGTCTTTATTCTTTGGAGCGCAGAAGGTTAAGGGGGGACTTGATTGAGGTCTTTAAAATGATGAAAGGGATAGACAGAGTTGACGTGGATAAGCTTTTCCCATTGAGGGTAGGAAAGATTCAAACAAGAGGGCATGACATGAGAATTAAGGGACAGATGTTTAGGGGTAACATGAGGGGGAACTTCTTTACTCAGAGAGTGGTGGCTGTGTGGAATGATCTTCCTGCAGAAGTGGTGGAGGCAGGATCGATTTTAACATTTAAAAGTAAAGTGGATAGGTATATGGACGGGAAGGGAATGGAGGGGTATGGTCTGAGTGCAGGTAGATGGGACTAGGGGAAAATAAATGGTCGGCACGGACTGGAAGGGCCGAGAAGGCCTGTTTCCGTGCTGTAATTGTTATATGGTTATATTACATGGTTATATGGTTATATCCTCCCACACGCCAAAGACATACATGTTTTCAGGTCATTTGGCTTACATAAAATTGTAAATTGTCCCTGGTGTGTGTAGGATTGGGTTAAAGAGTTAATATGCGGGGATTGCTGGTTGGTGCGGACTTAAGATCATAAGGTCATAAGGTCATAAGGATTAGGAGTAGAATTAGCCCATTTGGCCCATCAGACAGATTCCTGGGATGTCGGGACTTTCATATGAAGAAAGACTGGATAGACTCGGCTTGTACTCGCTGGCATTTAGAAGATTGAGTGGGGATCTAATAGAAACTTACAAAATTCTTAAGGGGTTGGAGAAGCTAGATGCAGGAAGATTGTTCCCGATGTTGGGGGAGTCCAGAACATGGGGTCACAGTCTAAGGATAAGGGGGAATTCCTTTAGGACTGAGATGAGGAAAACATTCTTTACACAGAGAGTGGAATTCTCTGCCACAGAAGGTCGTTGAGGCCAGTTCATTGGCTATATTCAAGAGGGAGTTGGATGTGGCTCTCGTGGCTAAAGGGATCAGGGGGTATGGAGAGAAGGCAGGTACGGGAAACTGAGTTGGATGATCAGCCATGATCACATTGAATGGTTGTGCAGGCTCGAAGGGCCGAATGGCCTACTCCTGCACCTATTTTTCTATGTTTCTAAGTCTACTCCGCCATTCAATTATGGCTGACCAATCTCTCCCAGCAAACCCCATTCTCCTGCCTTCGCCCTATAACCACTGACAGCTGTACAAAAAAAGAATGGATCTATCTCTGCCTTAAATCTATCTCTCTCTGCCTCTGGCGATGGGCTGAAGGGCCTGTTTCCATGCTGTACCTCTAAACTAAACCGAAAAGATGTAAGGATAAGTAAGGATTACAATTTAGAGTTTTTTTTTTTTCTTTCCTATGTAATACTGATATTCTGGGTTATCCTATGGATTGTATAGGATAGGCAAAAATAAGCTTTGTGGCTTCAACCTATTCCTTTTTTGGTCATGGATTATGGGAACGTTGTGTGAAATGGATACCGTGTTGGTTCATATTCACACAGATTGTAGAGTTTTGTGCTTTTTATTGTATGACCAAAATAAGCCATTCATTCATCACATTGCCTTGAACAAATTCTATCTTAACTTTGAAGACCTCTGTGAAATCTCCCTGAAACCTCCTTTGACACAAGGGAAATAATTCAAGCATCCCCAGTTCCCCCCCACATATCTCACGTCTTATATCCGTCTAACTCTTGCGAATTATTTTCCAGCCGTTGGCCTCCGTTCAAAACCATGATGCCCACAGCATTCCAGCTGGGAGAATACATAGATCTGAAAATAATTTAGCATAACATCTTTGCTTTTATCTTTGTGCCTCTTCTTAGAAAGCCAAGGACCCGCAGTTGCTAGATTTCTCTGACTTGTCTTCATCAAAGTAGACTACTCCTAATGGTGTCTATCTACTCGATCACGGTGGCGCAGCGGTAGAGTTGCTGCCTTACAGCAAAATGCAGTGCCGGAGACCCGGGTTCGATCCTGACTACGGGTGATGTCTGTACGGAGTTTGTACGTTCTCCCCGTGATCTGTGTGGGTTTTCTCCGAGGTCTTTGGTTTTCTCCCACACTCCAAAGACGTATAGGTTTAGTGGGGTTGATAAATGTAAAAATTGTCCAGTATTAAACAAATTTGTCCAGTGCTGAGTGATGTTCTACCTTGACCATTTCAGCGTACTACATCCAGATCCAGATCCAAATCCAGATACTCCTAAAGGGGTGAAGCTAAAACTAACGGCCATTCAGTTTGTTCATTTTTGACTACTGGAGAAAGATAGTTTGACTACTGGAGAGACGGTTGACGGCACGGAAAGACGGCACCCGGGAAAGGCTGGGTTAGCACCCCCAGTCTGTGTCTTTCGTGAGAAAGACACCCAACAAAGCTACGGAAAGGCCTAATGAACCATCGTGGCCTAAACATCCATCAGGCAAGAATGAAATGCTCGGAAAAGGAGAAAGAGGTGCAGCGCACGCACAGGCCTTGAACCTGGTGAGACGCAGGAGGAGCCCGGCCGGGAGTCACCCCACAGAGCCCAGTCCCTCCACGCGGTTGCTGCTGGGACGCAAGTCGGGGCCTGATCAACCCCGGCTGGGTCGCCTGGGCGAGGGTGTCTGATGTTGTGAGACCCGAAACACCCGATGACCCCAGGTCACATCACTGAGGATGCGTCCCAGTGCATCTAGAAGATGTATATTTTCCACATTTGTTCTCTGTACCTTCTCAATATCTCTAGTTTCCCTCTCCCCTGATTCGCAGTCTCCAGAAGCGTCTCGACCAGAAGCGTCGCCTATTCCTTTTCTCCAGAGATGCTTCCCTGACCCACTGAGTTATTCCAACATTTCATGTCTATCTTCAGTAATTCTTTGGTGTTGACCACGCAGAAATCAATCAGATTCGGAATTGGAAGTGGTGGCTTAACTTCCACATCAATCCTAAAGGCTTATTTTGATGGAAGTCACTTCGATCTCTATGGATTGACAAAGTTATAGGTAGAAACGTCACCTTCAAAAAGGAGAATCAAAATCTAATCTAAACCGTGTTAAAATCCTCCGGAGTATCTAAACAGTCTTCGCCACCTAAACATCAAAAGGAGAATCCAGAAGAATTTCGAAATGGAGACAACATTATCGCACGCTTCTTAATCATGTTTACTTTTACAATTTGCATTAAGTAATGTGCCATTAAAATAGCTACTGACCAATTTGTGAATAACTTTGTTTCTGAAATATGTTATTTTGCTGATAAGTATGAAGGCTCGCATTGGAAGGAACTGCAGATGCTGGTTTGTACCGCAGATAGATACACAATGCTGGAGTAACTCAGCGGGACAGGCAGCATCTCTGGAGAACGCTTCGGGTGAGGTTTCGGGTCGGAACCCTTCCTCAGGCTGAAAGTAGAGTTGGGAGGAAGATGAAATAATCAGACAGGTAACAGAGGAATAGCTACCATCAAATTAATATTTTATTGAAGGCTGTTCATAAGGTCTTAAGGGATATGAGCAGATTCGGCCCATCAGGCCCACTCCGCCATTCATTCATGGCTGATCTATCTCTCCTTCATAACCCCATTCTCCTGCCTTCTCAACATAAACCCTGACACCCGTACCAATCAAGAAAGTGCCAGTGTACAGGGATCGCTGGTCGGCATGGCCTCGGTGGGCCGAAGGGCCCGTTTCAATGCTGTATCTCGAAACTAAACAATGCAATTGCCTTTGATGTTTTGTTTTGAAGATCAGGTGAATCACATGGACATTCATACCCACTTAATGTTGTCCTAATTGTAATACCTGCTAGAAGAGTGTATCAAGAGTCTTGGTCGGAGGTATTCTCAGTTCATCACGGTAAACTGCTCATATGCACTCCAATAAACCGCTACATCTGCAAGAATTCAGGTCAGGTCATGGGGGGGGGGGGGTGGAAGTTCCCCACCACCACGGGTACCATGTAGTCCCGTAGCTACCCGCTCCATGGTCGGATAGTTGGCAATTAAACCGTCTCCCCCACCTGGTTTTCCAGGTGAGGAGGGGGCTGTGGACCCCCAGCAGGACCAAAAACAGGACCAAAAACATGCCATAGAGGGAGTGCAGAGAAGGTTCACCAGACTGGTTCCTGGGATGTCAGGACTGTCTTATGAACAAAGACTGCATAGACTCGGTTTATACTCTCTAGAATTTAGGAGATTGAGAGGGGGATCTTATAGAAACTTACAAATTTCTTAAGGGGTTGGACAGGCTTGATGCAGGAAGATTGTTCCCGATGTTGGGGAGATCCAGGACAAGGGGTCACAGCTTAAGGATAAGGGGGAAATCCTTTAGGACCGAGATGAGAAGGACTTTTTTCACACAGAGAGTGGTGGGTCTCTGGAACTCTCTGCCACAGAGGGTAGTTGAGGCCAGTTCATTGGCTATATTTAAGATGGAGTTAGATGTGGCCCTTGTGGCTAAGGGGATCAGAGGGTATGGAGAGAAGGCAGGTACGGGATACTGAGTTGGATGATCAGCCATGATCATATTGAATGGCGGTGCAGGCTCGAAGGGCCGAATGGCCTACTCCTGCACCTAATTTCTATGTTTCTATGTTTCTAAGACCTGTCAAAGGACGGATGAGCTCCCCTCGAGCCAACGGCCATCCACACTTCAGTAGAAGTTGCGATCACTGTCGTACGTAGCATTGTAAGGAACGAGGATAAAGCACACACACACACACCAACATCTTGTACCTCCGGTGGCGGAAGTCCGCAGGAACTGGAGGACAGAGATGTGTGGTGCGTCCGTCACCGTTCCCGTCGGAAACCAGCACAACTGTGTCGCTAATTATGTCAACGATGATGAATGAATGAATGAATCTGCAGGAAATTTAAGTGGCGGTAAGTTTATTTTAGTTTATTGTCACGTGTACCGAGGTACAGTGAAAAGTTTTTGTTGCGTGCTAACCAGTCAGCTGAAAAACAATACATGATTACAATCGAGCCGTTCACACTGTACAGATACATGATAGGGGAATAACGTTTAGTGCTAGGCAAAGCCAGGAAAGTCCGATCAAAGATAGTCCTAGGGTCACCAAGGAGGTAGATGATAGTTCAGCACCGCTCTCTAGTTAGTGGTAGGATGGTTCAGTTGCCTGATAACAGCCGGGAAGAAACTGTCCCTGAATCTGGAGGTGTGCGTTTTCACACTTCTGTACCTCTTGCCCGATGGGAGAGGGGAGAAGAGGGAGTGGCCGGGGTGAGACCCGTCTTTGATTATATTGCTGGCCTTGCCGAGGCAGCGTGATGTGCAAATAAATATATTGAAATTCTTAAAACTAAGACTTTATTAACTAACATGTATTTAAAGAGAGAGCTAGGTAGGGCTCTTAAAGATCACGGAGTCAGGGGATATGGGGAGAAGGCAGGAACGGGGTACTGATTGGGGACGATCAGCCATGATCACATTGAATGGCGGTGCTGGCTCGAAGAGCCGAATGGCCTACTCCTGCACCTATTGTCTATTGTCTATTGTCTAATTGTGAAAATTGTCCGGAGAAGAATGTGAGCAAGTATTTCTCTCATCTGAAAATCACCAAACCCAAACTCTAGAATCACTTTCCAAAATGCAATTCTGCAAAATTCCAACAGGAGCAATCATATCGTACGGGGTATTTCCTCTTTTCTAATTTGGATTATCTCTGTGCATTTAGTCTATAGTTTAGTTTATAGAGATGCAGCGCAGAAACGGGCTCTTCGGCCCATCGAGTCCGCGCCGACCAGCGATCCCCGTACACTAACAATATCCTACACACACTGGGGACAATTTACACTTGCACCAAGCCAATTAACCTACACGTCTTTAAAGTGTGGGAGGAAACCGGAGATCCCGGAGAAAACCTACGCAGGTCACGGGGGGAACGTACAAACTCCGTACAGACGGCACCCGTAGTCAGGATGGAGCCCGGGTCTCTGGCGCTGTGGGGTAGCGACTCTACCGCTGCGCCACCGTGCCGCCGAACTCAACCAGGGGGAGCTGTTTTTACCGTTGAATATTCAGTTATGCAGGAAGGCCACAGAAATCTATCTTTATCGTGTGTATCTTTTCTCTCGGTGAGCTTCATGTGAATAAGGAATGTCATTGCAACATGGTGCCATAATACTATAAATAGGTATGTTAAAAAACTTACCTTGAGCAGCGCTGCAGTTCTGCCGCTCCCCGTGTGCGTGACTTTGGCGCCTTTCAGAGGGGGGCGGGACAAATCGATGAATGTCGGGCGATTTGGTTGCGGAAGAAAAATCGCTCCGACATTTCATGAATGAAGGTATTTTTAAATTACTCTAAATTATTTATTAACTAGAGTAATTTAAAAATCACCTTCAAAAGCCGTGAGCACTGACAACCGGAAGGATTTTGCGTAGGGGAGAAAAAAAGGTAAATAGTTTATTTTTATATTAAAAGTTGGTTTTTCGGGAGGCTTTAATAATATTTTTATGTTGCGAAATGGGGTCCCAAAAAATGTATGAACCAACAGTATTTTTCCTCCCGACTTCACCGCTAACCGCAATGTTCCAATCCACCGCATTCCACTAAAACCCACTTGCTAGTTGATTTAAATGGCCATTAATTTACAGGAATCAAATACTAAATTCCTTCCATTTGGCCCAGAAATTCATGAAAATGAGATTTAAAAATTATGTTATATTGTGGATTATTGTGTGAATGTTATTTGGACACTTAGGCAATTTAAAAAAAGTTTATCTTTTCTTAAGAAATGGATAGATGTTTAGATCTACTCATTGAATTTTGTAATCAGCTACAATTAGATAACTAACTAATTATATGCTTTAATTTCAGGTCATCCAAGTAAGATTGTTTCATATTTGTTTCAGAATGCCTCAATCTATAATAACTGAAAATTTCATTGAGTTCTTTTAATTGTTAAGAAAGTTATGGGCTTTTAACTTTTCCAGATCACAGCTTTTGAGTTAAGTCAATTGAAAGGCAATGGGGAGCAAGATGCTAATTTCCGAGTATGAAAATGGCCATAACTTTCTTAATACTGAAGATATGAAAGTAAATTAGGTGTCAAATTAAACTTCTTTTTATGCTTTATCTGATGGGATAAATTGCAGACTTGATTTTTTAAATCTCAAAATATTGTTACATTGCTACTATAAACTAATCTGACACATAGAAACATAGCAACATAGAAAATAGGTGCAGGAGGAGGCCATTTGGCCCTTCGAGCCAGCACCGCCATTCATTGTGATCATGGCTGATTGTCGCCAATCAATGCCTGTCTTCTCCCCATATCCCTTGACTCCACTAGCCCCGAGAGCTCTATCTAACTCTCTCTTAAATCGATCCAGTGATTTGGCCTCCACTGCCCTCTGTGGAAGGGAATTCCACAAATTCACAACTCTCTGGGTGAAAATGTTTTTTCTCACCTCAGCCTCCCATTTATGGCCTCCCCTTTGTTCTAAGACTGTGGCCCCTGGTTCTGGGCTCGCCCAACATTGGGAACATTTTTCCTGCAATTTGCATCTAATTCATAAATGAAAGATATCAACAAAAACAACAAATCATATTTGTGTACTTCATTTGGGCCTGTGTTTCTGCCATTTGTAGTGGTCCTATGTTGTGTTCATTATTTTTCAGTGGCTGTAATGTGTAAGGTTTACTTTTGTTTATTATAGTCACGTGTACCGAGGTACAGTGAAAAGCTTTTGTTTGCGTGCTACCCAGACAAAGGAAGTGTTCAGTCTGAAGAAGAGTCTCGACCCGAAACGTCACCCATTCAGAATAAGGAGTCGGACATTTAGAACGGACAGAGTGAAAACATTTTCACCCAGAGAGTTGTGAATCTGTAGAATTCTCTGCCTCAGAGGGCAGTGGAGGCCGATTATCTGGATGCTTTCAATAGACAATAGACAATAGGTGCAGGAGAAGGCCATTCAGCCCTTCAAGCCAGCATCGCCATTCAATGTGATCATGGCTGATCATCCACAATTATGGCTGATCATCCGCAATCAGTGTCCCGTTCCTGCCTTCTCAAGAGAGAGAGATTTTCAAGAGAGAGTTAGATAGAGCTATTAAAGAGAACGGAGTCAGGGGATATGGGGAGAAGGCAGGAACGGGGTTACTGATTGGGGATGATCAGCCATGATCACAGTGAATGGCGGTGCTGGTTCACAGGGCCGAATGGCCTACTCCTGCACCTATCGCCCATTGTCTATTGTCTTTTGACTATTCCTTCCCTCTTGAGATGCTGCCTGTCCCGCTGAGATACTCCAACGATTTAGTGTCGAACTCTCAATGTCTCTGCGAGTTACTGGTGCCAGGATTGCAAAGGAGCCAAAGTGAGGTAACGCAAGAAAAAATGGTGAAAGTTTAACTCTTAAAATTTGATGGACCATGGCAGGTTGGCGTGGAAATGTAGAAAAGTGAGCTATGACTGAGGCCACCTGTGAGATACATCATTTGAAGATCACTGCCTACACTTTGATTACTCGTGTGGGATTGTTAAATTTCTTTCTGGACTGCAACCACACTATTAAATCAATTCTTATGGCATAAACCTTTGACAGCTAGTTATTTCCACTGCCAAGAGTCCATATGTCTGCAGGGCATCTTGTTGTTCTCTGCTGTGCAGTATCTCTCTGTCCCACCTCTTCTGACAAGTCTCCAGTACATTGTCTGAAAAGCACAGATCACTATACTCCCACTGACCAGCTACATGCCGAAGTGACAGCATCAATCCGGTGTTCCAATGCCTCCTGCAATCTTCCAGAGTCAGGGGGCACCGATACGATCAGGAGCTACAGGCAAACTTTCTACAATCAGTTCATGAGTTCATAAGGGATAGGAGTAGAATTAGGCCATTCAGCCCATCAAGCCCAGTGCCATTCAATCATTGCTGATCTATCTCTCCCCATAACCCCTGACACCCGTACTAATCAAGAATCTATCTATCTCAGCCTTAAATATATCCACTGACTTGGCCTCCACAGCCTTCTGTGGCAATGATTCCCACAGATTCACCAGCCTCAACTACCTCCTCTGGCAGCTCGTTCCATACACCCACCACCCTTAGTGTGGATAAATGTGAGGTCATCCACTTTGGTGGCAAGGACAGGAAGGCAGGTTATTATCTGAATGGTGTCAGATTAGGAAAAAGGGGAGGTGCAACGAGACCTGGGTGTGCTTGTACATCAGTCACTGAAAGTAAGCATGCAGGTACAGCAGGCAGTGAAGAAAGCTAGTGGCATGTTGGCCTTCATAACAAGAGGAGTTGAGTATAGGAGCAAAGAGGTCCTACTGCAGTTGTACAGGGCCCTGGTGAGACCACACCTGGAGTATCATGTGCAATTTTGGTCCCCTAATTTGAGGAAGGATATTATTGCTATTGAGGGAGTGCAGCGTAGGTTCACCAGGTTACTTCCTGGGATGGCGGGACTGACATATGATGAAAGAATGGGTCGACTGGGCTTGTTTTCACTGGAATTTAGAAGAATGAGAGGGGATCTTATAGAAACATATACAATTCTTAAGGGATTGGGCAGGCTAGATACAGGAAAAATGTTCCCCATGTTGGGGGAATCCAGAACCAGGGGTCACAGTTTAAGAATAAGGGGTCAGCCATTTATCACTGCGATGAGGAAACAATTTTTGATTCAAAGAGTTGTGAATCTGTGGACTTTTATTTCAGAGTCACGTGAATGACTACGTGAAGAAGTCCCGCCAGGCGCATGCGTGTCATTACGTCCACGCATGTCGCACTGAACGGGCTGGAGGGCGCAGCTCCACCAGCGGTAAGTAGTAACTTCGCAGGTAAGTGGTTTTGAAAACTTTGCCTATTTAAACTCCGTCAAGCTGGCTCGAGCAGTCAGTAGGAGTCGGTGGTATGGAGCGGTCAGGTAGGAGAGTTCGCAGCAAGCGTGGGTCCAGTGATGCGGATTCACAAATTAGATCGGGTCGGGAGATTAGCGCGGCAACGCCGGTTCCGATACCGGGTGCCGTTTTACTGACAGCCGTTATACTAGAGAGTGAACTTTCTACACTAGCTCCAGGGACTCGGGAGCCTGAGGCCACTGTAAAGGCAAAAAGAAAGTCTATCAGACCCGTGTTGTCAGACGAGTCCAAAGAAGAAGGAGACTCCCCTCCAGATAATAAAAGAATGTGGGGGAGGATGCAAAATATGGAGAGATGCTCCAAACTTTGATAAATCAACGGTCAAATGCCCCAGTGATTCCCCAGACAGATGTTCAACAAGGCCCATATCAAGAACAATATGTGGAGTATCAGCAAGGGGATTTCCTTCCAGCGCCTTGTTTAGGACTGGAGGATGCCTCCCCACAGTATGACTTGGGAGAAGCGGGGCAGGATGCAGCTGACCCCATGTCTGGTGTCCCTGCTTATGTGCAAACACCAGAGCACAAGAGCCACGCTCCGGGTGTCCCGGAAATTGCAATGAGTTTTGCTATTCCAGAGGGGACTGCTGAGGCAATGGAGGAGTACCTTGCCAACAATATCAATTATTTAGTGTCTCACCAGCTCCAGCAAGCTATGATGCAAGAGACTACCAACAAGTATAAGACACCTGTCAATTGTACGTCATTGAAAGTGCCCACGGTGAACCCAGCTATTTGGGCACCCATGAGTCATTCTATGAGGGGACAGGAGGTTCGGCATCAACACGTCCTCCAACTGGTGGCTGCAGCAATTACTGCATTTGGCACTATGGTCAAAGGGACCATGATTACTCAAACTCAAAAATATGTTGGCTCTATTATGCAATGCATTCTTTAAGGTAAATTGCATTAGGAATATCGCCATCCAGCCAACTCTCAATCAAAAAATTGCTGCTCTATGTACAGGCGACAAATATACAAACGTCGGAATTCCTGTTTGCAACGGACCTTGTCAAGCAAATACGTGATATTGATGATGAGGCAAAAACAATTGGCTTGGTGAAGCCAAGCATATCACGTCCACCTATTCGCAAACCAGGGTTTGTGTACTGAAGGTCGGATCCAGGTGCTGGACTGAGCAGGGGGAGGCCAGTGGGGCAACGAGGTTACCCACCAAGACAGAGCGGCTTCAACCCCAATATGAGCAGACAGCAGGCTTACAGGCCAACTGCAGAGGTACAGGGAACTTTTGTTAATGATAAAGGTTCTGGTGGACAACCTCCTATTGGAGGTAGATTACAATTGTTTTACAATGAATGGTGCTGTATAACATCTGATATGTTTATACTAAATAATGTGTCAGGTTCTACCATTGAGTTTATCTCAGGGATAGATCTACCTCAGCAGCACAAGCCAAATAAAATGTTGGTGTTTTCTGCTCCAGAGACTGAACAGGTTAACGATGAGATTAAGAATTTATGCCAAAAAGGAGTGATTGAGAAAGCCATTACTCATCCTCAACAATTTGTGTCTAATATACTCCCCAGACCTAAGAAAGATGGGGGTTGTAGAGTAATTCTGGACCTCACTCACTTAAATTCTTCAGTTCTCTATAGGCATTTTAAAATGGACACATTCGTTACTGCTAAACAGCTGGTCTCACAAGGTTGTTATATGGCAACTATTGATTTGAAAGATGCGTATTATTCAGTGCCAATTCATGCTCATTATCGCAGGTACTTGAAATTTAATTGGATGGGACAACTGTGGTAATGCAAAGCATTGCCTAATGGATTAAGTTCAGCACCTAGGCTATTTACTAGATTGTTAAAACCTGTGCTGGGGCTATTGAGGGCCCATAATCACATTTTCATGGCTTAGTTTGATGATATCTTAATTATCAGCAACTCTAAAGGGTCAGCTGAGGAGTCGGTTGCAGTAATCAAAAATGTGTTTGAATCATTAGGGTTTTTGGTCCATCCAACTAAGTCTACACCAGCCACAGCTCTAGCAGAATTGCAGTGGTGGATTGTTAATGATAGTCAAGCTACCAATAACATTTTGGTGCAGGAACCTTCAATGATTTTACAGACTGATGTAAGTGCTCTCGGATGGGGGGCTATGGACACCGAGTCTAGCTGTGGGGGTAGATGGAATGAACAAGAAGGTTTGATTCTACACACACAAGGGATTAATTATTTGGAATTATTGGGGGCATTTTATGGGTTAAAGGCCTATTGCTCCACTATGAATAATTTACACGTTCAACTCCAGATTGATAACACCACAGCAGTGGCATATATTAATCATACGGGAGGAGCAAGATCAGTTTCATGTCATAGCATGGCTGATCTCATGTGGCATTGGTGTATTTCAAGGAACATCTGGGTTTCAGCCATCTATCTACCAGGTGTAGACAATGTGGTGGCAGACCATAGGTCACGAAGGTTTAATGACAATATAGAATGGATGTTGAATTCTAAAATATTTCAAACAATTGTCACTTGATTTGGGTTGCCAGACATTGATCTATTTGCATCCAGATTGAATCACCAGTTGCCTAAATATGTTTCATGGGAGCCAGATCCAGGAACAGTAGCTGTGGATGCATTTTTGTTACATTGGGGGCAATCATTCTTTTATGCATTTCCTCCATTTTGTTTGATTACGAAATGTCTAACCAAAATAGAATGTGACTCCGTCACAGGCATTTTGGTGGTCCCAGATTGGCCAACACAACCATGGTTCCCATTAGTACTCAGAATGATGGTTCAGCCATTCATGATGATTCCCAGCTGCAGTAATTTGTTGGTGCATCCGGTTACAGGAGAAAGTCACCCATTACATGACCGTATCAATTGTTGGTCTGCAGGTTCTGAACAGACCATTCCAAGGCTTTGGATTGTCGAACAGGACCATGGAGGTTATCACTGCAGCCCGGAGGAATAGTACTAAAAAACAATATGTGGTTCATATAAAGAAATGGGAGATGTTCTGTGTACAATCAAATATATCTTACCATACTGCAAGCATAAGTGATGTGTTGGAGTTCCTTGCTAAATTGCATTTGATGAGCACTTGAGTTATAGTGTTATTAACAGTGCTCGGAGTGCTTTGTCCTCCTATTTAGGGCAGTCTTCAGAACAACAACCTATCGGGTCTCATCCATTAGTATCCTGATTTATGAGAGGAATTTTTAACAAAAACCCTCCGAAACCCAGATATACAGAAATCTGGGATATCAGTGTAGTTCTCACACTGCTTCGGCAATGGGCTCCAATTACGTCGTTGACTATGCAGAGATTAACTCTGAAAGTGGTTATGCTAATGGCGCTGGTTTCAGCACGTGTACAAACATTACAATTGTTACGAATAGATTGTATGCATTTGTCTGTAGATGACATTACATTTTATGTCTATGATGTAATCAAACAAAGCAGGCCAGGTATGGCAGGAACCAAGGTGATGTTTAAAGCATATCCTGTTGACCAAATGTTATGTGTAGTTGAACACTTAAGCCAATATCTTGAGTTAACAAGGAGTCTCAGAGGTTCTGAGACGGGACTGCTCATTAGTCACAAAAAGTCATATAAAAGAGTGTCAGTACAAATTATGTCTAGATGGTTGAAACAATGGAGGGGGACCAATATCCTGGCGGGGAAATTTGCAAAGGAGATTTTAAACTAGAAAGGCTGGGGGAGGGACTCGGATAGAGGGGGCTAGGGGACAGGGTGTGGGGAGAGTTATTATGGAGAGAGTCAGAACTGGACCTAGGGTTGAGATTTTTGATTGGAGAAAGGCTAACTTTGAGGGAATGCGTAAGGATTTAAAAGGAGTGAATTGGGACGTTTTGTTTCATGGGAAGGATGTAGATGAGAAATGGAGGACATTTAAAGGGGAAATTGTAAGAGTACAGAATCTTTATGTCCCTGTTCGGTTGAATAGTAAAAATTGGAAAGAGCCGTGGTTTTCAAGGGAAATTGGACACTTGGTTCGAAAAAAGAGAGATATCTACAATAATTATAGGAGGCATGGAGTAAATGAGGTGCTAGAGGATTATAAAGAGTGTAAAAAGAATCTTAAGAAAGAAATTAGAAAAGCTAAAAGAAGATATGAGGTTGCTTTGGCAAGAAAGGTGAAAGTAAATCCAAAGGGTTTCTACAGCTATATTAATAGCAAAAGGATAATGAGGGATAAAATTGGACCATTAGAGAGCCAGAATGGACAGCTATCTGCAGAGCCAAAAGAGATGGGGGAGATATTGAACAATTTATTTTCTTCGGTATTCACTAAGGAGAAGGATATTGAACTCTGTGAGGTAAGGGAAAAAAGTAGAGTAGCTATGGAAACTATGAGATTCAAAGAGGAGGAAGTACTGACACTTCTGAAAAATATAAAAGTGGATAAGTCTCCAGGTCCTGACAGGATATTCCCTAGGACATTGAGGGAAGAAATATTTCAAACGTCATTAGAAACGGGAATAGTGCCGAAGGATTGGCATACTGCGCATGTTGTTCCATTGTTTAAAAAGGGTTCAAAGAATAAACCTCGAAATTATAGACCTGTTAGTTTGACGTCAGTGGTGGGCAAATTAATGGAAAGGATACTGAGAGGTAATATATATAAGCATCTGGATAAACATGGTCTGATCAAGAACAGTCAACATGGATTTGTGCCTTGAAGGGCATGTTTCACAAACCTTCTTGATTTTTTTGAAGAGGTTACTAGCAAAATTGATGAGGGTAAAGCAGTGGATGTTGTCCATATGGATTTCAGTAAGGCCTTTGACAAGGTTCCCCATGGAAGGTTGGTTAAGAAGGTTCAATCTTTGGGTGTTAATGGCAGAGTAGCAAGATGGATTCAACAGTGGCTGAATGGGAGATGCCAGAGAGTAATGGTGGATGGCTGTTTGTCAGGTTGGAAGCCGGTGACCAGTGGGGTGCCTCGGGGATCTGTGTTGGGTTCACTGTTGTTTGTCATGTACATGAATGATCTGGATGATGGGGTGGAAAATTGGATAAGTAAGTATGCAGATGATACTAAGATAGGTGGTGCTGTGGATAATGAAGTAGATTTTCAAAGTCTACAGAGAGATTTGGGCCATTTGGAAGAGTGGGCTGAAAGATGGCAGATGGAGTTTAATGCTGATAAGTGTGAGGTGCTGCATCTTGGCAGGACAAATCAAAATAGGACATACATGGTAAACGGTAGGGATTGAGGAATGCTGTGGAACAGAGGGATCTAGGAATAACTGTGCATAGTTCCCTGAAGGTGGAATCGCATGTAGATAGGGTGGTAAAGAAAGCTTTTGGTGTGCTGGCCTTTATAAATCAGAGCATTGAATATAGGAGTAGGGAAGTAATGTTAAAATTGTACAAGGCAATGGTGAGACCAATTCTGGAGTATGGTGTACAATTTTGGTCGCCTAATTATAGGAAGGATGTCAACAAAATTGAGAGAGTACAGAGGAGATTTACTAGAATGTTGCCTGGGTTCCAGCAACTAAGTTACAGAGAAAGGTTGAACAAGTTAGGTCTTTATTCTTTGGAGCGCAGAGGGGGGACTTGATTGAGGTCTTTAAAATGATGAAAGGAATAGACAGAGTTGACGTGGATAAGCTTTTCCCATTGAGGATAGGGAAGATTCAAACAAGAGGCCATGACATGAGAATTAAGGGACAGACGTTTAGGGGTAACATGAGGGGGAACTTATTTACTCAGAGAGTGGTGGCTGTGTGGAATGATCTTCCAGCAGAAGTGGTGGAGGCAGGTTCGATTTTAACATTTAAAAGTAAAGTGGATAGGTATATGGACGGGAAGGGAATGGAGGGGTATTGTCTGAGTGCAGGTAGATGGGACTAGGGGAAAATAAATGTTCAGCACGGACTGGAAGGGCCAAGAGGACCTGTTTCCGTGCTGTAATTGTTATATGGTTATATGGTTAAACAGGTTCTCAATTATGCTGAAGTCGACACTCATGTATTTAAATCTCACTCCACCAGGGCGGCATCAACATCCGCGGCGAAGGCTCAGGACGTGTCGCTAGACCAAATCCTCGCGGCCGCAGGATGGTCTAGAGAATCAACATTCTCTCAATTCTATGACAAACCTGTACAGACAGTGCCACGGTTTTGGCATGCTGTTTTGGGTTCCATTTAATTTGTTTGCTTTGTTTTATATCATTGTTTGTAATTTGCCATGGGATAGAGGGGTTATTACTGATTTTTGCTATTATTATTAAAAATAGTTATTGAATAATTTGAAGCGATGTTCAATATGTTATTTATTCTCTACTGTGTCAACCGAAGCAGATTGTCGTATGGAGTGCATCTACGGCATGAAAACACAGAGCTTTGAAATCTTCACGTAGTCACTCACGCCATCCGCTCCCACCCTCATAATCTAAGAGATCATCTGGTAGTTCTAGTTTTCTTAAAGCCTTACTATGTTACTTCAGCTATATGTTTTCTGTGTTTCCACACCGCTGCTTTCAAGTATGATGCGCATGCGCCTGGCGGGGCTTCTTCACGTAATCCCTCAACGTAACTCCTCATAAAATAAGGATCAAACTTCGAACTGATAAGTTCTCATTTAATCTTACTATTCTCTGCCAAAGGAAGAGAGTGGAGGACAATTTTCTGGATGTTTTCAAGAGAGAGTTAGATTTAGTTCTAAATCTAGATCGAGCTAAAGGAATCAAGGGATATCGGGATAAAGCAGGAACGGGGTATTGATTTTAGATGATCAGCCATGACCATATTGAATGGTGGTTGGTGCTGGCTCGAAATGGCCGAATGGCCTACTCCTGCACCTATTTTTCGAAGTTTCTGAAAGTTACCCCTCAGATTCCTATTAAATCTTTTCCCCTTCGCCTTAAACCTATGTCCTCCGCTCCTCGATTCCCCTACTCTGGGCAAAATACTTTGTGTGTCTACCCGACCATTGAATCAGAGCATGTGGATTCACAGGGACCACAGCCAGATGAGAGAGGACAGATGATTTGATTTTGTAGCTGGTGGTTGCCATGCCAACTGGCAAGCAGCACATTCCCAAACGCTGAAAGCTGAGAATGTATAAACATCAAAGGCTCCCAGACGCGGAAAAACCAGAGAGAGTGGTAAAAATTATCTGACACTTGAAATTATCCAGTCAAACAGACGCACTCAAAACATTGTGTTAGGGAGAAGGCAAGCAATGCATCATTTATGGTTCTTTAATAACTGCATCTCCATTTTCTTGGCCGAGCTGGTTTCATTGACAAATACACGTTACAAGCTGTCACAGAGAACAGAAAGGGCAGCGTGTAAAGTCAAATTGGAGCTTTGTAAAATTAGACGTTCATTGTTTCATATTTTAATAGCTTCGATTCATGATGGCCAGATCCATCCTGGCTCAAAGACTGGCGGCCTACATTAATATTCCTTGTCCAGGGAAATCAAGGGGTCTCGGAGAGAGAGAGAGAAATAGGTTCTGACAGCCTTATTGCCTTCATTAGTAACCGTGAACGCCACATTTTCAGTGACAGCATCTGAGAGGGCGTGTGAAAAATAGAAGTGTCATATTGATATTAGAATCATTGCATTTCTCATGCAGAAATAGGCCATGGACATCGCAGTTTGTTTTTTTTGCCCATTCATTGTCTCTCTTGCTTAAGAGGCCTGTCCCACTGTACGGGCTAATTCAAGAGTTCTCCCGAGTTTCCCCCGATTCGAACTCGGAGAATTACGGTTAAAAGCCGCCCGTAGGTACTCAGGGCTCTCCTGGACATTTTTCAACATGTTGAAAAATCTTCACGAGTCTTCCCGAGCTTACCGCGTTTCCCCGAGTACATGCCATTAGCGTTACGAGCCGCTAAGAGACGTCCCCGAGCTCCGACGTACCCGCTACGTACATTCTATGTGCTTACCACGAGTTTGATTTTTTTTTAAAAACTAGGGAGATCTCTTGAATCAGCTCATACAGTGGGACAGCCCCATCAGTTTTCGAGAGCGCATTAAATTCCATGTTTTAAGTGAACGCCTTCTGCCACTGGATAAAGTGAGCTGTGTACCGATAGTCTAAAACGCACACAAAAAAAAGCATTCATTTCTTTAGGGACAACCGCAGAGCCAGATCTCGATTCGCAAACAAATGTCCTTTGTTTGTCAATAAAACTGAACCATTTCAGCATTTAAAACGAAGAATTTGGACCTTAAAATGTCCCTGGAAAGGGTTGCATTTTGCTCTAATAGACAGACGTCTGTGTCTCATTGTAATTCCTGACACCCTCTGGAAATCGCAGAAACAGGTTTGAAATCACAACAGCTACATGTGTCTGCATGTTCGCTCCCTGACAGAGATATTTTATCTCTCACAGCTTAAAATAGCAGCCGATTACAGTGGATCTGTGAGCGTGATTCATTCGTGCACTAATCACCTGGCTAATGGCGGTTTCTCCAGCATTTATGTCTACCTTCGATTTTCCAGCATCTGCAGTTCCTTCTTAAACACCAGTGGCAACCTTTAGATGTTTCAGTGGAAGTGTCAAGGTTTACTTTAGAGCCACGGCATCATCATCAGCGGTCACTCGAGACGAGTACGACTGTCCTCTCCTCTCCGCAGGGTCGTCCACTTGTGGGTCTGCGGATGTCTGTCGAGGCCGATCCGTGACCCACGCACCTTGGTGCAACGTGGGCAGTGGAGACTGGCGGTGGTCGGTAGCCGTCGAGCCCCCTTCTCTCTCTCTCTCCTTAGGGTGCTGTTGCTTTGTCTCTGCGACACGGCGAAGCTCCGTTTCTTGACATGCAGCTCCTTCCTCCATGGATATCCTCAGGAGTGCCTGTAGGGACACAGCATGGAAACAGTCCCTTCAGCCCATCTAATCCACGCCGGCCATCGATCGCCATTCACACTAGTTCTATGTTATCCCACTTTCTTGTCTATCTCCCCACTCAGGCTTCTGAACGGTCCTTCCATAAACTCAGGCCCTGTACCACATTCCCAAGTTCTCACGAATTCCCGCGTTTCCCGAGTTCTCACCCTGTTTCCCGCTTGATTAGAAATCGGAGTATTACGGTAATAGCCGTTCGTAGGTACTCCGGGCTATTTTTTCTACTCGTCTTTTACCCGACTTACCTGATGCCCCGAGTTCCTACGGCTGGCATTACGAGCCGCTACGAAACATCTACGGCCTCCTACGGGCTCGCTACCGACATTCCCCGACATTCCCCGAGTTTGAATCAAGGGGAAAACTCGGGAGAGTTCGTGAGTAACTCGGGAAAGTGGGACTGGGCCTTAATGGTACTGTCCGATTCACCTCTACCTCATTGCGGACATTGGACTCTGTCTCTGGAACTGGTGTGCTACAATGCTGAGAACTATAGTCTGCGCTCCGTATCTTCCCCTTCGCTCTACCTGTTGCACTTGAGTTTGGCTTGATTGCGTTCATGTGTGGTATTAGCTAATTAGTTTAGTTTAGTTTGGTTTAGTTTATTGTCATGCATGCCGAGGTACTGCGAAAAGCCTTTGGGGATAGCAGGCAGGAAACATGTTCCCGATGTTGGGGGAGTCCAGAACCAGGGGCCACAGTTTAAGAATAAGGGGTAAGCCATTTAAAACTGAGATGACAAAAAACATTTTCACACAGAGAGCTGTGAGTCTGTGGAGTTCTCTACCTCAAATGGCGGTGGAGGCCGGTTCTCTGGATACTTTCAAGAGAGAGCTAGATAGGGCTCTTAAAGATAGCGGAGTCAGGGGATATGGGGAGAAGGCAGGAACGCGGTACTGATTGGGGATGATCAGCCACGATCACATTGAATGGCGGTGCTGGCTCGAAGGGCCGAATGGCCTACTCCTCCACCTATTGTCTATTGTCTATTGTCTAAAACAAAACCTTTAACTGTACCTCACTGCACGTGACAATAATAAACTTAAATCCAAACGTAAACACATTTAAAGAAAGATAGATAGTTTATCAATCACAAATTATCCAGGGAGAGGGCAGGAGAATGGGGTTGAAAGGAAACGGTAGATCAGCCATGTTTGATGGGCCGAATGGCCTAATTCTGCTCCTAGAACTTCTGAACATAAATCTCGCCTCCCAGCATGTCTTTGGAATGTGGGAGGAAACCGGAGCACCCAGAGAACATTCATTCATTCACTTTGCATGGAAACTCTGATCCAAAGGACACGCTGGTGCGGGTCTCAGAGACTGCGATGACTTGGGCGATAGATGCTGTGGATGCTCTTGTAGGCATGCTGTTTTTAGGTGTCCTGATAAGCCCGTCAGCCCAGCCTGAAGTGATGCATCACTACCACATGCCACGCAGTTTCACCCTGCAGGAGGTGATGGCAGTCGAGCCCTGCTTCAGCTGCCGAGCGTCTGTCAGCAACCCCAGCTTGGCCTGGACCTGTCTCTCGCGCTCACACCAGAAATGTTTTGATAGAAGTGTTTAGATTTTCATGTTTAATTATAACTTTAAGCTTTACACAATCTCTACAGCAAGCTGAGATGTTTAACTACCAAAACAAGTGCTATCCCCAGGAGCGGAAAAGACTACAAAAAGTTGTACATGCTGCCCTGTCCAGCATCGGCTCTGACCATGGACTGACGGACGTTTCAAAGTCCAGCGGCGACAAAAGAAATGTTGCGACACTCGAGGAGACACCGCGCGTCAATTCGTCGTCACGCCGTGACTGATATATCAGTCGATGATGTGGGCAGTCGCCGAAATAATCACCAAGTGGGACACAAACAACTGCCGTTGCTGGTTGTTGCACAAAAGGGCACAACATGCAGGGTTACTATTCCAGATACCTAAAACAAACCATGTCAATAAAATTATAAATTCCTTTTCGTAATTGTGCTCAGAAATGTTTTGTTAATTTGTGGCATTGTGGAATAAACAAACTCCACAACCTGGAGTACAACCTTAAATGTAGGTCAGGCAGCATTTCTGCAGAGTAAAATATTCAGCACAATAACCTTTCATTGGGTCATTGACCTGAAACAAGAACTCTATTTGCCTCTCCACAGGTGCCGCACGGCCTCTTAAACATCTCGGGCATTTTGCGTTTTAGTTTTAGTTCATATTGTGCTATATTTCAGATATACTAGACTAAATGGGACCTGTTGGGTCCCAGCTTCACACGGGAGCGCTGGTCCCCAAACACAATATTCCATCTTTCCACCAATTGCAGGGGGGGGGGGGGGGGGGGGGGCTGTCTGGAGTGCTAGCATGGGTGTGGGTCAAAGGGACTGTTTTCCTGAGGGCTAGTATGGACATTGTGGGCCAAATGGATTCTTAGGCTCAGAAACTGCCAGAAATTCTGCCAAAAACAGGTGAGAGTGTGAGAGAGAAGGGGGAACAGGTGGACAATCCATTTTAGACATTTTCATCTTTTTTTCCAGTTGCAAAAGACACACGGTTGCAAAAGGCACACGGTTGCAAAAGGCACACAGTTGCAAAAGGCACACGGTTGCAAAAGGGACACGGTTGCAAAAGGCACACGGTTGCAAAAGGCACACGGTTGCAAAAGGCACACGGTTGCAAAAGGCACACGGTTGCAAAAGGCACACGGTTGCAAAAGGCACACGGTTGCAAAAGGCACACGGTTGCAAAAGGCACACGGTTGCAAAAGGCACACGGTTGCAAAAGGCACACAGTTGCAAAAGGCACACGGTTGCAAAAGGCACACGGTTGCAAAAGGCACACAGTTGCAAAAGACACACGGTTGCAAAAGGCACACGGTTGCAAAAGGCACACAGTTGCAAAAGGCACACAGTTGCAAAAGACACACGGTTGCAAAAGGCACACGGTTGCAAAAGGCACACGGTTGCAAAAGACACACAGTTGCAAAAGACACACGGTTGCAAAAGGCACACGGTTGCAAAAGACACACGGTTGCAAAAGACACACAGTTGCAAAAGGCACACATTTCAATAACCACGCAGTTTAAAAACACATAAAGGGCACTCACAGGTCAGTATTCTCAGTGTTCTGTACATTTCCACCTCAGACTGAGAGTCGTGACCCTCTCCCTCCCCCACCTTGCAGAGACTGAGCCACAGCCACACTTCTGGGTTTTATAGCTCCTCCCCCCGCCTCATGGCATGATTGACAGGAGAGAGAATCTCAACATTTTTTAAACATTAATAAGTCTTTTATTTTTCATCGATGGGAAAAATCCTCTTGCCCTGCCGCCTGGCCTCTTAAACATCTCGGGCATTTTGTGCTTTAGTTTTAGTTCATATTGTGCTATATTTCAGATATAATAGACTTAATGGGACCTGTTGGGTCCCAGATTAGGTTGGCCAAAAATCACAGCCATAAGTGACAGATTTTTTCTAAAATCAATATGCAGTGCAAACAGGAAGTGGTCAAGATGAGACTTTTAATTATATAGATGGGCATCTGGCCCATATCCCTCTAAACCTGCCCTACCCATGTACGTGTCCAAAGTGCCAGAGAGCGAATGCAGCGCCGGACACCCGGGTTCAATCCCGATTACAGGTGCTGCCTGTACGATGTTTGTAAGTTCTCCCCGTGACCTGCGTGGGTTTTCTCTGAGATCTTCGGTTCTTCCCACACTTCAAAGCTGTACAAGTTTGCAGGTTAATTGGCTTGGTAAATGTAAACATTTCCCCTAGTGTGTGTAGGATAGTGTTTTAATAAACAATAGACAATAGACAATAGGTGCAGGAGCAGTCCATTCGGTCCTTTGAGCCAGCACCGCCATTCAATGTGATCATGGCTGATCATCCACAATCAGTACCCCGTTCCTGCCTTCTCCCCATATCCCCTGACTCCGCTATCTTTAAGAGCCCTATCTAGCTCTCTGTTGAAAGTATCCAGAGAACCGGCCTCCACCGCCATTTGAGGTAGAGAACTCCACAGACTCACAGCTCTCTGTGTGAAAAATTTTTTTGTCATCTCCGTTCTAAATGGCTTACCCCTTACTATTAAACTGTGGCCCCTGGTTCTGGACTCCCCCAACATCGGGAACATGTTTCCTGCATGCTATCCCCAAAGGCTTTTCACTGTACCTCGGCTGCATGTTTCAATAAGATCCCCTCTCATCCTTCCAAATTCCAGAGTATACAAGCCCAGACTCTTCATTCTCTCAGCATATGACAGTCCCGCCATCACGGGAATTAACCTTGTGAACCTACGCTGCACTCCCTCAATAGCAAGAATGTCCTTCCTCAAACCGTTAGAGTAACTCAGCGGGACAGGCTTGTGCAACAGTAGTGTTGCTGCCTCACAGCGCCGGAGACCCGGGTTCGATCCCGACTACCGGTGCTGGCTGTACGGAGTCTGTACGTTCTCCCCGTAACCTGTGTGGGTTTTCTCCAAGAACTTCGGTTTCCTCCCACACTCCAAAGACGTACAGGTTTTTGTAGGTTAATTGGCTTGGTGCATGTATAAATTGTCCCTAGTGTGTGTAGGAAAATGTTAGTATGTTGGGCGGTGCGGACTCGATGGGCCGAAGGGCCTGTATCTGGGCTGTATCTCTAAACTAAACTAAACTAAGGGCAGGCAGCATATTTAGAGACAAGGAATGGGTGATGTTTCGGGTCGAGACCTTTCTTCAGACTGAAAGGTCACCCTTTCCTTCTCTCCAGAGATGCTGCATGTCCCGCTGAGTTACTCCAGCCATTTGTGGCTCCCTTCAGTTTAAAACGAACGCCAGCATTTCCTTCCAACACACCAGGTTCCTTATGGACATTATGAATGTAGAAACCAATTAGTTGAGTTTAATAGTCTTTATTTTCTTTGCACTAGTTCTACTACTGCACGGCTGAAACATTATCACAGATATCAGCGACATTCATTTATTCGTTTGGCATCTACGGTGTTTACCTTGAGCACAGGGAAGTATGCCCAAGAATGCATAAACTTATTTTTGTAAACATTTTGACATTTTGTTAGAACATTTTTCAGGCTAAGCAAACATCTAGCAGCGCAGCATTCTTGTTTTATTTTTGGCAGGCTGGAAATGTAAAGCATTCAGCCCACGATCGGTGGCTGGTCTTTGCGCAGGCATGAATGTCTCAAATACTGCGACTGAACAAGGAATAGAGAGGGTGAAAAAAAGACACAAAGTGCTGGAGTAACTCGGCAGGTCAGGCAGCATCTCTGAGGAGAATATGGACAGGTGACGTTTCAGGTCAGGGCCCCTTCTTCGAATGCACAGTCTTTTCATCAGAGTCGGGGAATCAAGACATAGATTTAAGGTGAGAAGCGACAGATTTAACAGGAATCTGAGGGACAACTTTTTCACACAGTGACTGATAGGGAAAGGGACCAAGCAGTCAGAGGGGATAGTTGAGGCAGTCAATAGACAACAGACAATAGACAATAGGTGCAGGAGTAGGCCATTGGGCCCTTCGAACCAGCACAGCCATTCAATGTGATCATATAACCATATAACAATTACAGCACGGAAACAGGCCCTCTCGGCCCTTCCAGTCCGTGCCGACCATTCATTTTCCCCTAGTCCCATCTACCTGCACTCAGACCATACCCCTCCATTCCCTTCCCGTCCATATACCTATCCATGATCAGCCATGATCATTCCATATATTCCAACCAGTACCCTGATCCTGCCTTCTCCCCATATCCCCTGACTCCGCTATCTTTAAGAGCCCTATCTAGCTCTCTCTTGAAAGCATCCAGAGAACCAGCCTCCACCGCCCTCTGAGGCAGAGAATTCCACAGACTCACAACTCTCTGTGTGAAAAAGCGTTTACTCGTCTCCGTTCTAAATGGCTTACCCCTTATTCTTAAACTGTGGCCCCTGGTTCTGGACTGCCCCAACATCGGGAACTTGTTTCCTGCCTCTAGCGTGTCCAAACCCTTAACAATCTTATATGTTTCAATCACTATAACAACACTTAAAAGACATTTAGACAGGTACTTGGGTAGGACAGGTGTAGAGGGACAGGTGTAGAGGGACAGGGGACTAGTGTCGATGGGGCATTTTGGTCAGCGTGGGCAAGTTGGGTTGAAGGGTCTGTTTTTGCGCTGTATGGCTCAAAAAAATGCTTGAAAACAAAATAACTGCTTGAAAAAGAATATTGAAATTGCTGGAGATATTAGTTTTGTTTACTTTTAGAAATACAGTTCAGAAACAGGCCCTTCGGCCCACCGGGTCAATGCCGACCAGCAAACCCCACACATGGTGTCAGGTTAGGAAAAGGGGAAGTACAACTGGATCTGGGGGGTCCTTGTTCATCAGTCAATGAAAGTAAGCAGGCAGGTACAGCAGGCAGTGAAGAAAGCGAATAGCATGTTGGCCTTCATAACGAGAGGAGTTGAGTATAGGAGCAAAGAGGTCCTTCTGCAGTTGTACAGGGCCCCAGTGAGACCACACCTGGAGTATTGTGTGCAATTTTGGTCTCCAAATTTGAGGAAGTACATTCTTGCTATCGATGGAGTGCAGCATAGGTTCACAAGTTTAATTCCCGGGATGACGGGACTATCGCATGGTGATAGCATGGAGTGGCTGGGCTTGTATACTCTGGAATTTAGGATAAGAGGGGATCTTGTTGAAACATATAAGATTATTAAGGGTTTGGACACGCTAGAGGCAGGAAACATATTCCCGATGTTGGGGCTGTCCAGAACTAGGGGCCACAGTTTAAGAATAAGGGGTAAGCCATTTAGAACGGGGACGAGGAAAAACGTTTTCACACAGTGAGTTTCCAGGCCCACTATACTGCCAAATAAGGCTCCGAAATAAGTCGGCACTTTAGTTTAGTTTAGTTTAGTTTTGTGTAGTTAAACTAGTTTAACAAATCTAACTAGTCTAACTAGTTTAACTAGTTCAACAAAGTTTAGTTTAATTTAATTTAGAGATGCAGTGTGGATACAGGCCCTTCGGCCCAGCGAGCCTGCACCGACCAGCGATCCCCACACACTAACACTATCTCACACACACTAGGGAGAATTTAAGTTTCTATCAAGCCAACGAACCTACAAACCTGGACGTCTTTGGAGTGTGGGAGGAAACCGAAGATCTCGGAGAAAACCCACACAGGTTACGGGGAGGACGAGCTTGCAATCGCTGTTGTGCAGGAGTCCATGGCTGGCATTTCTCTCCAGGCATGTGTTTTACATTCTTTTTAGAGAAAAAGTCTACAGATTAAATGATGTTTAAGGAAGGATTGCAGATGCTGGAAAAAAGGAAGGTAGACAAAAATGCTGGAGAAACTCAGCTGGGGTGAGGCAGCATCTATGGAGCGAAGGAATAGGTGATGTTTCGGGTCTCGACAGCATTTCTGTCTACCACAGATTAAATGATTGTCCTTTTCACTCATTGCGTTCAACTTTTAAAAATGGTGCAAAACTCTCTGCGGTAAAATACTGTTGTCAGGCAACTGAACCATCCTACCAACAACTAGAGAGAAGCCCTGAGCTACTATATACCTCATTGCAGATGCTCGGACTATCTTTGATCAGAATTTACGGGCTTAAGCTTGCACTAAACGTTATTCCCTTTATCATACATCTGTATATTGTGGACGGCTCAATTGAATTTCTGTATAGTCTTTCTGCTGACTGGTTAGCACGCAACAAAAATGTTTTGACTGCACCTCAGAACACATGAGACTAAACTAAACTTAACTACTGTTTCTTCAAGCTTCTGTGACTGCCTTAGGTGGCAATGTTGCAAAATGTTGAGGTTTTAAAAATCAAGTCTGCAATTTATCGCATCAGATAAAGCATAAAAAGAAGTTTAATTTGACACCTAATTCACTTTCGTATCTTCAGTATTAAAAAAGTTATGGCCATTTCCATACTCGGAAATTAGCATCTTGTTCCCCATTGCTTTTCCATTGACTTAACTCAAAAGTTGTGATCGAGGACAGTCAAAAGCCCATAACTTTCTTAAAAATTAAGAGAACTGAATGAAATTTTCAGTTATTATAGATTGAAGCATTCTGAAACAAATATGAAACTTCTTACTTGGATGACCTGAAATTAAAGCATATAATTAGTTAATTACCTAATTGTAGCCAGTTACAAAAATTGACCGTTGCGTCAGAAATAGTAATAAACACCCAGACTGCCTTGAAAATTCAAAAATGTGATAGTCTCAAGATCAGAACATTAATATTATTGTATAATATGCCGTAAGTCCGTAACAGAAAGGTAAATAAATTCCAATTTCTAGCAATAGACCTAGTCTTTATGGAGAAGATCAGTTGCTAGCTGGTACATTGGCATATCATAATCCGTAGCATCATCATACTCCTCAGGTTGTAACCAATAAGCAACTCTGTACACCTTGTGTTTCCTCAACTTTTCAATGTTGGCATTGTAAACTACAAGTTTTTGCTCTTCAAACCACGCATGACATGTCTTTTTGCCCACTACTTCCCCCATTAAGAATGTCCTGTAGATTCCATTTCATAAGAAAATGATTTTTTTTTTAAAATAGCCTAAGTATCCAAATAACAAACTAATCCCATTCACACAAGAATTCACAATATAACATGATTTTTAAATCTCACTGTCATGAATTTATATGCCAGATGGAAGGAATTTGATGTTTAATTCCCATAAATTAATCTAGAAACATCCACTTTCCACTCAAATATAATCAAAATTATTTTTTTTTTTGCACAATACACGGGACTAAAACTGATATTTAGTATAAAAATATTGACTATGGATAGACAATAACACAAAATATGGACGATTTCGATGCTCTTATGACATGATTGTCCAAAAAAAAGAGCATTTAAATCATCTTGCGAGTGGGTTTTTCTGGAACGCGATCGATTGGAACGTTGCATTTGCCGTGAATTTGAACCCTATATCGGCAGGAAAAACACTGCCGGTTCGTAAGGGACCCAAATCACATTTTCGCCACGTAAAATTTGATTAAAGCCATCCCAAGAAGCAAGTTTATATGTAAAATACACGACTTACCTGTTGTTGTGTCCTGTTCATGCGATCCGTCACGTTGTAGGCGTTGAGGGCTAGAAGTCGCTTTAAATTTTAATCAAATTATTAAATTGTCTCGCGATTAAAAACAAAATCGGGAAACCGGATCGAATTTTCTTCAGCAGCTAGCAGCCCGAGGAAGTCCGTCTCCGACAGGCAGGAGAAAACTGCGTTTTAATCCCGCCCCCCCCCCCCCCCCCAAAGGCGCCAATGTCACGCACACGGCCAGAGACATAACTGCGGTGCCGCTAAAAGTAAGTTTTGTAACATGGCTACCTTAGGCTAAATTTTAGTTGCTGCAGATAAACCTTTAATATTCTGCCCAATATTCACAGCAGTGTGCTGTATGTAGTTCCTGCAGTCTATACTGCTGCTTCAGTGCTGGCAAATCAAATTAGTAAAGCAACACACAGTGTGAAAATATTCAACAATCAGCCTTATTAATATGCACCGTGATGCGCTGGTGGGCAGCAGGGTGGCGCAGCGGTAGAGTTGCTGCCTCACAGCGCCAGAGACCCGGGTTCAATCCTGACCACGGGTGCTGTCTGTACGGAGTTTGTACGTTCTTGCTATCGAGAGAGTGCAGCGTAGGTTCACCAGGTTAATTCCCGGGATGGCGGGACTGACATCTTCTTCTTATCGAGTCCACACACAAGATTAGAAGTTGTTCAGCCAGAGCTGAACACACGTCTTGCAATCTGCACACAACGGTGTCTGGCTTCTTGTGCTTCTTGTGCTTCTTGTGCGTGGTGGTGGAAACAGGGCCGCGATCGACCTGGACGCTCTTTCCTTGACCCCATCAGCCATGATTGAATGGCGGAGTAGGCTTGATGGGCTGACATATGATGAAAGAATGGATCGACTGGGTTTGTATTCACTTGAATTTAGAAGGATAACAGGGAATCTTACGAACACATTTTAAATTATTATGGAATTTCATAGGCAAGATGCAGGAAACATGTTCCTGATGTTGGGGGAGTCCAGAACCAGGGGTCACAGTTTAAGAATAAGGGGTCGGCCATTTAGGACTGAGATGAGGAAAAACATTTTCCACCCAGAGAGTTGTGAATCTGTGGGATACTCTGCCACAGAAGGCAGTGGAGGCCAATTCACTGGATGTTTTCAAGAGAAATTTAGCTCTAAGGACTAACAGAATCGAAGGATATGGGGAGAAAGCAGGAACAGGTTACTGATTATGGATGGTCAGCCATGATTATATTGAATGGCGGTGCTGGCTCGGGGCCGAATGGCCTACTCCTGTACCCATGTTCTATGTTTCTATGTTCTCTGTGTGTAAACAAATCTGTTTTTCACACAGAGAGTTGTGAGTCTGTGGAATTCTCTGCCTCAAAGGTTCTCTGGATACTTTCAAGAGAGATCTAGATAGGGCTCTTAAAGATAGTGGAGTCGGGGGGATATGGGGAGAAGGCAGGAACGGGGTACTGATTGTGGATGATCAGGCATGATCACATTGAATGGCGGTGCTAGCTAGAAGGGCCGAATGGGTACTTCTAGGTAATGGGAATAGGTACTCCTGTACCTATTGTCTATTGCCTATTGACCTGCATGGGTTTTCTCCGAGTGCTCCAGTTTCCTCCCACACTCCAAAGATGTGCATGCTTGCAGGTAAATTGATTTTAAATTGTCCCTAGTGTGTGTGGAATATAATGAATGTACAGGGGATCGCTGGGCTGAGGGGCCTGATTCTGCGCTGCAAAACTTGTGTACATTTTTGGTCTCCAAATTTGAGGAAGGACATCCTTGTGATTGAGGCAGTGCATTGATTGAGGAGGTTCACGAGATTGATCCCTGCGATGGCGGGACTGTCGTATGAGGAAAGATTGAAAAGACTAGGCTTGTATTCACCGGAGTTTAGAAAGATGAGGAGGGATCTTAGAGAAACATATAAAATTATAAAAGGACTGGACAAAGCTAGATGCAGGAAAAATGTTCCCAATGTTGGGCGAATCCAGAACCAGGGAGCACAGTGTTAGAATAAAGGGGAGGTCATTTAGGTGAGAAAAAAACATTTTCACCCAGAGAGTTGTGAATTTGTGGAATTCCCTGCCACAGAGGGCAGTGGAGGCCAAGTCACTGGATGGATTTAAGAGAGAGTTAGATATAGCTCTAGGGGCTACACAAAAAGCTGGAGAAACTCAGCGGGTGCAGCAGCATCTAAGGAGATAGGCGACGTTTCGGGTCGAGACCCTTCTTCAGACTGGCTCTAGGGGCTAGTGAGGTCAAGGGATATGGGGAGAAGGCAGGCACGGGTTATTGATAGGGGACGATCACCCATGATCACAATGAATGGTGGTGCTGGCTCGAAGGGCCGAATGGCCTTTTCTATGTTTCTATGTTTCTATCTCCAAACTAACCTAAACTAAACTGAAAGCTACTTGATTGCCGCAACTCCCTGATAACAAATAGTGGAGTCAAAACTGAACTCAAATGAGACGCTGCTGTTTCTGAAATGATAAAGATGACAATCAGAACCTCTGTGAAGTTATCAGCTAGAAGCGTAGCTCTGAAGCTGACAGGATTTAATTAAGTTTACAACATCCAGATAATAGAATCAAATCAGAGAATGTTCCTTGACTGCGAATTGAGTTCAGATCTGGGCACAGGCTTTTTCCCTTTTCATGTCAAATAATGTTTTCCTTGTATTCTATCTTACATGGTGTACATCCCCCATTTGACCTATCATGTATCTAATTATATTGAAATTTGCGATCAACACTACTGCACTGGTTACCTGATATGGCCACAAATAGTCATGATGTTAGTCACAGGGCGGTGAATCTGTTCCCCTTTACATTGGGGACCTGGGGTGGAGAGTGTTGCACAAAGCCGTGGCCTGCAACAGGTACTTGAGCCGGTTCACGGACTCGTCCGCCGCCTGTCACTTCTGCGGCGAGGAGGAGTCCGTGTTCCATTTGTACATGCAGTGTGAGAGGTTGCAGCCCCTGTTCGAGTATCTGAAGGGGCTGTTCCTCAAGTTTTGGCTCCATTTTAGTCCAACACTATTTATTTTTGGGCACCCGGTACAGAGGGGGGAGGGTCGGGAGGGAGGAGGGGGTCTCCCTGTCGGTCTGCTCCTGGGCCTGGCCAAGATGGCCATTCGCGGGTCCAGGCAGCGGGCGGTCGACGGCCGCACAGCGGTCGCCTGCCTGCCCCTTTTCCGGGGTTACGTCCGTGCTCGCGTGTCCCTGGAGAGGGAACACGCGGTGCCCACGGGGACTGTGGAGGCCTTCTGTGAACGCTGGTCACCGCAGGAGGTCGAATGTATTATTGATAGAAATGTTAATGTTTTAATTTGATAATTTTCTTTGTAAGATGCCGATGTAGGCATTCTTTGATTGTGTTACAACTTGTATTTGTTTGTTTTGATTAAAGAATTTTGTAAAAAAAAAAAAAGGGCGGTGAATCTGTGGAATTCTCTGCCAGAGAACCCTGTGGAGGCCGTGTCTGTGGATATATTCGAGGCGGAGATGGATGGACTCTTGATTAGTGCGGTTGTTAGGGATTATGGGGAGAAGGCAGGAGAGTGGGGGTTAGGAGGGAGAGATAGATCAGCCATGATTGAATGGCGTAGACAATGGGCCGAATGGCCTAATTTCACAGTGAGAGTTGTGAGTCTGTGGAATTCTCTGCCTCAGAGGGCGGTGGAGGCCGGATCTCTGGATGCTTCCAAGAGAGAGCCAGAGAGGGCTCTTAAAGATAGCGGAGTCAGGGGATATGGGGAGAAGGCAGGAACGGGGTACTGATTGTGGATGATCAGCCGTGATCACATTGAATGGCGGTGCTGGCTCGAAGGGCCGAATGGCCTACTCCTGCACCGATTGTCTATTGTCTAATTCTACTCCTATTACATGACCTTAAATTGAATCAGGAGTCCACCCCTTATCTCTGCCTCTGCCAATGTACATAATAAGATCACAACTGATCCTCCATCTCGAATCCCAATATTCCCTGACTGGTTTTGAGTCCAAAAATCAATCTGTTTCACTTCAATATGCTCATCAGCTGAATCTACATTGCCTTTCAGGGAAAAGGATATCTCCGCATACCAGTCCTTAGGTTCACTTTGGTTTAGAGGTACAGAGTGGAAACAGGCCCTTCAGCGTACCGTGTCCGCGCCGACCAGCGATCCCCGCACACTAACACCATCCCACGCACACCAGGGACAATTTATCATTTTTACCGACGCCAATTAACCTATAAACCAGCACGTCATTGGAGTGCGGGAGGAAACCGGAGCACCCGGAGAACGTGCAAACTCCGTATAGACAGCACCCGTAGTGGTCTCTGTCGCTGTGTCACCCTGAGTATAATGGTTTGTTTTAACGTGTCGAACAATCGTGGTTGCATGGGCAAGGTTTGATTAGGAGTCTGTTTCTGTGGGTGGGGTTTGTATAAGCCCGACTTGTTATACCAATCGAGACCACTCACCCCCCTCAATCCCCCCTCAACCCACCCTCAATCCCCCCTCAACCCCTCACCCCTCAACCCCCCCTCAACCACGCTCAATCCACCCCTCATCCCCCCCTCATCATCCCCATCATCCCCCCCATCCCCCCCTCATCATCCCCCTCGTCCCCCCTCATCCCCCCCTCATCCCCCCCTCATCCCCCCCCTCATCCCCCCCCTCATCCCCCACAACCACCCCCTCACCTCTCAACCCCCTCATTCCCCCCTCATCCCCCCAACCCCCCCTCACCCCCCTCATCCCCCCTCAACCCCCCCTCAACCCCGCCCCAATAACCCCCCCTCATCCCCCCTCACCTCTCAACCCCCCTCCCCCACCCCCCCCATCCCCCCTTCATTCCCCCCCTCATCATCCCCCCCTCATCATCCCCCTCACTCCCCCCTCACCCCCCTCAACCCCCTCAACCCCCCCCCCCCCCCACTGCACGGGGCATGGTGAGGCTGCAAAGTTTCTCTCCCTCAGGAAAATTTCACCGTCTAAAAAATGTATTTTTTCTACTTTAAAGAAGTGTCAGCTTTGATGTGAGTGCCACTGAGAGGGACAGGAGCAAGATTTGGATAACCCATGCTTGAAAACTAATTCTGTTTCTTTAAATGTAGGTGTCTTCCGATGTTTTTTTTTTAAACCACACCAGATCAAATCTACTTTTCGACAGGCACAAAACGCTGGAGTAACTCAGCGGGACAGGCAGCGTCTCTGGAGAGAAGGAATGGGTGGCGTTTCGGTTCAACACCCTTCTTCAGGCTGAGTGTCAGGGCAGAGGGAGACTAGAGGTATGGAAGGGTGAGGTATGAAAACTGTAACTCGAGTGAAGAGAACTTGACGTGCAATAATTTCTGAAAATTTCAGATAAATTGCATATTAAAAAAACATACCCTTAACGGGTGCTGTCTGCGCGGAGTTTGCACGTTCTCCCCGTGACCTGCGTAGGTTTTTCTCCGGGTGCTCCGGTTTCCTCCCACATTCCAAAGACGTACAGGTTTGTAGGTTAATTGGCTTTGGTAAAATTGTAAATTGTCCCTGGTGTGTGTGTGATGGTCTTAATGTGCGAGGATCGCTGGCCGGCAAGGACTCAACGGGCCGAAGGGCCTGTTTCCACGCTGTATCTCTCAAAAAAAATTTTTTTTTCTTAAGCAATAATTTAATGATTGAGTCTTCTTCTACTTCCCTATGCTCTTTAATCAAAACTCTCCATCTTGCAAAAAAGATCAAAGATGTGCACCTTTTTAATTCTGAATAAATGCCAAGAATCTATAAGCAAAATTAAGTGTAATCGACTAGAATACATGGAGTTACTGTATCTAAAGTAGTAATTCTACATTCGTCATTTCTTAGAGCCATCTAATTTTCTGATGCGCTATTAATATTTTAACCTACAGTTGCATCATTTATAGCCTAGAGATTTGGCGTATGCTAAAATGTGCACAAAGTTGAAGATATATCTAGTTTAGGAAAGAACTGCAGATGCTGGTTTAAATCGGGCTAGACACAAAATGCTGGAGTAACTCAGCGGGACAGGACGCATCTCTGGAGAGACGGAATGGGTGAAGAGACCCATTTTCAGACTTAATAAATATAGTAACTCCATCTAGTAAATCTAGTAAACATGTTCCCGATGTTGGGGGAGTCCAGAACCAGGGGCCACAGTTTAAGAATAAGGGGTAAGCCATTTAGAATGGAGATGAGGAAACACTTTTTCTCACAGAGAGTTGTGAGTCTGTAGAATTCTCTGCCTCAGAGGGAGGCCAGTTCTCTGGATACTTTCAAGAGAGATCTTGATAAGGCTCTTAAAGATAGCGGAGTCAGGGGATATGGGGAGAAGGCAGGAACGGGGTACTGATTGGGGATGATCAGCCATGATCACATTGAATGGTGGAGCTGGCTCGAAGGGCCGAATGGCCTACTCCTGCACCTGTTGTCCATTGTCTATTGTCTCTCCCCTGAGGCTCAGTCTGAAGCAGGGTCTCGACCCAAAACGTCACCCATTCCTTCTATCCAGAGATGTTGCCTACTCCAAAATGAGTTACTCCAGCATTTTGTGTCTAATTTCTGAGAACAATTGGCTAGTTGAATAGAAATACAATAGATATTGTTTGGGCTAAGGTTAGGGACGGACTGGTTGATTCAGGGACCTAATCCCCAGCCTTCAGGTCCCAACTCTCATCACCAAAATCTTTCTAAGATTATTGCAATTGAATTTCACACCAATGTTTGTGTTGTCAACGAATCTGGCTTCTGTACATTTCCATCCTTCCTACAAGTCTCTGAGAAATGTTTTGAAGTTTAGTTTTGAGATACAGCGTGGAAACAGGCCCTTCGGCCCACAGTGTCTGTACCGACCAGCGACCCCCCGCACACTAACACTATCCTACACCTACTGGGGACAATTTAGAATTATACCAAGCCAATTAACCTATTATCCTGTAGATTTGATTCCCTTATCCCTAACTAGTCTGAAGAAGGGCCTCGACCCTAAACATCATCCATTCCTTCTCTCCAGAGATGCTGCCTGTCCCACTGAGTTACTCCAGATTTTAAGAAAGACTCCAGTCTATCTAAGAAGTGAAAACTTGGTGAACTGAGTAACGTCACAATATTAAGTTTAGTTTAGTTTACAGATACAGCGCGGAAACAGGCCCTTCGGCCCCACCGGGTCCGTGCCGACCAGCGATCCCCACACATTAACACTATCCTACATACACTAGGGACAATTTTTACATTTACCGAGCCAATTAACCTACAAACCTGGACGTCTTTGGAGTGTGGGAGGAAACAGGAGATCTCAGTGGAAACCCACGCAGGGGAGAACGTACAAACTCCGTACAGACAGCACCCGTAGGATCAAATGGTGCTGAAGCAATCTAGTATGATATTTATGCTACGCTTGCAGCAGCAACGTTGCTCGCTGCTCATACAACTTTTATGTATCGGATGAAGAGTTCAATCTGGCCTTTTCAGCCGTAAAATGGTAATGATCCCGATCACAGTATCGCACGTGGGGAATAGATCGGGCAAGGCCAGCAGCATCATCAAGGACCAGTCGCACGCCGGCCACTCCCTCTTCCCCCCCTCACCCATCGGGCAAGAGGTACAGAAGTGTGAAGACGCACACCTCCAGATTCAGGGACAGTTTCTTCCCAGCTGTTATCAGGCAACTGAACCATCCTACCACAACCAGAGAGCGGTGCTGAACTACTATCTACCTCATTGGTGACCCTCGGGCTATCTTTGATCGGACTTTGCTGGCTTTACCTTGCACTAAATTCTCATTGATTATCAAGTATCTGTACACCGTTGACGGCTCGATTGTAATCATGTATTGTCTTTCCGCTGTCTGGATGGAACATAACCAAAGCTTTTTACTGTACCTCAGTTCACGTGACAATAAACCAAACGAGGTTACACAAAAAGCTGGAGAAACTCAGCGGGTGCAGCAGCATCTAAGGAGCGAAGGAGATAGGCGACGTTTCGGGTCGAGACCCTTCTTCAGACTGGTCAGGGATCAGGGAAACGAGAGATATAGACGGTGATGTGGAGAGATAAAGAACAATGAATGAAAAATATGCAAAAAAGTATCGATGATAAAGGAAACAGGCCGTTGTAAGCTGTTTGTAGTGTGAAAATGAGAAGCTAGTGTGACTTGGGTGGGGGAGAGATAGAGAGAGAGAGGGAATGCCAGGGCCCAAGGGCTGAGGGAGAGGTGGGAAGGGGAGGAGGCAGCCTGGGTTAACAGAATTGAGAAAATTCAATGTTTAAGCCCAGAGGATGCAGACTCCCCAAGCGGAATATGAGGTGCTGTTCCTCCAACTTGCGGTGTTGCTCACTCTGGCCATGGAGGAGGCCCAGCACCGAGACCCAAAAACTAAACTATTTTGGGTGGATCCATAGAATCGCTTTCTCAGAGTCGGGGAATTGAGAACCAGAGGACTTAGGTTTAAGGCGAGGGGAGAAAGATTTAATAGGAACCTGAGGAGCAACTATTCCACATAAACGGTGGTAGCTCTATGGAACGAGCTGCCAGAAGAGTTGGTTGAGGCAGGGACTATCGCAATGTTTAAGAATCATTTAGACAGATACCTGGATATGACAGGCTTAGAGGGATATGGGCCAAACGCAGGCAGGTGGGACCAGTGTAGATGGGATATGTTAGTCGGTGTGGGCAAGTAGGGCCGAAGGGCCTGTTTCTATGCTGTATCACCCTATGACATGGATTCATACAGTCTTAGAAACATAGAAACATAGAAAAATGGGTGCAGGAGTAGGCCATTCGGCCCTTCGAGCCTGCACCGCCATTCAACGTGATCCTGGCTGATCATCCAACTCAGTATCCCGCACCTGCCTTCTCTCCATACCCCCTGATCCCTTTAGCCACAAGTGCCACATCTAATGCCCTCTTAAATATAGCCAATGAACTGGCCTCAACTACCTTCTGTGGCAGAGAATTCCAGAGACTCACCACTCTCTGTGTAAAGAATGTTTTCCTCATTTCGGTCCTAAAGGAATTCCCCCTTATCCTTAGACTGTGACCCCTTGTTCTGGACTCCCCCAACATCGGGAACAATCTTCCTGCATCTAGCTTGTCCAACCCCTTAAGAATTTTGTAAGTTTTTATAAGATCCCCCCTCAATCTTCTAAATTCCAGCGAGTACAAGCCGAGTCTATCCAGTCTTTCCTAATTTGAAAGGTCTGACATCCCAGGGTCGTTAAACAGGCCCTTCGGCCCAACTCATCCATGCAGACTTGAGCAACTTGGAAACTTAGATGTGACTTTGCAATGTGCGTGTTGATCGTAGAAAATCAATCTGTGTGCCTGTCCCGAGTTTTTAGCTTAAGAAATCCAGCTAGTTTTAGAAATACGGGCGAACATGGGTTGGTAATGGTTCAGAATGGGAGCTAAAGGGCCTGTCCCACTTAGATGATTTTCTCGGCGACTGCCGGCGACTGTTACAGTCGTAGCAGGTCGTCGGAAAAGAGGCAACAAGACCCCCCCCCCCACCCCGCCAACGTCTACGACAAACTACCACCTAGTCGACATAAAACTACGGCAAGCTACCGACAACCGCCGACACTGAGGACGTCCACATACGATCACACCTACGACCACACAGGCGACAGTCGATTTCAACCTCCGTCCACCCGAGACAAGCTACGACCCTGTCGGTGACAACTGAAGACAATTCAGTCGCCGGTACCCGCCTGTCACCAGTTGGCGTAGTTTTACGTAGGTAGTCGCCAATGGAATTCACCGAAGGCAGCACCCGGCAACAACCAACGTCACCTTGGCGACACCCTGACGACATCCTACGGCAGGAGAAGACAGGCAACGACAAGCCCACTGTCGCCGAAAGGTTTTGAACATTTCAAAAAGCAGCGGCGACAAGGGAAATGCTTTGACACTTGAGGAGACAACGCGCGGCAGTTCAGGCGTCACCTCGTGGCCGTGCAGCGGCAGCCTATTTACCGTCTGTCACCAAAAAAATCGCCTATGTGGGACAGGCCCTCAACAGTTCTGGGTCTGAAGAAGAGTCCCGACCCGAAACTTCACCCAACCATGTTTCCCAAGGAAGCTGCCCGACCCGCTGAGTTAAGGGCCTGTCCCACTGTACGAGGTAATTCAAGAGCTCTCCCCATTTAAAAAAAAAATCAAGCTCGTGGTAAGCAAGTAGAATGTACGTAGCGGGTACGTCGGAGCTTGGGGACGTCTCTTAGTGACTCGTAACGGTAACGGCAGGTACTCGGGAAAACGCGGTAAGCATGTGAAGACTCGTAAAGATTTTTCAACGTTGAAAAATGTCCCGAATACCGACGGGCGGCTATTACCTAAATTCGAATCAGGGGAAATTCGGGAGAACTCTTGAATTAGGCCCTTTACTCCACATCAGTCTGAAGAAGGGTCTTGACCCGAAACGTCACCCATTCCTTCGCTCCATAGAAGCTGCCTGATCTGCTGAGTTACTCCAACACTTTGTGTTTTTCGAAGGTAAATCAGGCTTCTTGCATAATTGTAAATGCTGAAGTATTATTTGCATTAAGCTAACGTACGTAGGTCTGCCCTGACCAATTCCAATTTGATTGAGATGTTATTGGTTGCATTTAATTCAATTTCACACCACGGATGTGACATAGTCCGCTATCTTCGCTTAATTAATATACTTGCCACTAACTTTCCATTGACATGAATTATCCAGACTGCTCTGACTAAATTGGCTTAAATGTCAGACCCGAGTCAACTAATTACCGCGTTAAGTGTAAATGTAGTGATTGGTGCCCTATAATATCAGTGTATGATGCCCTCTGCTGCCCGCAGCTCTTGCTTGAGTTAATAGCTCCATTAGAACAGCTGGAGGAGCCATTACACATCAACCCGCTCTCAGCAAACGTTGGTGAAATCAGTCGTTCATCTACACCATGTGCATTCACTCCCTGCACCCCCAACACACATTGATAGAGTCACAGAGGGATCCAGTGTGGAAACAGGCCCTTCAGCCCATCTTGCCCACACTGGCCAACATGCCCCAGCTACACTTGTCCCAACTGCCTGTGTTTGGTCCATATCCCTCCAAACCTGTCCTATTCATGTACCTGTCAAACTGCTTCTTAAATGTTGGGATAGTCCCAGCCTCAACTACCTCCTCTGGCAGGGTTACACAAAAAGCTGGAGAAACTCAGCGGGTGCAGCAGCATCTAAGGAGCGAAGGAAATAGGCGACGTTTCGGGTCGAGACCAGTCTGAAGAAGGGTCTCGACCCGAAACTTCGCCTATCTCCTTCGCTCCTTAGATGCTGCTGCACCCGCTGAGTTTCTCCAGCTTTTTGTGTAACCCTCGATTCTCCAGCATCTGCAGTTCCTTCTTTAATACCTCCTCTGGCAGCTTGTTCCATACACCCACCACCCTTTGTGTCAAGGAGTTACCCCTCAGATTCCTATTAAATCTTTTCCCCTTCACCTTGAACCTAGGTCCTCTGGTCCTCGATTCCCCTACTCTGGGCAAGAGATTCTGTGCATCTACCCGATCTATTCCTCTCATGATCTTATACGAATCACAGTACTTTGTACCTACAAAATGGGTGGCCCAAGAATCTTTTCAGAGCATTTCCATAACGAGTGATCGATGGTCACTATGGACTCTGTGGGCTGAAGGGCCTGATTCCACACTGTATCTCTAAGGGGAGGCAGAGTGGCGCAACGGAACAGCCGCTGCCTCGCAGCGCCGGAGACCCAGGTTCAATCCCGACCTCGGGTGCTACCTGTGTGTAGCATGTAACTTCGCCCGCTGTCTGCGTGGATTTCCTTCGGATAATTCAACACAATTTTAAATGCAACATAACGAAAATGCAATCGGGATGCGTTATTTGCAATAACGCGGATTTCCGGCAGGTAGATTTCCATCTCATAAGTGATCGGAGCAGAATTAGGCCATTCGGTCCATCAAGTCTACTCCACCATTCAAACATGGCTGATCTATCTCTCCCTCCCAACCCCATTCTCCTGCCTTCTCCCCATAACCTTCTGACACCCGTACTAATCAAGAATCTATCTATCTCTGCCTTAAACATATCCATTGACTTGGCCTCCACAGCCGTCTGTGGCAAAGAATTCCACAGATTCACCACCCTCTGTCCAATATTTCTTATGAAGTGCGATGGGAAAAAAAAAACAGATTCAATTTTACTGGTGGTGAGAGAATCTGATTCTTTCAGCACAGATGAAGCTTAAACCTTTGATTTCAGAACGTGTTATTTGTCGATCTTCTGACGCACTTGATTTATTTTCATGCCAGGAGCACTTGAAGTGACATATCAGACCGATCTTTTGGTTGAATCAAATGCGTTTGGACAAGGCTGTATTGAGCTGTGACAGTTTACGAGAATGATCCCAGGAATGCGTGGGTCGGCATATGATGAACCTTCGATGACCCTGGGCCTGTACTCGCTGAATGAGGGGGGGGGGGGGGGAACCTCATTGAAACTTATCGAATAGTGAAAGGCTTGGATAGAGTGGATGAGGAGAGGATGATTCCACTAGTTGGAGAGTCTAGGACCAGAGGTCGTAGCCTCAGAATTAAAGGACGTTCCTTTGGGAAGGAGATGAGGAGGAATTTCTTTAGTCGCTGCGAGGGTGGTGAATCTGTGGAATTCACTGTCGCAGAAGGCTATGGAGGCCAAGTGAATGGATATTTTTAAGGCAGATATATTCCTGGATGGATTCCTGATTGGTATAAGTATCAGGAGTTATGGGGAGAAGGCAGGAGAATGGGATGAAGAGGGAAAAATAGATACAGCCATGATTGAATGGCAGAATAAACTTGATGGGCTGAATGGCCTAATTCTGCTCCTATCACTTATGAACATGTGGAGAGACTGCTTTGCTATCCGTCAGCTTTGGTGACTACGGGAGCTGTCTGTGCGGTGTTTGCACGTTCTCCCAATGACCGCGTGGGCTTTCTCCGAGATCTTCGGTTTCCGCCCACACTCCAAAGACGTGCAGGTTTGTAGGTGAATTGGCTTGGTGTAATTGTAAATTGTCCCTAGTGTGTGTAGGATAGTGTTAGTGCGCGGGGATCGCTGCTTCGGCACGGACTGGGTGGTCTGAAGGGCCTGTTTCCGCGCTGTACCTCTAAACCTAAACCTAAACCATAGTCAGCGTTTGGTGATGCTTGCCTCATTTTAAGCAGGAACCTATGAAAATGGAAAATTAAGGGAGATATAGGGAATTAAGTTGGTGGCTCATATGAAATATATGCTCAACCTTAACACTTTACTGCTCTACATCGGTGAGACCAAGTGCAGGCTTGGCGATCGCTTCGTCCAACACCTCCACTCGGTTCGCATTAAGCAACCTGATCTCCCGGTGGCTCAGCACTTCAACTGCCCCTCCCATTCCCAATCCGACCTTTCCGTCCTGGGCCTCCTCCATGGACAGAGTGAGTCCCACCGCAAATTGGAGGAGCAGCACCTCATATTTTGCTTGGGTAGTTTACACTCCAGCGGTACGAACATTGACTTCTCCAATTTCAGGTAGTCCCTGCTTTCTCTATCTTTCCCCTCCCATCCCAGCTCTCCCACAGCCTTTATGTTTCTTCTTCCCGACCCCCCCCCCCCCCCACCCCTATATCAGAAGAGGGGTCTCGACCCAAAACATCGCCTATTCCTTCGCTCCATGGACGCTGCCTCACCCGCTGACAACCATCTACCTTCGATATCTTCAGCATCTGCAGTTCCGTCTTAAACACAACGTCTCTACCTTATGATGTCTCAAAATGCCTTTATACCTTTTGCATTTGAATCCATATCTTTTAAGGCAAAAATATTAAGTGTCAATATTCACAAATTTAAGGGCAACTGAGTGTTGATGGAATCGTTTGAAATATCAATCCATTTACATCTGACCAATTTCACATCTAATTTAAAATATGATTGAAATATATTGTACCTGGCAGGTCGAAATAGGTTCTGGATTCAACTCAAGGGTTGACTCCTTGAGAAGCTTTAAGAGCCAGCCGCGCATTGCAGCTTGCTCCTTGCGGAATAAAACATGAATGGTCAGACTAGGCTTCTGTATTTCCGAAATGAAAATTCATAGCAGTCGCTAAAGCTTTAGATTAGTTTGGAGACACAGCGCGTAAACAGGCCCTTCGGCCCACCGAGTCCGCGCAGACCAGCGATCCCCGCACACTAACACTATCCGACACACACTTGGGACAATTTTACATTAACAGCAAGCCAATTAACCTGCCAGACCTGTACATACAGTTTAAGAATAAGGGGTAAGCCATTTAGAACGGAGATGGGGGAAACACTTTTTCTCACACAGAGTTGTGAGTCTGTGGAATTCTCTGCCTCAGAGGGTGGTGGAGGCCGGTTCTCTGGATGCTTTCAAGAGAGAGCTAGATAGGGCTCTTAAAAATAGCAGAGCCAGGGGATATGGGGCAAAGGCAGGAACGGGGTACTGATTGGGGATGATCAGCCAAGATCACCTTGAATGGCGGTGCTGGCTCGAAGGGCCGAATGGCCTACTCCTGCACCTATTGTCTATTGTCTTTGGAGTGTGGGAGGAAACCCACACGGTCACGGGGAGAACGTGCAAACTCCGTGCAGGCAGCACCCTGTAAACCGGGTTTGTAGGTTAATTGGCTTGGTGCAAGTATAAATTGTCCCTAGTGCATGTGGGTTTAGTGTTAAGAGCCGCAGTCCCACGTACGCGATTCCTTCGGCCACTTGCCGGCACCCGTCATCGTCGCAGCAGGCTGCCGAAATTTTTCAACATGTTGAAAACCCAGCGGGGACCAGAACAAGGTGCGACCCTTTGGGCGAGAGTGAAACTCCCTTGACTCTTGACTACTCACGGCCATACAGGCGTCACCCCGCGATAACGCGGGGTGACGCCTGTACGGCCGTGAGTAGTCGCCGAAAGAATCGTACATTTTCGCTGGTCCCCGCTGGATTTTCAACGCGTTCAAAAAATCCCTTCGTCCGCCTGCTGTCGCCGACAAATAAACACGTCAGCGGGACAAAAACAGGCCCTGAAATTGATGCGCGGAGATGGCTGGATCTCTAAACGAAACGAAACGAAATTCAAAGGTAGACAAAAGTGCCGGAGAAACTCAGCGGGTGCAGCAGCATCTGTGGAGCGAAGGAGATAGGGCAACGTTTTGGGCCGAAACCCTTCTTCAGACTAATGTAGGGTGGGGGGGGGGGGGGGAGAATAAAGGAGAAAGGAAGATAAGATAAGAGAAGAAATGAACAGCATCCCTCTTCCCATCAGAACTGCCCCTTCCATCGACTCCTTTAAGTCTGGACTTAGAACCTATTTCTACTCTCAAGCCTTTCTTGAGGTCCTCTGAGGGAGTGCTGTATGTATTAAAGAAGGAACTGCAGATGCTGGAGAATCGAGGGTTACACAAAAAGCTGGAGAAACTCAGCGGGTGCAGCAGCATCTAAGGAGCGAAGGAGGTAGGCGACGTTTCGGGTCGAGACTGAAGAAGACGTTTCGGGTCGAGACACCAGACTGATTCCTGGGATGTCAGGACTTTCATATGAGGAAAGATTGGATAGACTCGGCTTGTACTCGCTGGAATTTAGAAGATTGAGGGGGGATCTTATAGAAACTTACAAAATTCTTAAGGGGTTGGACAAGCTAGATGCTGGAAGATTGTTCCCGATGTTGGGGGAGTCCAGAACAAGTGGTCACCGTCTAAGGATAAGGGGGAATTCCTTTAGGACCGAAATGAGGAAAACATTCTTTACACAGAGAGTGGTGAGTCGCTGGAATTCTCTGCCACAGAAGGTAATTGAGGCCAGTTCATTGGCTATAATTAAGAGGGCGTTAGATGTGGCCCTTGTGGCTAAAGGGATCAGGGGGTATGGAGAGAAGGCAGGTACGGGATACTGAGTTGGATGATCAGCCATGATCACATTGAATGGCGGTGCAGGCTCGAAGGGCCGAATGGCCTACTCCTGCACCTATTTTCTATGTTTCTATGTTTCTAAGGGTCTCGACCCGAAACGTCGCCTATCTCCTTCGCTCCTTAGATGCTGCTGCACCCGCTGAGTGCTGTATGTATGTGTCTATGTATGTATTGTTAGATCTATGAACCACTGTATGTAGCATGTTAGTACCTGCACTAATATAAAGCACTTTGGTCAACGAGAGTTGTTTTTAAATGTGCTATAGAAATAAAAGTGACTTGACTAAAACCCGCTGTATCTTTTCCTTTGTCCTTTTTTACCATATGGATTAATGGGAAACGAAAGCTGCAATCACTTCGGTGGGAAAATTATTTCTCATTATCTGCTTCTTGTGTAAAGTGCTGATTCACAGCGTGCGTGTGGGTCCTCCAGTCAGCAACTATTTGATGTTGTACTTATCGCAAGGTGGCAGAGAGCCAGGTTCACACAGCTTCTGAATGAGGCTTAACAGCTTCTCTTAATGAAACCAAGTACACGTTACAAATGAAGGTGCGATCGGCCACCGCACATATTTCACTTAGCGATTATGGTTCGCCCTGCAAGCTTTCACGAGAACGCACTCTCTGCCTTTTCCGAGTGGAAAAGAATGATTTGTGTTACAAGGGATTATACTTGAGCCCCTGTCCCACTTTCACAAACTAATTCACGTCCTCTGCTGAGTTTGCCCTTGACTCACACTCGCAACATGGTCGCCACAAGGTCATAGGAGGTCGTAGGAGGGTTACACAAAAAGCTGGAGAAACTCAGCGGGTGCAGCAGCATCTAAGGAGCGAAGGAGATAGGCGACGTTTCGGGTCGAGACCCTTCTTCAGGTCGTAGGAGGTCTTCTTAGCGCTTCCTCATGCTCATGAGTGGTCTCCGCGTACTCGTGGCCTCAAGTAGGCCGCGGCGTTTCTTCCGGCCTGATAAAAGATGTCCACGAGTAAAAAAAAGGGCGGCATGGATAAAAGCGATACTTTTAACTCGTAGGTAGGTCGCGATGGTAGTCGTAGGTAGTCGTGGGTCGGTAACTGAACTGAGAAAAAATATTTAATCGTGACATCATTTTATCATGTGATCATTTTCCACTCGTAGCTGGTTGTAGTTGGTCTTAGGGGTGGAAGACTGAGGTCGGGGGGGGGTCGTAGGAGGTCGTAGACATAGTCGTAGGAGGTCGTAGACATGGTCGTAGGAGGTCTTATACTTCGGCGAGTCAACACGACCTTGACATTTTTTTCGACTCGTCTAGGGTCTTCTAAACTCGTGGATTAGGTCGTCCAAGTGGGACAGGCCCTTAAGCAAGTGGACGTGAAATTATTCTGCGGGGGGGGGTGGGGGAGCGGCACGGTGGCACAGCGGTAGAGTCGATGCTTCGTAGACCCAGGTTCGATCCTGACCACTGGTGCTGCCTGTACGGAGTTTGTCCGTCGCACCCCCCGTGACCCGCGTGGGATTTCTCCGAGATCTTCGGTTTCATCCCACGCTCCAAAGACGTACAAGTTTGTAGGTTGCTTGGCTTGGTATAAATGCAAATTGCTCCTAGTGTGTAGCATGCGGGGATCGCTGGTCTGTTTCCGCGCTGTATCTCTAAACACTTGAAAATACTGTGAGATTGTGCTGAGGAACAGGTCCCACGGTACGAGCTCATTCCAAGAGCTCTCCTGAGTTAAAAAAAGAAATCAAACTCATGGTAAGCACGGAGAATGAACGTAGCGGGTACGTTGGAGCTCGGGGACGTCTCTTAGCGGCTCGTAACGCTAACGGCAGGTACTCGGGAAGACTCGCTAATGGCAGGTAAGCACGGGAAGACACGTGAAGATTTTTCAACATGTTGAAAAATGTCCACGAGAGCCCTGAGTACTGATGAGCGGCCATTACCGTAAATCTCCGAGTTCGAATCAGGGCAAACTCGGGAGAGCTCTTGGAATTAACTTGTAGAGTGGGACAGGGTTTTAACTTTATAAAATAAGACACAAAGTGCTGGAGTAACTCAGTGGGTCAGGCAGCATTTCTGATGGAAGGAAATATATATAGTCCCACTTGCCCGCACTTGGCACAGACCCCTCAAAAACCTTCCTATCCACGCACCTGTCCAGATGTCTTTGATATGCTCCTGCAGTTTCTGCCAATGGCTAGTAATAAGATGATGTTTCAACAATACAGTGTGGAAAGGCCTGGTCTAGTAGATGTGGATGCAGTCTACAGACTCTGAATAAAAGTACATACCTTTAGTAAGGAGATGAGAAGGAATCAATGAGTGATGAATCTGTGGAATTTGGGTGTGGAGGCCAAGTCATTGGGTATTTTAAAGGCAGACACTGACAGATTTTTGGTTAGTAAGTACGATAAGAGCTATGGGGAGAAGGCAGGAGAATGGGGTTGAGAGGGAAAGGTAGGTCTCAGCCATGATTCAATGGTTGAGTAGACCTGATGGGCCGAATGGTCTTCACCTGCTCCAATGAACATACAAAAGCATTTGTCGTACATGGTTGAACAGATGCAAGTCAGGGATATTGTGCCATGCGTAATCCAATGAAAGGTCGATGTGACTGGTTGCGGAAGTAAGCTTTAGAAATACATGACCAGTTTATGCCGGGCCCAGACGTGTACATTTATATGTTGCTGCCTGACAGACCCAGGTTCAATCCTGACTAGGGGTGTTGTCTGTACGGAGTTTGTACGTTCTCCCTGTGACCGTGTTGGTTTCCTCCAGGTGCTCCGGTTTCCTCCCACGCTCCAAATACGTGCAGGTTTGGAGGTTAATTGGCTTGGTATAAATGTAACATTGTCCCTAGTACTGTGTGTAGGATAGTATTATGGGCCCGTACCACTGAGGCGACACTTTAGGCGACTGCCAGGGAATAGTTTTCATGGGATTCAACTACGACCCCTGGCAACATCCTGTGACAACACGTACGTCAACCTATGAGAACCTTCGACAATCTACGACAGCAAAAGTTTTTCGGCAGTCAGCTGTAGTCACCGAAAAAATTGCCTAAGTGGGACAAGACCATTAGAGTGCGGGGATCGCTGGTCGGTGCGGACTCAGTGGGCCGAAGGGCCTGTTTCCACGCTGTATCTCTAAACTAAACTAAACTACAGACACGGGTTCGATACTGACCACGGGTCCTGTCTTTATGGAGTTTGCACGTTCTCCCCGTGACTGCGTGGGTTTTCTCCTGGTGCTGCGGTTTCCTCCAACATTCTAAAGACGTGCGGGTTTGTCCGTTAATTGGCTGCTGTAAATTGTACATTGTCCCTAGTGTGTGTAGGATAGGGAAATCGCTGGACTGCAAGGACTCGGTGTGCTGAAGGGTCTGTTACCGCGCCGCATCTCTAAAGTCACTTATCAGTGACGGACCATGAAATGGTTAACATGGCCCCAGGAGTGCGGGAGAGAGATGAATGGTACTCATCAAGGCTTTGACGCCTGGTCCATAGAGATATGGATTTTGAAAGATTTCCTCAAATGTCTGCCGCTGCTTTATGATGGAGCGATACCTAATTTGGCAGCTCGCTGCAGCTGGTTCTGCTTCCGTGCTTTCATAATTGCCTTTATCTAAGTTTAAAATAGTCATCCTGAACCTCTTCCTCTGTCCATCAAACTGAACAAACAAATTCAGTAATCTACACCGCACGCAAGGCCAGCAGCATAATCAAAGACCAGTCTCACCCCGGCCACTCCCTCTTCTCCCCTCTCCCATCAGGAAAAAAGGTACAGAAGTGCGGAAACGCACACCTCCAGATCCAGGGACAGTTTCTTCCCAGCTGTTATCAGGCAACTGAACCATCCTACCTCAACCAGAGAGTTCCCGACGTTGGGGGAGTCCAGAACCAGTGGCCACACTTTAAGAATAAGGGGTAAGCCATTTAGAACTGAGACGAGGAAACACTTTTTCACACAGAGAGTTGTGAGTCTGTGGAATTCTCGGCCTCAGTTCTCTGGATACTTTCAAGAGAGAGCTAGATATTTACAATGTAGACCTGAAGTAGTCAGGATCGAACCCGGGTCTCTGGCGCTGCATTCGCTGCAAGGCAGCAACTCTACCACTGCACCACCCGTTAGTGTTTTATATAAAAATTGAAAGAGATTTAGTTCAATCTAAAACTGGATAAGGAAGATGCTGCCGGGGCTTGAGGGCTTTCTGTCGAGATTGGGCAGGCTGGGACTTTATTCCTTGGAGCGCAGGAGGCTGAGAGGCGATGTACGTGATTCTGGAGGTGTATAAACTCATGAGGGGAATTGACAGGGGGACTGTACAAAGTCTTGTTCCCAGGGTAGGGGAGTCCAGAACCAGAGGACATGAATTTATGGCGAGAGGTGGCGGAATAAGACCTGGGTTTGCCACAGACCCGGGTTCGATCCTGACCTCGGGTGCTGTCTGTACGGAGTCTGTACGTTCTCCTTGTGACCTGCGTGGGTTTTCACCGGGTGCTCCGGTTTCCTCCCACACTCCAAAGACGCGCAGGTTTGTAGGTTAAATCGGCTTTGTTAAAATAGTAATTTGTCCCACGTGTGTGTGTGTGTGGGACAGTGTTAGTTCGTGGGGCAGGGTGGGAGATTGCAACCTTCACGTGGTCCACCCTGTTTCGACTAATGCAATCAACCCGACATGCCTCATGACCGAATGCACCACGCATGCACAAACAAATAGATCAAATAGAACAAGTTGACCTGCAACTTTAGGCTGTGCACGCCACACGCAAGAAGAAGAAGAAGTGTACTGGGTGAACACTGGTCAGCGCGGACTCGGTGGGCCGAGGAGCCTGTTTCTGCGCTGTTTCTCCAAAGTCTAAATGGGAAAGATTTAATAGGAACCTGAGGGGCAACCTTTTTCACACAGAGGGTGGTTGGTGTATGGAATGAGCTGCCAGAGGAGGTAGTTGAGGCAGGGACCATAACAACATTTGGACATCTAGACAGGTATATGGATAGGAAAGGTTTAGAGGGATACAGGCCAAACGTGGGATAAGCATAGATGGGGCATCTTGGCTAGCATGGGCGCGTTGGGCCGAAGGGCCTTTTTTTGTGCGGTATCGCTCTACAAAAACTGGAAAAGTATAAAGCGCCGATTAGCTGGGGCCAGTCTGAGTTACAACCTTAAAGATATGACAGCAAATGAACACTCCGTCCAATTTAAAGAATGAACACATGGATTATGCCAAATATATATTAATTTAACATAAAACCTTCACAGGGAAAAGGTCAAATAATAGTTATCAAGTTCTTTAAAAGTTGGGAAGCTATTGAAAGAGAGAGAACCCAAACTTGCAAAAATGTGTAGTTAAGGGGCTGTCCCACTTGGCGATTTTTCGCGGCGACCGCCGGCATCATTGACTGACGAATCAGGTCACTGACAAATTCGCGGTGTGATGACGTATTGGCGCGCGGTGTTTTTTCAAGTGTCGCAACATTTTTTTTGTCGCCGCTGGGTTTTGAAATGTTCAAAATCTTTTGGCGACACCGATATGACGCCGGCAGTCGCCGAAAAAAATCGCCAAGTGGGACAGGCCCTCAAGTCTGTTTCGTGTAGTTTATAGACGCAGTGTGGAAACAGGCCCTTCGGCCCACCAACTCCATCCCGACCAACGATCACCCTTATACTAGTTCTATCCCACACGCCAGGGTCAATTTACAGAAGACAATTAACGTACAAACCTGTAGTGTGTAAAGGGCCTGTCCCACCAGCATGCAAGTCTATGCGATGAGCGCGACCTATCGTGGTCGCTTGAGCCGTCCGGCGTCGCGGGGCCGGTCCCACTTCGATCGCCGGAGCCGTGCGGAATTTTGCAGAGTTCGTCCCGACATCGAGCGGGGCTCCGAAAAACTGACTATGTTCGAAAATTCCGCGCGGCAACGGCTTGTCGGCTCGCAGTCGCCTCGACGCATTACACACTGCCTCGACGTCGTGCATCCGTGAACCTATCTGTAGGTGCCTCCATGGCCCTCTATGTGTGTGGCTCCGTGGCCCTCTGTGTGTGTGCCTCTGTGCCCCTCTCTGTGTGCCCCTCTCTGTCCTGGCGAACTTACCTTAGACTTCGCTCCAAGTTCGCCTCACTTTGCGCCGCGTTACGCCACTCACCCGACCTCTGCGCGGCCCTCGCTGCCGGTTTGGTTGCGTTTGCCGCATGCAGGCGCATGCTGGTGGGAATGGCCCTGTACAGGGGATCACCCGACCTCCGCGCGGCCCCTGCTTCTAGTTTGATCACGTTCATCGCATGGAGTCGGATGCTGGTAGGACAGGCCTTTAAGGAGGAACTGCAGGCGCTGGTTTACACCGAAGGTACAGACACAAAACGTTGGAGTAACTCAGCGGGACAGGCAGCATCTCTGGAGAGAAAGAATGGGTGACGTCTCAGGTTGAGACCTTTCTTCAGACTCAGAGTCAAGGAAGAGGGAGACACAGAGGTAAGGAAGTGTAAGGTGTGTGAACAGGCAGCGCCCGTAGTCGGGATTGAACTGGGTCTCTGACGCTGCGAGGCAGCAACTCTACCGCTGCGCCACCGCGAGGATTGAGAAAACATTAGAATTCAGCAGAATAATCCAAGAATTTAATAAGGACGAGATATGTTTGAATATTAAAGTAATCTGTCAAGAAGATTTAAAATAGGTTGTTAAACCTTCTATTGGATATGTATAAAAATAAAGATTAGAAAGATGTGTATGGCTCTCCCATGGACCGAGATGGGAGAAATTATATTATTGAATAATAAATGGTGGAGAAATTAAATATTTTATGTCTGACATCAAGCAGGAAACACCGAAATGGAGAACAAAAGATCTTCGCCAAATGAAGAAACATTGTCATCATCATGGAAATGAAAGCTTTGGAGAGGTTAATGGGACTAAAAAAACCTATTAAATATCATGAGCTGATCACCTTCGTGCCAAGGTTTTTGAAAGAGTTAGCGGTGGCAATAGTCGATCCCCTTGTCATAATTCTCCCGTTTTGATCAATTCTGGAACAATTTCTGCAGATTAAAAGATTTTAGTTTAGTTTAGTTCAGAGATACAGCGCGGAAACAGGCCCTTCGGCCCACCGAGCCCGCACCGCCCAGCGATCCCCCGAACACTAATACTTGTAGTTAGAGAAGCAGGTAGAAAGAGTTTAAGAATAAGGGGTAGGTCATTTAGAATGGAGATGAGGAAAAACGTTTTCACACAGAGAGTTGTGAATCTGTGCCTCAGAAGGCAGTGGAGGCCAATTCTCCGGAGGCTTTCAAGAGAGATTTAGATAGAGCTCTTAAAGATAGCGGAGTGAAGGGATATGGGGACGGGGTACTGATTGTGGATGATCAGCCATGATCACAGTGAATGGCGGTGCTGGCTCAGAGGGCCGAATGGCCTACTCCTGCACCTATTGTCTATTGTCCATTGTCTATTGTCTAACACTGTCCTGCAAACAATAGGTGAACTATTTTTTACATTGTCACCAACCCAATCAAGTTACAAACCTGCACTTCTTTGTAGCGTGGGATGAAACCGAAGATCTCGGAGAAAACCGACAGAGGTCACGGGGAGAACGTACAAACAGTCACCCATAGTCAGGATCGAACCCGGGTCTCTGGCGCTGTAATGCAGCAACTCCACTGCTGCGTCAATGTAAACTACTTGAAGAGGGTCCCGACCTGAAACGTCACCTATTCATGTTCTACGAAGTTGCTGCCCGACCCGCTGAGTTACTCCAGCACTCTGTGAAACGTCACCTATCCATGTTCTCCACAGATGCTGCCTGACCCGCTGAGTTACTCCAGCACTCTGTGAAACGTCACCTATCCATGTTCTATAAAGTTGCTGCCTGACCTGCTGAGTTACTCCAGTACTCTGAGAAACGTCACCTATCCATGTTCTCCACAGATGCTGCCTGACCCGCTGAGTTACTCCAGCACTCTGTGAAACGTCACCTATCCATGTTCTATAAAGTTGCTGCCTGACCTGCTGAGTTACTCCAGTACTCTGAGAAACGTCACCTATCCATGCTCTCCACAGATGCTGCCTGACCCACTGAGTTACTCCAGCATTTTCTGTATTTTTCTTTTTGGTAAATAATTTTTCTATCCCCTTTGATGTTTTCACACCTTACCCTTCCTTATCTTTGTGTCTCCCTCTTTCCTGACTCTCAATCTAAAGAAGGTCTCGACCCAAAACATCACCCATTCCTTTTGCTCCAGGGATGCTGCCTGTCCCGCTGAGTTACTCCAGCATTTTGTGCCTATCTTAGATTTTATTGAAATATACAAATACACAGAGGGTGGTGGGTGCATGGAACAAGCTGCCAAAGCAGGTCGTTGAGGCAGGGACTATCACAACATTTACGAAGCAGACAGGTACATGGATAGGACAGGTTTGGAGGGATATGGGCCAAACGCAGGCAGGTGGGACTGGTGTAGATGGGACGTGTAGGAAGGAACTGCAGATGCTGGTTTAACCCAAGGATAGACACAAAATGCTGGAGTAACTCAGCGGGACAGGCAGCATCTCTGGAGCGAAGGAATGGGTGACGTTTTGGGTCGAGACCTTCCTCAGATTTAGTCAGAAAAGAGGGAGACACAAAGAAGAGGAAGGGTAAGGTGTGAAAACATCAAAGGGGATGGAAAAAATATTTACCAAAAAAAAACACTGCTGAAGTAATGGTCAGGCAGCATCGGTGGAGAACATGGACGGTTCCCGGAGGTTTTTGTCAGTCTCCCTAATGGTCGAAAGTGGTTTCCGCTTCTTCTATATTCTATATTCTATATTCTATATTCTATATTCTATAGAAGATGCGGAAACCACTTTCGACCATTAGGGAGACTGACAAAAACCTCCGGAAACCGCAAGGAAACCTTGGGTGGGGCGCAAAGTCTCCAGAGGTTTCCGTTCAGGTTTCCTAAGTGGGACAGGGGCATAACTGAGTTAAAATTTGAGCAGCCTGGTAGCGCAGCAGTAGAGTTGCTGCCTTACAGCACCAGAGACAAGGGTTCGATTCTGACCAAGGGTGCTGTCTGCATCTTAGTGCATCCGTGGATAACAAGGGAAATCAGGGATAGTATCAAAGCAAAGGATGATGCGTACAAAGTAGCCAGAAAAAGCAGCATACCAGAGGACTGGGAGAAATTCAGAGACCAGTAGAGAAGGACAAAGGGCTTGATTAGGAAAGGAAAAATAGATTATGAAAGAAAACTGGCAGGGAACATAAAAACTGACTGCAAAAGTTTTTATAGATATGTGAAGAGAAAGAGATTAGTTAAAACAAATGTAGGTCCCTTGCAGTCAGAAACAGGTGAGTTGATCATGGGGAACAAGGATATGGCGGACCAATTGAATAACTACTTTGGTTCCGTCTTCACTAAGGAAGACATAAATAATCTGCCGGAAATAGCAGGGGACCGCAGGTCAAAGGAGTACTTGAGTGAAATCCAGGTCAGTCGGGAAGTGGTGTTGGGTAAATTGAATGGATTAAAGGCCGATAAATCCCCAGGGCCAGATAGGCTGCATCCCAGAGTACTTAAGGAAGTAGCTCCGGAAATAGTGGATGCATTAGTGATAATTTTTCAAAACTCTTTAGATTCTGGAGTAGTTCCTGAGGATTGGCGGGTAGCAAACGTAACCCCTCTTTTTAAGAAGGGGGGGAGAGAGAAAACGGGGAATTACAGACCAGTTAGTCTAACATCGGTAGTGGGGAAACTGCTAGAGTCAGTTATTAAAGATGGGATAGCAGCACATTTGGAAAGTGGTGAAATCATTGGACAAAGTCAGCATGGATTTACGAAAGGTAAATCATGTCTGACGAATCTTGTGGAATTTTTCGAGGATGTAACTAGTAGCGTGGATGGGGGAGAACCAGTGGATGTGGTGTATCTGGACTTCCAGAAGGCTTTCGACAAGGTCCCACATAAGCGATTAGTATATAAACTTAAAGCATATGGCATTGGGGGTTCAGTATTGATGTGGATAGAGAACTGGCTGGCAAACAGGAAGCAAAGAGTAGGAGTTAACGGGTCGTTTTCACAATGGCAGGCAGTGACTAGTGGGGTACCGCAAGGCTCAGTGCTGGGACCCCAGCTATTTACAATATACATAAATGATCTGGATGAGGGAATTGAAGGCAATATCTCCAAGTTTGCGGATGACACTAAGCTGGGTGGCAGTGTTAGCTGTGAGGAGGATGCTAGGAGAATGCAAGGTGACTTGGATAGGCTGGGTGAGTGGGCAAATGTTTGGCAGATGCAGTATAATGTGGATAAATGTGAGGTTATCCACATTGGTGGCAAAAATAGGAAAACCGACTACTATCTAAATGGTGGCCGATTAGGAAAAGGGGAGATGCAGCGCGACCTGGGTGTCATGGTACACCAGTCATTGAAAGTAGGCATGCAGGTACAGCAGGCAGTGAAGAAAGCCAATGATATGTTAGCTTTCATAGCAAAAGGATTTGAGTATAGGAGCAGGGAGGTTCTACTTCAGTTGTATAGGGTCTTGGTGAGGCCACACCTGGAGTATTGCGTACAGTTCTGGTCTCCAAATCTGAGGAAGGACATTATTGCCATAGAGGGAGTGCAGCGAAGGTTCACCAGACTGATTCCTGGGATGTCAGGACTGTCTTATGAAGAAAGACTGCATAGACTCGGTTTATACTTTCTAGAATTTAGGAGATTGAGAGGGGATCTTATAGAAACTTACAAGATTCTTAAGGGGTTGGACACGCTAGATGCAGGAAGATTGTTCCCGATGTTGGGGAGGTCCAGGACAAGGGGTCACAGCTTAAGGATAAGGGGGAAATCCTTTAGGACCGAGATGGGAAGGAATTTTTTCACACAGAGAGTGGTGGGTCTCTGGAACTCTCTGCCACAGAGGGTAGTTGAGGCCAGTTCATTGGATATATTTAAGAGGGAGTTAGATGTGGCCCTTGTGGCTAAAGGGATTAGAGGGTATGGAGAGAAGGCAGGTACGGGATACTGAGTTGGATGATCAGCCATGATCATATTGAATGGCGGTGCAGGCTCGAAGGGCCGAATGGCCTATTCCTGCACCTAATTTCTATGTTTCTATGTTTTTTATGTTTCTATGTATGGAGTTTGCGGGTTCTCCCTGTGGTCACATGGGTTTCCTCGGGGTGCTCCGGTTTCCTCCCACATTCCAAAGACATGCTGGAATGCAGGTTAATTGGCTGCTGTAAAACTGCAAATTGTCCCTAGTGTGGAGGATAGTCCCTATGTACGGGGATCGCTGGTCGGCGCGGACTCGGTGGGAGAAAGGACCTGTTCCCACGCCGTGTTTCCAAAACCAGAAACTAAAAGTAATACTAAAAGATCAGTGAAAATCTTATGTTTAAGAAAGGACTGCAGATGCTGGAAAAATCAAAGGCAGACAAAAATGCTGGAGAAACTCAGCAGGCGAGGCAGCATCTATGGAGCGAAGGAAATAGGTGACGTTTCCAGGTCGAGACCCTTCTTCACACTGATGTGGGGGTGGGGGCGGGAAGATGAAAGGTAGAGGCGGAGACAGTGGGCTGTGGGAGAGCTGGGATGGGGAGGGGAAGGAGGAACAAAGCAGGGAATACCTGAAATTGGAGAAGTCAATGTTCATACCGCTGGGGTGTTAACTACCCAACCGAATATGAGGTGCTGTTCCTCCAATTTGCGGTGGGCCTCACTCTGGCCATGGAGGAGGCCCAGGACAGAACTGTCGGATTGGGAATGGGAGGGGGAGTTGAAGTGCTGGGCCACCGGGAGATGATAATCTTACAGTGTATTATGACCAAGCATAAACAGATGAACGTCTAAAGCCCCTCTGCATACAGAAACATAAGAAAACTCCTGTTTCTTTATTGACTGCTTTTGTATTCAAAGGAGATGATTAGTTCATTGCACTCAAATGCACTAAATTATTTAAATATCTGGCGTGTTTGTAGCTGTTTTTCTGAAGTGTACATTTTTCATCATTTATTTCCATTTTAATATTTTCTAAATATTTATTTTAAATGACACATTGGAATATTGAAAATCACAGCTAAAACTGACACTTGGCGTGTTTGGGTCCCGACGTCTCCAGTTATGAAAGAATATCACGGGCATTTTGAGTTTTGAATCAGTGTCCGGCACGTTCCCGGACTCGAGGGTCTCGGTTGAATGTGCGTGAGTGGGGTTTTTACGGTTAGTTTAGAGATACAGCGCAGACACGGGCCCTTTGGCCCACGCTATGGCGGAGATAGTCGAGAGGTCGTTGCGGCGGTCGATGATGGCGCCGACCGATGGACGAGAACCGACCACGTGGGAGTGAGGGCGCCGCTGCCGGGGAAGGAACAAAAAGTGAGATCCGGAGTGGGGGGGGGCCTGGCGCGGGGGTACCTACACACCGGTACCTGCACACCTGTATCTACACACCTGTATCTACACACCTGCACCTACACACCTGCACCTACACACCTGCACCTACACACCTGCACCTACACACCTGCATCTGCACACCTGTATCTGCACACCTGCACACCTGCACCTACACACCTGCACCTACACACCTGCACCTACACACCTGCACCTACACACCTGCACCTGAACACCTGCGCCTGCACATCTGTACCTGCACACCTGCACCTGTACACCTGCACCTGCACACCTGTACCTACACACCTGTATCTACACACCTGTACCTACACACTTGTATCTACATACCTGTACCTACACACCTGCACCTACACACCTGCACCTACACACCTGTACCTACACACCTGCACCTACACACCTGTACCTGCACACCTGCACCTACACACCTGTACCTACACACGTGTACCTGCACACCTGCACCTACACACCTGTACCTGCACACCTGCACCTACACACCTGTACCTGCACCTACACACCTGTACCTACACACCTGTACCTACACACCTGTATCTACACACCTGTACCTAAACACTTGTATCTACACACCTGCACCTACACACCTGCACCTACACACCTGCACCTACACACCTGTACCTGCACACATGTACCTGCACACATGTACCTACACACTTGTATCTACACACCTGTACCTACACACCTGCACCTACACACCTGCACCTACACACCTGTACCTACACACGTGTACCTGCACACCTGCACCTACACACCTGTACCTGCACACCTGCACCTACACACCTGTACCTACACACCTGTACCTACACACCTGTACCTGCACACCTGTACCTACACACCTGCACCTACACACCTGCACCTACACACCTGTACCTGCATACCTGCACCTACACACCTGTACCTACACACCTGTACCTGCACCTACACACCTGTACCTGCACACCTGCACCTACACACCTGTACCAGCACACCTGCACCTACACACCTGTACCTGCACACCTGCACCTACACACCTGTACCTACACACCTGTACCTGCACACCTGTACCTACACACCTGTACCTACACACCTGCACCTACACACCTGCACCTACACACCTGCACCTACACACCTGCACCTACACACCTGTACCTACACACCTGCACCTACACACCTGCACCTACACACCTGCACCTACACACCTGTACCTACACACCTGTACCTACACACCTGTACGTGCACACCTGTACATGCACATCTGTACCTACACACCTGCACCTACACACCTGTACCTACACACCTGTACCTAAACCTGTACCTACACACCTGTACCTACACATCTGCACCTACACACCTGCACCTACACACCTGCACCTACACACCTGTACCTACACACCTGTACCTACACACCTGTACCTACACACCTGTACGTGCACACCTGTACATGCACACCTGTACCTACACACCTGCACCTACACACCTGTACCTACACACCTGTACCTACACACCTGTACCTACACACCTGTACCTACACATCTGCACCTACACACCTGTACCTACACACCTGTACCTACACACCTGTACCTACACATCTGCACCTACACACCTGTACCTACACACCTGTACCTACACACCTGTACCTACACACATGTACCTACACACCTGCACGTGCACACCTGTACATGCACACCTGTACCTACACACCTGCACCTACACACCTGTACCTACACACCTGTACCTAAACCTGTACCTACACACCTGTACCTACACACCTGCACCTACACACCTGTACCTACACACCTGTACCTACACACCTGTACCTACACATCTGCACCTACACACCTGTACCTACACACCTGTACCTACACACCTGTACCTACACACCTGTACCTACACATCTGCACCTACACACCTGTACCTACACACCTGTACCTACACACCTGTACCTACACACCTGCACCTACACACCTGCACCTACACACCTGTACCTACACACCTGTACCTACACACCTGTATCTAAACCTGTACCTACAAACTTGTGCATCTTTGGAGTGTGGGAGGAAACCAAAGATCTCGGAGAAAACCCATGCAGGTCACTGGGAGAACGTACAAACTCCGTACAGCCATCTCCCATAGCCGGGATTGAACCCGGGTCTCTGGCGCTGAGGCAGCAACTCTACCGCTGCGCCACCGTGCCATGGGTGCGGAGGTTGCGATTGTCTCTCCACAAATAGAGCAGGGGGCAAGCACTTCTGTGGGAAGACTGTGTGGTTTTCATTCCACACAGTTCGACTGGACTACACCCATTTGTTTTATTTCATTTGTGCATGAGATACGGTTGCCCATGATATTCACCGTCCCTGGGCTCTGCGCTTCAAGGAATAAAGTCCAGCCTGCTCAACCTCTCCCAATAACTTAGGCCCAATTCCCTGCACTCATTCCTGCTTGACAGCATCATTCCAATAACCTGGTGACTAAAACTGAGCACAATACTCTAAATGTGGCCTCACCAACGTCTTGTATAACTGCAGCAGGACCTCCCAACTTCTAAACTCAATACTCTGATTGCAAAAATGGGATGTTTTTAATTATAATTTATTATATCTGAGGATCAGTCCAATCCGAGGGGTCATCAAAGAGATACATATTAGTTCAGTCGTGTAGAACAACTACCGACCTCTTTGCTGACCCTCAGACTATCCTTGATCGGACTTTGCTGGCTTTACCTTGCACTAAACCTTGTGCGCCTATCATGTATCTATACACTGTAAACGGCTCGATTGTAATCATGTAATGTCTACATGATTAGGGGCCACAGTTTAAGAATAAGGGGTGAGCCATTTAGAACGGAGATGAGGAAACACTTTTTCACACAAGTATGAGAGTTGTGAGTCTGTGGAATTCTCTGCCTCAGAGGGAGGCCGGTTCTCTGGATACTTTCAAGAGAGATCTTGATAGGGCTCTGAAAGATAGCGGAGTCAGGGGATATGGGGAGAAGGCAGGAACGGGGTACTGATTGGGGATGATCAGCCATGAAGACATTGAATGGCAATGCTGGCTTGAAAGACCGAATGGCCGACTCATGCACCTGTTGTCTATTGTCTGCTAAAGTTGCCAGGGGAACAAGTTAAGCCCCTGCCCCACGATGTGAGTTTACCCAAGAGCTCTTCCGTGTTTTAAAAAAATCAAACTCGTGGTACCTCATCACCAGTATTTTTTTATTCTTGAAAATTTTTTACACAGTTAAAAAAACGTCACGAGTTTCCACGTTTCCCGAGTACCTGCCGTTAGCATTACAAGCCGCTACGAGACACCCACGAGCTCCGACGTACCCGCTACGTACATTCTATGTACTTACCATGAGTTTGATATTTTTTTAAACTGGAGGGAGCTCTTGGGTAGACTCGCATCATGGGACACTGCTTTTACTGATGTTGGGGGAGTCCAGAACCAGGGGCAAAGTTTACGAATAAGAGGTAAGCCATTTAGAACGGAGACGAGGAAACACTTTTTCACACAGAGAGTTGCGAGTCTGAGGAATTCTCAGACTCTTGATATCTTCAAGAGAGAGCTAGATAGGGCTCTTAAAGATAGCGGAGTCAGGGGATATGGGGAGAAGGCAGGAACGGGGTACTGATTGGGGATGATCAGCCATGATCACACTGAATGGCGGTGCTGGCTCGAAGGGGCCGAATGGCCTCTACTCCTGCACCTATCGTCTATCCGCCGACTGGTTCGCACGCAACAACAGCTTTTCACTGCACCTCGAGACCCGCAAACTAAACTGAACTAAATTAAAAACACAAAGAATGCCAGGATTGGCAGATGGAAATATATATCCATAAATGTACGGGAGCAGATTTTTTAATAAACAAATGCAAGTAATCGTTACTTTCTAAATGAAGGAGAGCTGTGATGTGGATCGGCAAACTGATATGCAATTTCATATTCAGATTCATATTGCATGCAAAACATAATCGCAAGTCAATATTATGATTCATGGTAGTAATGGATTAGAAGGCCTTACTGACACAAGGTAAAGACTATGCTACTTGAAATGGAATGCAAATCTGTGCTAATCTTACCCCTGCAAAATGCTGTTTGGAGGTTTGTGCTCGATGGTACGGGTGGAATACTGATACAGAGAGGAAGGCACGGCAGGGGATTCACTCTGCTCCAAGTTAACTTGCATTCAATGATGCAAATACAAAAAGAAAAAGGAAAAATCGAGGCTGCGTTCAGAGGGGATTACAAGAGGATTTTCATAGCGGTTTTCAAATCTGTGTGAAAAGGAGGTGGTGTGAGGTTTTCGGGCAAGATGTCCCATATCACAGATGGACAAAAATGCTGGAGAGACTCAGCGGGGTGAGGCAGCGTCTATGGAGCGAAGGAATAGGCGACGTTTCGGGTCGAGACCCTTCTTCAGACTGAAGTCGAGACCCTTCTTCAGACTGAAGTCGAGACCCTTCTTCAGACTGATGTGGAGGTGGGGGAGGGGCGGGTTCCCGCCCCTTCCCCATCTCCACATCAGTCTGAAGAAGGGTCTCGACCTGAAACGTCCACCTATTGGGAGGGGGCAGGAAGATGAAAGGGAGAGGCGGAGACAGTGGGCTGCGGGAGAGCTGGGGAAGGGAGGGGAAGGAGGGAGAAAGCAGGGACTACCTGAAATTGGAGAAGTCACTGTCCATACCGCTGGGGTGTAATCCACTCCCTGCTTTCAGGTAGTCCCTGCTTTCTCCCTCCTTCCCAGCTCACCCAGGGCCCACTGTCTCCGCCTCTTCCTTTCTTCTTCCCGCCCCCTCCCCACCCACCCCCGCCCGCATCAGTCTGATAAGAAGGGTCTCGACCCGAAACGTCACCAGTTCCTTCGCTCCATAGACGCTGCCTCACCCGCTGAGTTTCTCCAGCGTTTTTGTCCACCTTCGATATTTCCAGCTTCTGCGGCTCTTCCTTAGACATGTTCCACATCACAAAATTAGAAGTCGTTCAGCCAGCGGCGAACACACTTCTCAGCATCTGCAGACAACGGCGTCTTGTCGCTTCTTGTGCATCTTGTGCGTGGTGGTGGAACGATCGGTGGAGACAGGGCCGTGACGAGAACGCTCTTTCCTTCATCCCGTGTGAGATGTCACAACTGAGTAAGAATCGAGTCATAGAGGTCTTTCATTGTGCAAACAGGCCCTTCACCCCAACCTTTGCCCACACCGGCCAACTGGTCCCAATAGACAACCAGCACCGCCATTCACTGTGATCATGGCTGATCATCCCCAATCAGCACCCCGTTCCTACCTTCTCCCCATATCCCCTGACTCCGCTATCTTTAAGAGCCCTATCTAGCTCTCTCTTGAAAGTATCCAGAGAACCGGCCTCCACCACCCTCTGAGGCAGAGAATTCCACAGACTCACAACTCTCTATGTGAAATTAGGCCATTCGGCCCATTGTCTATGCCATTCAATCATGGCTGATCTATCTCTCTCTCCTAACCCCCACTCTCCTGCCTTCTCCCCATAATCCCTAACAACCGCACTAATCAAGAGTCTATCTATCTCTGCCTTGAATATATCCACAGACACGGCCTCCACAGGGTTCTCTGGCAGAGAATTCCACAGACTCACAACTCTCTGTGAGAAAAAGTGTTTCATCGTCTCTGTTCTAAATGGCTTACCCCTTATTCCTATCTACACTCGTCCCACCTGCCCGCGTTTGGCCCATATCCCTCCAAACCTGTCCTATCCATGTACCTGTCCAATTGTTTTTTAAACGTTGCGATAGTCCCTGCCTCAACTACCTCCTCCGGCAGCTCGTTCCACACACCCGCCACCCTTTGTGTGAGAAAGCAAATGCTCAGATTCCTATTCATTATTTACCCCCCCCCCCTCACCTTAAATCTACAGTACAACCTCTGGTCTTCGAAGGACAACTAAACCAGTTTGGAAGCAGAGTACAGGAGACTGGTGTGGAATCTATGACTGAGGTTAGTGACAAGTGCACATGTAACATTTAAGAGACGAGTACACGGGGGCACTGTACACAGTGGTTATACTACTGGATGGGGCAAGCAGCCAGGTGGACTATTGATTCAAAGATTGGCCATCTTGCGGAAATTTGGTGGGAACCTGAGGGGAATAAAATGGGTTCACACATCATTTACAGGGTGACACGGTGGCGCAGCGGTAGAGTTGCTGCCTCGCAGCGCCAGAGACCCGGGTTCGATCCTGACTACGGGTGCTGTCTATACGGAGTTTGCACGTTCTCCCCGTGACCTGCGTGGGTTTGCTCTGAGATCTCATGTTTCCTCCCACACTCCAAAGACGTCCAGATTTGTAGGTTAATTGGCTCGGTGAAATTGTGAATTGTCCCCAGTGTGTGTAGGATAGTGTTAGTGTGCGAGGGTCGCTGGTCGGGGGGCCTGTTTCCACGCTGTATCTATAAACTAAACTGAACCGTACACACCAGGGACAATATACAAAAGCCAATTCGCCGACAAACCTGCAAGCCTTCGGAGTGTGGGAGGAAACCGGAACACCCGGAGGAAACCCACGCAGGTGACGGGGAGAACGTACAAACTCCGTACAGACAGCACCCGTGGTCGGGATCGAACCTGGGACCCTGGCGCTGGGAGGCAGCAACCCTACCTCTGTGCCACCATGTCCATTTGTGTATTAACCAGCATCTGCAGTTCGTTGGTTCTCCGGTGAATGCGGCCCACTTCTAAATCATCGGCAGAATCAGTCCGCATCAGCTGATTATCCAGAGCTGAACCTTGTGGGAGATTTTCACCAAGACTATAAAAAAAATAAAAAAATAAAAATCTTCTTCACACTTATTTTGCTTTTCGCCTTGCAACCACATTTAAAAATTCCATTTGATTTCCTCGCACGATTCTCTGCTCATTAATCCTTTCCAAAATTCTCTTCTGAAGGCTCTCCAAACGTCTGTGTAAGCAATATCGGCAGCAATTCCCCTGTCCACAATATACCATCTCGTGGACAACATCAGCGCAGCCTTCCTTTCATAAATTCAATTTGAGCTTCTAATTATTTCCTTTTCCTCTCAATATTTAATCATCTCATTTTGAAAGAATCGCACATTTTTCTCCACTGCAGAGATTACCGTTGCTCAACTTGCGATCACGTGGCATCTTGGGTTTATCTCTCTCTCTGAAAACGTTCCTAACGCGCTGCAGTTTCCCAGTTTGCATTCGCTCGCGAAAGACCCATCAAATATCATCCCAAAACAAAGTGCCGCAGGTGCTCAAAAGTTTGTAGTTTATTTACTTTACTTAGAGGTACAGCGCGGAAACAGGCCCTTCGGCCCCACCATCCCGCGCCGACCAGCGATCCCCGCACGTTAACACTATCCTACACACTCTAGGGGCAATTTACACATTTACACCAAGCCAATTATCCTACAAACTTACTACGACTAAACCTACCAGTAAAAAAAGTATCGAACTTTTCCCATGGTGACCTTTTTTACCTCACGGGCATTTTTTAACTTGTTGAAAAAAACGCTGCAACGTAGCTGAGGCCTTCAGTACGCGGAGACCACTCTCGAGCATGAAGGAGAGTTACGAAGACCTCCTACGACCTCGTGTTGACCGTGCTGCGAGTTTGAGTCGAGGGCAAACTGGCCAGAACTCGCGGATTAGGTCGCCCAAGAGGGACAGCCCCTTTACTCCAGCACTTTACACTTTTTTCCTCTCTCCTTGTTCAGTTTTTGTTTTCATTCCGGAATCTGTATCGTTCCAAACAATTTCCGACTTTTCATGGACGCAGAGTGCTGGAGTAACTCAGCGGGTCAGGCAGCATCTGTGGAGAACATGGATAGGTGACGTTTCACAGAGTGCTGGAGTAACTCAGCGGGTCAGGCAGCATCTGTGGAGAACATGGATAGGTGACGTTCCCTACCTGAAACATCACCCATTCATTTTCTCCTGAGACGCTGCCTGGCCCACTGAGTTACTCCAGCACTGTGTGTCCTTTTGTGTATAACCAGCATCTACAGTTGTTTGTGTCCACCACATGTACACTGATAATCCCTTACACGGTTATAGAGGATAATCGGCAATAACGAGCGCCGTTCCACCCCCCATGGTCCATTATAACGAGGGTTTCTTCCAGCACTTTGTGTCTATCTTTGGTGTCAAGCAGCATCTGCAGGTTTTGTTTTTTAGTTTAGTTTAGGCCTACAGCGCGGAAACAGGCCCTTTGGCCCACCGAGTCCGCACCGACCTGCGATCCCCACACACTCACACTATCCTACACTCACTAGGGACAATTTACATTTACACCAAGCCAATTAACCTACAAAACCCTCCTCCCCTTCCCACCTCTCCCTCAGCCCTCGGGCCCTGGCATTCCTTCTCTCTCTACCTCTCCCCCACCCAAGTCTCACTAGCTTCTCATTTTCACACTACAAACAGCCAGTCTGAAGAAGGGTCTCGACCCGAAACGTCGCCTATCTCCTTCGCTCCTTAGATGCTGCTGCACCCGCTGAGTTTCTCCAGCTTTTTGTGTAACCCTCGATTCTCCAGCATCTGCAGTTCCTTCTTTAACATTCAACTTACAAACCTGTTAGGACGGAACTGAAGAACTCAGAGGAAACCCACATAAGTCACGGGGAGAACATACAAACTCCATCCAGACAGTCCCCATGGTCGGGATCGAACCCGGGTCTCTATAAGGCAGCAGCTCCACCGCTGCTCCACTGTGCCACCTTTTTGCTTTTTAGTCTTTAGGCCTTTTGATTCTACATTCCTTCCTTATACACTTGCATGTTGCCATCTCCACCCACTGCTCAATTGTGGAATAATGAGCCTGCATTTACTGGGAGAGGCTGCAGCAGTTACGATCGCGATTCCTGTATTTGATTTTATTGACTCTGCAATTGACAATTTGCAGTGATCCAACCTGCCTCATGTATAACGCATTAGCTAACCACACAGTCAATAGACATCTTGGTACCTTCTGGGGTAGTTCTCATTTTAACCAATAATTTCTTTCCGGCAGACCTCCCCATTTTATTAAATCAAAATGGAAAAAACCTCTTCTGTATTCTGTATAATATCTATCTGAACCACATTACTAATTGCATTCAGGAAATAATTAAGAAAGAACTGCAGATGCTGGAAAAATCGAAGGTAAGCAAAAATGCTGGAGAAAAACTCAGCGGGTGAGGCAGCATCTATGGAGCGAAGGAATAGGCGACGTTTCGGGTCGAGACCTATTCCTTCGCTCCATAGACGCTGCCTCACCCGCTGAGTTTCTCCAGCATTTTTGTCTACTTCAGGAAATAATTAATTTGTCCACTGGCTCATCGAAATAAAAGATCCCTTGCTAAACTTTTCAAATTTTCAAACAAGCTCCTCTTTTCATATCCCTTCATTGTTTGTTTTTCCTTATTCTGATCGAAAACCATTTTTAAAAATACTTTAGTGCGTTAACCCGTCAATCGGGTCCCACACACTCACAAAGTTCATTCGTCACATAGAGTCGCAGAGTGATACAGCGTGGAAACAGGCCCTTCGGCCCAACTTGCCCACACGGGCCAACATGTCCCAGCTACACTGGTCCCACCTGCCTGCCTTTGGACCATATCCCACCATACCTGTCCTATCCATATGAAGACATTTGATGAGGCACAGATACAATGAAAAGTTTGCTTGCAGCTGCATGGACAAACAACACACAAAAACAAAAGTTACGCATAAAGCTTTATATAAATTACTCGTGAATCCAAAAAAACAGTGAGAAAAAAAACAAGACTTTGGTAAAAAAACACAATTAGCAAACCCAACCAGTCTGGCATGTTCAATTAATTATTTTCTCTGCTCTAGCTCCCCCACCCACCAGTCTCTACAGGGACAGATTCCCCCCCCTTCCCCCCCCACCCCCTCATTCTCACCTTTCACCCCATCAGCCGTCGCATACATCAGATAATACTCTGACATTTTCACCACCTCCAACGGGATCCCACCGCGAGCCACATCTTCCCACCGCCCCCCATTGCGCTTTCCGCAGAGACTGTTCCCTCCGCAACGCCCTGGGCAACTCGTCCCTTCCCATCCAAACCACCCCCTCCCCAGGTACTCTTCCCTGCAACCGAAGGAGATCTGCCCCTTTACCTCCCCCCTCGACTCTGTCCAAGGACCCCAACAGTCTTTCCAGGTGAGGCCTAGAGGTTCACTTGCACCTCCTCCAACCTCATCTACCGAATCCGCTATTCTAGGTGTCAGCGCAGGCCAAGCGCAGGCTCGGCGATCGTTTCGCTGAACACCTCCACTCAGTCCGCCTAAACCTACCTCATCTCCCGGTGGCTCAGCTCTTTAACTCCCCCTCACATTCCCACACTGACTTTTCTGTCCTGGGCCTCCTCCACTGTCAGAGTGGGGTCCAGCGCAAATTGGAGGAGCAGCACCTCATATTTTGTTAAAGAAGGAACTGCAGATGCTGGAGAATCGAGAGTTACACAAAAGGCTGGAGAAACTCAGCGGGTGCAGCAGCATCTAAGGAGCGAAGGAGATAGGCGACGTTTCGGGTCGAGACCCTTCTTCAGACTGGTCAGGGATCAGGGAAACGAGAGATATAGACGGTGATGTGGAGAGATAAAGAACAATGAATGAAAGATATGCAAAAAAGTATCGACGATAAAGGAAACAGGCCGTTGTAAGCTGTTTGTGGTGTGAAAATGAGAAGCTAGTGCGACTGGGGTGGGGGGAGATAGAGAGAGAATGAATGTCAGGGCCAGAGGGCTGAGGGAGAGGTGGGGAGGGGTGGGGGCAGTCTGGGTTAACAGAATTGAGAAAATTCAATGTTTAAGCCCAGAGGATGCAGACTCCCCAAGCGGAATATGAGGTGCTGTTCCTCCAACTTGCGGTGTTGCTCACTCTGGCTGTGGAGGCCCAGGACCGAGAGGTCGGATACGGAATGAGAGGGGGAGTTGAAGTGCTGAGCCACCGGGAGGTCGGGTTGGTTATTGCGGACTGAGCGGAGGTGTTCGGCGAAACAATCGCCCAGCCTCCGCGTGGTTCACCGATATAGATCAGCTGGCATCTAGAGCAACGGATGCAGTAGATGAGGTTGGAGGAGGTGCAGGTGAACCTCTGTCGGAGTCTGCAACCGCAAGAGATTCTACACTTGTCCCTTCACCTCCCCCATCCACTCCTTTCAGGGACCCAAGCAGTCATTCCAAGTCCGACAGATAAAGGCCTGTTTCCTTTATCATCGATACTTTTTTGCATATCTTTCATTCATTGTTCTTTATCTCTCCACATCACCGTCTATATCTCTCGTTTCCCCGATCCCTGACCAGTCTGAAGAAGGGTCTCGACCCAAAACGTCGTCTACCTCCTTCGCTCCTTAGATGCTGCTGCACCCGCTGAGTTTCTCCAGCTTTTTGTGTAGCCCCCGACAGTCATTTCAGGTGAGGCCTAGAGGTTCACTTGCACCTCCTCCAACCTCATCTACTGTATCCGCTGTTCTAGGTGTCAGCGCAGACCAAGCGCAGGCTCAGCGATCGTTTCGCTGAACACCTCCACTCAGTCCGCCTAAACCTACCTCATCTCCCGGTGGCTCAGCTCTTTAACTCCCCCTCCCATTCCCACACTGACTTTTCTGTCCTGGGCCTCCTCCACTGTCAGAGTGAGGCCCAGTGCAAATTGGAGGAGCAGCACCTCATATTTCGCTTGGGCAGCTTACACCACAGCGGTATGAACATTGACTTCTCTAACTTCAAGTGACCGTTGCTTTCCCTCTCTCTGCATCCCCTCCCCTTCCCAGTTCTCCCACCAGTCTGACTGCCCCCGATTACATTTTACCTCAGTTTGCGTTGTTGTCACCTTCTCCCAGCTAACAATGATCCATTCTGCAATTTCCTTCAGCTTCATCACTTTTGATCTTTTACACTTCCTTATCTCTGGAACTCCCTCTCCCCCGAGGCTCAGTCTGAAGCAGGGTCTCGACCCAAAACGGCACCCATTCCTTCTGTCCAGAGCTGCTGCCTGTTCCAAATTGAGTTACCCAAGCATTTTGTGTCTAATTTCTGAGAACAATTGGCTAGTTGAATAGAAATACAGTAGATATTGTATTGGGCTGAGGTTAAGGACGGACTGGTTGATTCAGGGACCTAATCCCCAGCATTAAGGTCCCAACTCTCATCATCAAAATCTTTCCAAGATCATTGCAATTGAATTTTACACCAATGTTTGTGTTGTCAACAAATCTGGCTTCTGTACATTTCCATCCTTCCTGCAAGTCTCTGAGAAATGTTTTGAAGTTTAGTTTTGAGATACAGCGTGGAAACAGGCCCTTTGGCCCACAGTGTCTGTACCGACCAGCGTCCCCCCTCACATTAAAAACACTATCCTACACCTACTGGGGACAATTTAGAATTATACCAAGCCAATTAACCTGCAAACCAGCACGTCTTTGGAGCGTGGGGGGAAACCGGAGCACCCGGAGAAAACCCACACAGGTCACGGGGAGAACGTGCAAACTCCGTACAGGCAGCACCCGAACCCGGGTCCCTGGCGCTGTGAGGCAACGACGCTACCGCTGCGCTACCGTGCTTCTCTCTAAAGGGGAGAATAAAAACTCTTCCGGTTCCCTGTGAAATATACTGTTTTGCTGCATCAACTCTGTCCTTCATCTTGATGCTTTCCTGCATTTATCTGTGTAGAATGGAACAGCAAATAGAGTCATAGAGTGATACAGCGGCCCAACTTACCCACACCGGCCATCAATGTCCCAGCTACACTAGTCCCACCTGCCCACGTTTGGCCCATATCCCACCAAACCTGTCCTATCCATGTACCCCTCTAATTGTTTCTTAAATGTTAGGGTAGTCTGGGCCCTTAAAGAGGGCAGGGCTCCCCCATCATGGAAGGAAGCAATTATTACCCTTTTACCCAAGGAAGGCAAAGACAAAGAGCAATGTAAATATTTCAGTCCAATCTCAATTTTAAATGTAGACTACAAACTATTTACCTCAATCATTTGCAAAAGACTCGATACTTTTGCACCAGATCTGATTAATGAAGACCAAACTGGATTTATTTGGGGGCGTCAAACACAGGGTAATATTAGAAGAACCCTCCACATTGTGGATAATGCTCAAAAAAAGGATACAAATATGGTCCTGGTCAGTTTAGATGCAGAAAAAAGCCTTTGATAGTGTTAGTTGGGTATTCTTATATGAAGTACTGAGGAGATTTGGTTTCAATGAAGATGCAATTTGGTGCATTAAAACAATATATCAGGATCCTACAGCTAGGATTAAGGTAAATGGAAACATATCAAAAAGGATCCAGTTAGAGAGGGGCACAAGGCAAGGATGCTGTCTTTCTCCTAGTCTCTTCGTTTTGTATGTTGAACCCTTAGTACAAGCAATAAGGCAGAGAGAAGACCCGCAGGGGGTCAAAATAGGGGGGAAAGACATATCATTGGTCTTTTCGCTGATGATATCGTTATTTTTCTTGAACGACCAGATATATGTTTCCCAAATCTAATGAACCTATATGAAACATATGGATACTACTCAGGGTATAAATTGAATATAACAAAAACACAAATTCTTTCATTCAATTATTCTCCATCCCAACAATTCAGAGATGTATATAATCTGAAATGGAACTCTAAAACGATGCAGTATCTTGGGGTAACTATAACCAAAACACTTTCCAACTTGTGTGAAACTAATTATAACAAAATTGAAGAAAATATCAACAAGGATGTTGGGAGGTGGCCGACCCTTCCTCTAGACTTCAGGGCCAGAATACAAACGGTAAAAATGAATATCCTACCTAAACGACTATGTTTATTCCAATCTCTCCCAGTTACTGTTCCCTGAGATAAATTCAAAGCCTGGGATAAAATGATCTCTAGATTCATTTGGAATAGCAAAAAAACCAAGAATAAAACTAACAACACTTCAACTGCCGTAAAAGCAAGGGTGAAATACTTTTATGCAGCTCACCTAAGACCTCTGGCTTGTTGGTGTAGACCCCTTAGGGGGTGCAGATCACTAACAGTCTGACCTGGTCAAATAACATCTCATCAACAGTTAAGTTGCACTTTCTGCGCCGGATGAGAAGAGCTCATGGTCCTCCATCCCATCCTCACAGGGGCACCATAGAGAGTATTTTGACCAGCTGTATATCTGTCTGGTTTGGGGACTGTAAAGCCTCTGACTGGAAGTCCGTGCAGAGAGTGGTGAGGACAGCGGAAAAAATCATCGGGACCTCTCTCCCCTCAATCGGGGATATTGCGACCAAACGTTGCGTGTCTAAGGCCAGCAGTATTATAAAAGACCCCACACATCTCCATCACGGACTGTTCACTCTGCTGCCCTCGGGCAAAAGATATCGCAGCATAAGGAGCAGAACATCAAGGTTCTGCAACAGCTTCTTCCCACGAGCCATCAGACTCCTGAATGCCATGTAATGGGCTGCCACCATTGTCTATTTATCCTTTTATCCTTTTTGTCCATTGTATCCATGTTTATCCTTCTGTTAATTATCGTGTTGCACAGGGAGCCAAATGCAACGGAATTTAATTTGGAACTGCATATGTCGATGTATTTCTAAATGACAATAAAGTTTGTTTGACTTGACTTTGACTGACTGATTATGAATCTCGATGGAAAGAAAGGGAAAGGGAGATACAGGGTTAACAGACCCAGATTGGGGTGGGAGACAAATATCTGAGAGGGGCACACAAAAGGCTGGAGAAACTCAGCGGGTGCAGCAGCATCTAAGGAGCGAAGGAGATAGGCGACGTTTCGGGTCGAGACCCTTCTTCAGTATCTGAGAGGGGCTTTGAGACATGCTATGGATCCAATAGTAGCATTTACGTTAGAAATATGGAATGTTATAGTGGAAAAATACAAATTAAAAAGAGGGGTTCACGCATTGAAGGGGTTCGCATATGACTCAAAGTTTAAGCCGGGGTGTATGATTCAAAATTCAAAGAATGGGCACAAAAAGGCATAACGGCAATGTATACAGTTTCAGAAAATGGCGCGTTTATGAGCTTCCAAGATTTAAAGTCAAAGTATGGTCTCGAAAACAAAGATTTTTTTAGATACTTGCAATTACGAGACTACTTTATAAAAGAGATAAGGCCAGAACTAGATGCAACTTCAAATAATGTGATCAAGGTAATTGCGGATGCATACAAACAGAAGGGGTGTCGGGTCATCTCTGCTTTCTACCAAGCTCTGGTGGAAAGCTGGGGAGAACCAACGTTCTACATAAAAACAAAATGGGAAGCAGAATTAAAGATTCAAATAACAGAAGAAGAATGGTGTCAAATGTGTGAAACACAATGTTCATCCACAAGCTCACTAGTACGGAGAGAATTTTGCTGGACGAATCTATCTCGCTTTTTTATAACACCCAAATTAAAAAGCAGCCAACTTGCTGTCCAACAACACTGTTGGAGGCTGTGTGGGAGTACGGAGGCAGACCACTCGCATATTTTCTGGAACTGTGCAAAGATAAGGCCATACTGGGAAAATGTTAATGCAGCTGTAAATAATATCTTGGGTTATAAAATCCCAAACACCTGCCCTGTGATGTATCTGGGGCGTATTAAAGATAGTGTAAAAATAGAAGATACATATTTGATTCAAGCTTTGCTTGCAGCAAGTAAGAAGGCCATTTACCAGGCGGTGGCTTCATGAAAAAAGTCCAAAACAGGAACAGTGGCTAGAAATTGTGCGAGACATCTTTAATATGGAGAAACTGACACATTCCTTGAGAGTCACGGAGAATTCATTTGAGAAGATCTGGGGAAAATGGACTGTTTATTTGAGCCATGACACCAATTAGATAAATGCCGAGCTAGATATGGGAAGATTGCGTTATATACAACGAGATGGTATGTTTGTATGAATATTGAATTATCTCCAGATAACTAATCAACGCAATGTTTTATCATTTTTTAATTTGGTAAGTGAACCACACGGTCTTATTCCAATTTTATTTAAAATTTACTTATTTTCTTTCCCCCCATCTACATATTTTCTTTTTTTTAGTTTGATTGCTATTTTTCTTACTTTGTTTTATTAATGGTGATGGTGTTGCCCTGTTTTGAAAATATCTCTTAAAAATCAATAAAAATTTAAGTGAAAAAAAAAAAATGTAAGGATAGTTAGTCCCTGCCTCAACGACCTCCTCCGGCAGCCTGTTCCATACACCCGCCACCCTTTGTGTGGAAAACGTCACCCCTCACATTCCCATTCAATCTTTTCCCCTTCACCTTTAACCTGTGTCCTCTGATCCTCGGTTACACAAAAAGCTGGAGAAATCCAGCGGGTGCAGCAGCATCTAAGGAGCGAAGGAGATAGGAGACGTTTCGGGTCGAGACTCTGGGAAAGAGACTCTGTGCATCTACCCGATCGATTCCTCTCATAATTTTATACACCTCTATCAGATCAAAACAATCTCTATAAGGATCTCTATAAGTATATGACCTCTATAAGGTCACTTCTATAAGGTTACCTTTATAAGAAGCTGGTTTAGACCGAAGATAGACTTTATTGTTTGGAGCACAGAAGGTTGAGGGAGGATTTGATTGAGGTCTTTAAAATGATGAAAGGGATAGACAGAGTTGACGTGGATAAGCTTTTCCCATTGAGGGTAGGGAAGATTCAAACAAGAGGGCATGACATGAGAATTAAGGGACAGAAGTTTAGGGGTAACATGAGGGGGAACTTCTTTACTCAGAGAGTGGTGGCTGTGTGGAATGATCTTCCTGCAGAAGTAGTGGAGGCAGGATCGATTTTAACATTTAAAAGTAAAGTAGATAGGTATATGGACGGGAAGGGAATGGAGGGGTGTGGTCTGAGTGCAGGTAGATGGGACTAGGGGAAAATAAATGGTCGGCATGGACTGGAAGGGCCGAGAAGGCCTGTTTCCGTGCTGTAATTGTTATATGGTAATATGGTTATAGACAGAAACAGCTGGTGTAACTCAGCGGGACAGGCAACATTTCTGAAGAAAAGGATCTGAAGAGGAGTCTCGACCCGAAACGTCACCCATTCCTTTTTTTCCTGGATTAATCCTGTTGGTTTGATTTTATTCCTTAACTCCCTCTAAGTGCAAATGAGCGTCTGCCGCAATAATGAATTAATCTCAATGCATCAAGTCAAGTCAAGTTTATTTGTCACATACATATACAAGATGTGCAGTGAAATGAAAAGTGGCAGTGCCTGCGGATTGTGCAAAAAAAACTACAAAACAGAATAATACAGAATCAGTAATTACTGATGAGAAAAACGCCCCAGCAATTTGAAAAAGACACAACACAAAAGTAGTTTGGTACAATAAGTTAGTCCCTGGTGAGATAGGAGTTTACAGTCTGGGAATGGCCTCTGGGAAGAAACTCTGTCTCATCCTCTCTGTTTTCACGTCTCGACCCGAAACATCACCTATTCCTTCGCTCCATCGATGCTGCCTCAGCCGCTCATTTTCCCCAGCAATTTTGTCCACCTTCGATTTTTCCAGCATCTGCAGTTCTTTCTTAAACATGGCTCAGCTATCTCTCCCTCCTAACCCCATTCTCCCGCCTCCTCCCCCTAACCTGATACCCGTACTAATCAATAATCTATCTATCTCTGCCTTAAAAATATCCACTGACTTGGCCTCCACAGCCTTCTGTGGCAAAGAGTCCCACAGATTCCGGAAATTCCTCCTCATCTCCTTTCTAAATATTTTTCCGTTAATTCTGAGGCTGTGACCTCTAGTCCTAGACTCTCCCACTAGTGGAGAGATCCTCTCCACATCCACTCTATCCAGGCCTTTCGACAATGCCTGACTCCATAAAGGGACACAAAGTACTGGAGTTATTCAGCGAGTCAGGCAACATCTCTGGAGAGCATTGATAGGTGACGTTTCAGATCAGGACTCTTTTTCAGATCCCCATGATTTGAAGTCCCATATATTTAGTTTTAGTTTAGTTTGGAGCTACAGCGGGCAATCAGGCCCTTCAGCCCACCAGATACGTGCCAACCAGCAACCCCCACACACTAAAGAGCCTGTCCCACTTGCCGATTTTTCCGGTGACCGCCGGCAGCATCGACTGATGTATCAGGTCACCGAAAAATTTGCGGCGTGATGCGGCGGTAACACGGCGTGACGCAGCGTGACGACGTATGACGCGCGCTGCTTTTTCAAGTGCCGCGACATTTTTTTTTGTCGCCGCTGGATTTTGAAATGTTCAAAATCTTTTTGGCGACACTGATATGACGCCGGCAGGCGCCGAAAAAAATCGGCACGCGGGACAGGCCCTGAACACTATTCTACACACACACACGAGGGACAGTTTACAATTGTTACCAAGCCAATTAACCTACAAACCGGTATGTCATTGGAGGGTGGGGGGAAACCGGAGCACCCGGAGAAAACACACGCAGGTCACGGGGAGAACATGCAAACTCCACACAGACAGCGGCCGTAGTCAGCCTCGAACCGGGGTCTCTCGCGCTGTGAGGCAGCAACTCTACCGCTGCGCCTCCGTGCCCTGTATAGAAACTAATTTTGATACCTACTGGCCTGGAATAAATCAGATTTTGATGAATATATTGAATGTTCTCAAAAGCTTTCACATTGGGCTGGGCTGCCCCTGTGGAGATGAGAGTACTCGATTAACTAAGCAACTATTAACTTGTAATCAATATTTATGGATGAATTAGAAAATAAGGCAGAAAACAGAAGGCTCCCAAGTGGGATGAATCAATTATTTTGTTATTGTACTGTTAATATTGACCAAATTAAAGACACCATAAAATGGAGAATCCCTGCACTTGTCAGAATTACTTAACCCTTGTCAGCTGAACGTTACAGGCTTTGAATGGCGCCAGCCAGTCTAGGCTCAGACTGGTATGCAGGATGGAAGGGGTCCAGGTGTTCTCCCAGTATCTCTTGAATTGATAACATGTATAGCGGTTTTGCAAACAGACTTAAAATGCATCATTTGGATTGGATTCGTGCAAACGCATTGTAAACAATATACATAATGTTGCAAGAGGGTCATCCTGTTAATCGATGATTGGTTGGACTGTTGAGCCTTGGAGAAACTTTGAATCTCAGGGCACATGTTTCAATGTTTATTCTTGTTTGCTTCCTTCTAGAACTTTCTTTCAAATACAACGTATTAGCCACTGTATTATTCGCTCAGGGAAATGTTTGTCATGTGTGGGGTTAATTGATATCTGTAATTGGATTGTAAAGAGGCCACCCCCATGTGGTTCGGCCCCTCAAGGTTCGGGTACATATAAATGTCCGCTACCACGAGGTCCTGTGTCGATCTTCTGGGAGAGCGCTTGGGACTGACTGCGTGACCTTCTGGAGTGTCTCTGTTTGAGCGAGGTCAGGAGGGCTTGATCAGGCAGAAATGAGGATCGAACCTGCGGTGGTTCGGTACAGTAGTTGAACTGTAATTGTGTTTTGTCAAAATAGAGTTTAGATGGGCAAGTGCTTGACTGAAACTAGACTGTGGGGGAAGCTTAGAACAAGCTATTCACAGTGCTACAGGTAACATTGTAATAAACCTCCTCTTGCACAAAACTGTTGGGACTGAAATGTAAGTAAGTCTTTAATTAATTAGTACAGTAACATGGCTTAGCACTGAAATTGGCAGACGCACAGCAAGGGCTTTTAATCAAGTGAATTGCCTTGGGCGGCACGGTGGCGCAGCGGTAGAGTTGCTGCCTCACAGCGCCAGAGACCCGGGTTCGATCCTGACTACGGGTGCTGTCTGCACTGTGCCTCGGTACACGTGACAATAAACTTAACCGCACAAAGCATGGGGACAGGCCCTTCGGCCCTTCGGCCTGTGCTGACCAGCGATGGCCCTGTACACTAGCACTATCCGACACACTGGGGACAAACTACAGGAGCCAATCAACGTGCAAACCTGCACCTCTTTGGAGTGTGGGAGTGAACCGGAACACCCGGAGAAAACCCACGCGGGTCACGGGGGGGGGGGGAACGCACAAACTCCACACAGACAGCACCCGAGGTCAGGATCGAACTGGAGCCTCTGGCGCTGTGAGGCAGTGTTGGACTCCCATTTGCCATGAACAGGACTGACCGCAGCCTGATTTCTTCCGGCAAAACAAAATGGCGGCACGGTGGCGCAGCGTTGCAGAGTTGCTGCCTTACAGCGCTTGCAGCGCCGGAGACCCGGGGTTCGATGTCGACTACGGGTGCGGTCTGTACGGAGTCTGAACGTTCTCCCCGTGACCTGCGTGGGTTTTCTCTGGGTGCTCAGTGTGAGGCAGCAACTCCACCGCTGCCGGACTTTGAAATGTCAGAATCGGGCAAATTAGCATTCAAATGGAACATCTGTTTGAACTGGATGCTGGATGCATTCCATCTGCATCTAATGTCTGTTGAGTATTCGTATCCTCCAGTTTACTTTTTATTGTCACTTTATTACAAGAATGTTTATGCAAGGCTGCTCCAACAGTCACATCATTTGTGTCTTAATTGGACTCCTGGCAATTTGCTTCAGAGAAGAGAATAATCAAAGAGAAAGCTCAAAAGCACTGCATGTGCAGCGTATAACTATATAAGAGTATCATTATATAATTATACACATAAACAAACAGATAGTGGTGTGGATACTGGGTGGATCATTTAGTAAACAACTTGTTCATTTAGTTTTAGGTTGAAGTCAACTCCGTCAATTCCATTCAGAGTGGAAACATGATGCAGGGATTGTGCAGGAAGGAACCGCAGATGCTGGTTTCAAGCCCTGTCCCACAGTACGTGTTCATTCCAAGAGCTCTCCCTCCCGAGTTTAAAAAAAAATCAAACTCGTGGTAAGCACGGAGAATGAACGTAGCGGGTACGTCGGAGCTCGGGGACGTCTCTTAGCGGCTCGTAACGCTAACGGCAGGTACTCGGGAAGACTCGCTAATGGCCGGTAAGCTCGGGAAGACTCGTGAAGATTTTTCAACGTGATCAAAAATGTCCACGAGAGCCCCGAGTCCCGACGAGCAGCCATTACCGTAAATCTCCGAGTTGGAATCAGGGCAAACTCGGGAGAACTCGTGGAATGAACTCGTACCCTGGGACAGGGCTTTTACACAGAAGATAGACACAAAATGCTGGAGTAACAGCGGGACAGGACCCTTCCAACCAGAAACATCACCCATCGATCTCTTCAGAGATGCTGTCTGACCCGCTGAGTTACTCCAGCACTTTGTGTCTATCTTTGACACATTCGTTGATCCTAGTGAGTGATTTTTAAAAAAATCTGAGCAAGTTCTGCCTCATCAAGTTGTTAAATATTTACTAGTGAGAGGCTGGTAGCATTTGCAAGACATTGCCTGTTCCAGCTGACTTCAGAAAGGGCCAGTAGGCCTCAGGCATAGTTTAATAATGAAAATAAAGAGGTGGTCTTGGAGGGGAGGATGCTCCCCAAACTGCGGAGCATCCTGGACAATACAGCTCACCCCCTCCATGACGCACTGGTCAACCTGAGGAGCACCTTCAGCAACAGACTGGTGCCACCAAGATGCAGCACAGAATGGTTAAAGGGCTCTTAAAGATAGCGGAGTCAGGGGATATAGGGGGAAGGCAGGAACGGGGTACTGATGATCAGCCATGATCACTGTGAATGACCGTGCTGGACCAAAGGGCTGAATGGCCTACTCCTGTATCTATTGTGTATGGTCTGTTGAAAAGATGGTGTCAGCAACGTTGCCAGCCCTGGCGTAGAGGAGCCAGCCCAAGCGGCTGAGCGTGGAGAGAGTTGAGTTGGTGAACTCAGGCCAACGGGATTTTCTTTCAAGATCCAAGGCGTCAGGCTGAGGAAAGAAAATGGGAAAAAGGAATCAGGCAGAGTTTAAAAAAAGGAATACAAAAGAGAGAGAGAGAGAGAGAGAGAGAGAGAGAGAGAGAGCGAGAGAGAGAGAGAGAGAGAGAGAGAGAGAGAGAGAGAGAGAGTCGGCTGCCTGCCCCTCTTTCGGGCCTACGTTCATGCACGTGTGTCCCTGGAGAGGGAACACGCGGTGTCTACGGGGACTGGAGGCCTTCTGTCAACGCTGGTCACCACGTGGGGATGAGACTATTATAAACAATGAATGTACTGTTGTACTACAATGATTTGTTCGTTATAGTGTGATTTTTTGATTATGTTTTGATGTGTTGTATTATATGATTGTGTTGAATAAAGTTTTTGAAAAGAGAAAAAAAAGAGAGAGAGAGAGAGAGAGAGAGAGAGAGAGAGAGAGTGAAAAGTGAGAGATAGAGAAACATAGAAACACAGAAAATAAAGTGCAGGAAGAGGCCATTCGGCCCTACGAGCCAGCACCGCCATTCATTGTGATCATTGTCCCCAATCAATAACCCGTGCCTGCCTTCTCCCCATAATCCCTTGACTCCACTAGCCCCGAGAGCTGTATCTCTTAGATCTAACTCTATCTAACAGGAGAGAGAGAGAGAGAGGGAGAGGGAGGGAGGGAGAGAGAAAGAGAGAGAAGTATGGGCTTCCGTCAACGCTGGTCGCCGCGTGGGGTTGAGAGTATTGTAAACAATGAATGTACTGTTGTACAACAATGATATTTTTGATATAGTGTTATTTTGATTATGTTTTGATGTGTTGTATTATATGATTGTGTTGAATAAAGTTTTTGGAAAAGGAAAAAAAAAAAGAGAGAGAGAGAGAGAAGCGCGGCAGGCACGATCTGTACGGTTGGCGGGTTTATCTGGAGCTGAGATCGACCGACTGAGACAAAGGCAGGTGCCTGGAAACTGAAGCAAGGGAACAGGTGAATGGCGGAAATTCACCGCTGGTGATCCGGCGTCTCAGGGAAAGGAAGGAGGGCAGATGTTTCTGGTCTACGGGAAGGAATGTAACAACCCGGCAGTGGTTACACATCACAAGACACAATCGATCAGGGCAAAAACACTGCACAAACCAAACAAAGACAAATATTGCGTGAAGGTACGTTGTCGAGTGTAGATGGGCTGCGCTCAATGGTCATCTGAAATTACTGACCTTGATGATGAGAATAAACGGTGCCCGAGCAATAAACGCTTTCCACTGTAAACTCAACCTAAACTCAGGTAGGTCGGCCATTTAGGACTGAGACTAGACTAAGTGGGACCCGTTGGGTCCCAGTCACATGGTCCCCCGATGCAACCCGTTCCCCAACGCAATATTCCACCATGGTGCGGGGGAGGGGGGTAGTGGTGCGGGGGAGATGGAGGGGGGGGGGTGTTGGGGCGGGTGAAGTGGTGTTGGGGGGTAGGATGGTGTGGGGAGGGGGGGTGTGGTGTTTGGGGGGGTAGGAGTGGGGTGGTGTTTGGGGAGTGGGATGGTGTGGGGGTGGTGAGGTAGTGTGGTGTGGGGAGGTCGGTGAAGGAACGGGGAAGGGTAAAGGGAGGGTGTGGTGGGGGGGTGTGGAGAGGAGAGGAGGGGGGAAGGGGAGAAGGGGGGGTGTGGGGACAGATGGGACTGCACTCAGCGGCCACCGGCCGCGGCACCACAGTGCAGCTTTCCCGACTCCACCTTTGCGGACTCAATCAGCACTAGTTGTGGACTCAGCCCCGCCTCCGGGTCTTTTTTCTCCAGCGGGTGCCAGAAGGGGCGTTACCTTCATGGTGACTGACATGCGAGAAGACCAATCTGCTGATCTCACGAGTATTTAAACCTTCATAACCTCTGTAATATTCCACCGATCGGAACGAAATTTGGTGTGCTTGGAGCAGAGGAGAACTGTGAGTAAGGTGGCTAAAAAGCCCAGTGATATAGGGTACCGTTTAAAATAAAAAGCAAACTGGAAGTGGTCAAGATGAGAGTTTTAGTAATAGTATAGATGAGGAAAAACATTTTCACCCAGAGAGTTGTGAATCTGCGGAATTTTCACCCACGTGATGTTTTCAAGAGAGAGTTAAGGCCCAGTCCCACTTTCCCGAGTTACTCACGAACTCTCCCAAGTTTTCCCCTTGATTCGAACTCGGGCAATGTCGGGGAATGTCGGTAGCGAATCCGTAGATGTTTCGTAGCGGCTCGTAATGCCAGCCATAGGAACTCGGATCATCAGGTAAGTCGGGGCGTATTTTCAATGTTGAAAAATGTCCACGAGTAAAAAAAATAGCCCCGAGTACCTACGAACAGCTATTACCGTAATTCTCCGAGTTCGAATCAAGTTCGTGAGTAACTCGGGAACCCTTAAGATTTATCTCTTAGGGCTTAGGGAATCAAGGGATATGGGGAGAAAGTAGGAACAGTCTACTGATTTTAGATGTTTAAGAAAGAACAGCAGATGCTGGAAAAATCGGAGGTAGACAAAAATGCTGGAGAAACTCAGCGGGTGAGGCAGCATCTATGGAGCGAAGGAATAGGTTCAAGACCCTTCTTCAGGCTGATGGAAGTCTTCACCTATCTTCATGAAACATCACCTATTCCTTCGCTCTGTAGATTCTGCCTCACCCGCTGAGTTTCTCCAGCATTTTTGTCCACCTACTGATGTTAGATGATCAGCCATGATCGTATTGAATGGCGGTGCTGGATCGAAGAGCCGAATGGCCTACTCCTGTACCTATTCTCTACGTTTCTATGTGTCTAAACCACCTTTATCGCTGGCAACTGCATGAATGTGTGTCGTACGTGTTTTGCAAAGAAAAAAGAGAAGCTGAAATAAGCATGAGGAACAGTGGATCGAAAGTATGAAAGGCCCTGTGCTTCTTCAAACAGAACCCCACAGTATCGCAGCAAGGTTGGTGTAACTACATGGGTCTTCTACAAGCTGTGCACGGTTTCTGGAGCTTTGATGAATCTTGCTCAAAACGTTGATAGGAGGAGAATTAGACAATTCAGCCCATCCAGTCCACTCCGCCATTCAATCCCGGCTCATCTATCTTCCCCTCTTAATCCAATTCTCCTGCCTTCTCCCCATACTCCCCCCCCCACCCCCACCAACACCTGTACTAATCAAGACTCTATCTATCTCTGCTTTAAAATTATCTATCGACTTGGCCTCCATAGCGTTCAGTGATGATCAATTCACCACCCTCTGACTGAAGAAATTCCTCCTCATCTCCTTTCTAAAAGAGCATCCTTTAATCCTGAGGCTATGATTTCGGTTCCTAGACTCTCCCGCTTATGGAAACATCCTCTCCACATCCACTTCTTCCAGGCCTTTCACTATTCGGTATCTCAATGAGGTCCACCCTCATTCTTCTAAACTCCAGCGAGTACAGGCCCAGTGCCCTCAAACCCACATCCTAAAGCAGGAATGGGATACTGATTTGGATGAACAGCCACAATCATATTGAATGATGGTGCTGGCTTGAAGGGCCGAATGGCCTACTCCTACACCTATTTTCTATGTTTCTATCTTCTCCGTGGATTGTCACCTTGTCGTGGTGGAGAAGCTTGTGTGGACCTGAGATCCTGAGAGCGATGCCGTCTGGAGCGATGCTCCTGGTAGGGCCACCCATGGCAGTAAGGTCGAGGGGGAGGTCTCTGACAAAGAGCGATCCAACCAAGACCTCAACGGTGGAACAGGCGGAGGACGATGGCTGACCTTAGTGGAGCGTCACAACTGCTGGGAAGGCGGATGAAGGCTGCAGCAGAAAAGGGTCTCCAGTCGTCTTGGACTCCATGCCACTGGATCCTGACCCAGATCTGTCAAGGACCGCGGGGTGGCTGTCTGTGCACCAGTCGCCCCACGTTAAACAAAGTCACGCACGGGCGTCCTCCAACCCTGGAGACACCCATGGTCAGCCTAAGATGTTTCTATCTGTCAACCCAATCAAACCTCCAGATTAAATTAGGTAAATTAGGATTAAATTAGGTGCTAAACCTACAGTTGCCGGCAAATCAATGTTGGACCTGTATTTCCATCGTACTGTTTTATTAGGTTTCTACGCTTAATAATACCCATTGAAGAATGGACCTCAGTATAAATGCATTGGAATCCAAAGCTAAACCACGTGATGAGCCCCACAGTGAAGTATGTAGGAAGGAACTGCAGATGTTAGGTAGACCCAAAAACCTGGAGTAAAGGGCCTGTCCCACTTGTGTGGGATTTACGCTTCATTTACGCGACATAATTTACGCGTCACGACGCATTACGCGTGCATGGTGCGTGGTGACGTAGGCAGTGACGCGCGGTAGCCCGCGCCTCCCCAGGATTTTGGGATGTACAAAATCTTCGTGGGCCATCTGCGTGACGCGTGGGGCAGGCCCTTAACTCAGCGGGACGGGCAGCGTCTGTGGAGGGAAGGAATGGGTGATGTTTCGGGCCGAGTCTGAAGATCTGCTCTCGCTACATGTTCAACAATACTGACACATATATGTTGCACACCAGCTCGGATCTATAATCCAGTCCAGGTTTTATCATATATTATTACTGTCACCGGTTATTACTAACACTTCCAGACGCAACTGTTAGTATGGATGTAGTCACAGTAGTGTCAACATTCAGTGTAACTTTATTATATGTTAATAAACTGAAGAAGGGTCTCGACCCGAAACGTCACCCATTCCTTCTCTCCACAGAGGTTGCCCGTCCCGCTGAGTTACTCTGGCATTTTGTATCTACCCACGCTGCGGTTTGTGGATCTTGGGATCCAAGTCCATAATAGCCCTGTCCCATGGTGCAAGTTCATTCCAAGAGCTCTCCTGAGTATTGAAAAAATACTCGTGGTAAGCGCAGAGAATGAACGTAGCAGGTACGTCGGAGCTCGGGGACGTCTCTTAACGCTAACGGCAGGTACTCGGGAAGACCCGCTAACGGCAGGTAAGCACGGAAAGACGCGTGAAGATTTTTCAACAAGGTGAAAAATGTCCACGAGAGCCCCGAGTACCGACGAGCGGCCATTACCGTAAATCAAGTTTGAATCAGGGCAAACTCGGGAGAGCTCTTGGAATGAACTCGTACCGTGGGACAGGGGTTTAACAGGGATCCGGAAGTGGCCGCGCTGGCTGGCAGCTGCGGCTCACCTACAGTCCGTCTTTTTGTGTGTCTTTTTGTGATTGGTCAGTAGAATTTTGTTTTATTAGGTTTTGTATGTGTGTGGGGGGGGGGGGGAGAAACAGAGTCTCCCTTCGGGGGAATGAGTCTCTCCCTTCGGGGGGGATACGTGTCCCCTGTCATCGTCTGTGCTGAGGCCTAACGGCGGAGCTGTGGCGGCGGCCTGGTTCAGAGCTGCGGTGCTCCAGCGGTGGCGGCGATCCGCTTAGAGCTGCGGTGCTCCAGCGGAGGCGGTGGCAGCCTGGTTCGGAGCTGCGGTGCTCCAGCGGCGGCGGCGGCTCGCGAAGCTGCAGTCCTCCAGCGGCGGCGGCGGTCCGCTTAGAGCTGCGTTGCTCCAGCAGCGGCGACCTGGTTTGGAGCTGCGGTCCTCCAGCGGCGGCGGCAGCCCGTGAAGCTGCAGTGATCCAGCGGCGGCGGTGGCGGCCTGGATCGCCTCAGCGCAGAGGGAGAACTAGAAGGGATGAAGACAATGACTTAAGACTTTTGCCTTCCACCACAGTGAGGAGGTGCCTGGTGAACTCTCTGTGGCGGATATTGGATATGTGTTCATTGTGTGTTTTATCTTTATTATATGTATAACTGTATGGTAACAATTTCGTTCCAACCGTAAGGTCTGAATGACAAGAAAGGAATCTAATCTGATCTCATCTAATCTAACTTCCTGAAAGTGGTAACACAAGTACTAACAATTTTTTTTTCCAAGTGAAAATCTAGTTTTCAACTTATTAAGAGTTGCCAGTATGCCACAACTATCTTTGATCGAACTCTACTGGCTTTATCTGGCACTAAACGTCACTCCCTTATCTTGTATCTATACAGTGTAAACGGCTCGATCGTAATCATGCATTGTCGCTCTGCTGACTGGTTAGCACACAACAAAAGGTTTTCACTGCACCTCGGTACATAGATACGTAGATACATAGACAAGAAGTGCAGGGGTAGGCCATTCGGCCCTTCGAGCCAGCACGGACCATTCAATGTGATCATCCACAATCAGTACCCCGTTCCTGCCTTCTCCCCTTATCTTTTGATTCCGCTAGCACTAAGATCTCTATCTAAAGGGCCTGTCCCACTTAGGAGATTTTTTTTAGGCGACTAGGCTGTTGCCACACGGTTGCCGGGGTGTCGCCAGGGTGTCGTGAGTCGTCTCCTCAGTCGCCCAAAGAGTCGTAGCGTCTTTCTGGTCGCCGCTGGATTTTCAACAGGTTCAAAAAATTTCAGAGACAGTCGGCGACTGTGGGTTTGACGCCAATGAGCGCAACTTGACTTCTCCTGACGTAGGTGCTGTCGTAGGTTGTCGCCGGTGCTGACTTTGTTTTTATTTGTCGTTTAAGTACTGATTCTATATCAAATTTTATATCGAAGGGGGGGGGGGGTCCAGTTGCCGGTTTATCGGCGACCTGCTACGACTCCGACAGTCACCTAAAAATAGCCCATAACTCTCTTCTGAATGCATCCAGCGAATCAGCCTCCACTGCCTTCTGAGGCAGAGAATGTCACAAATTCACGTGGTGCACATGGCAATAATCAGACACCATCGCAAGGACAAAACCACGGCACAAAATATATTGAGAGCATTCTCTGCATCCTTGCTGCAGGGAATCCGTACAGTTCACATCTAACAGGTAGATCTTTTCACACTGTGTGCGAGAGGGCTCAGAAACATCTACCGTTATCGAGGCTGGCTTTGCGGTAATTTAATAAGGTGACTGAGAGGAAGTGGCCAAGAATGTACCACTTCTGTTTTTTTCAATCAGGCTTAACTCCACAAAATCCCAAGGTCAGGTATCTCAAGTCTACTTTCCTTGACGTATCTTTGATTTATTTATTTGAAAGGATGTGACCCAAGTCTAGTGCCTCAGCACATAATCTGCCCCGACAGTTCAGTCCAGCTGTCAGGAGCTTTAGAATGATGCTGGATGACTAGTCAACAGTAGACAGTAGACAGTAGGTGCAGGTGCAGGCCATTTGGCCCTTCGAGCCAGCACCGCCATTCAAAACTCCCTGGCTGTTGGGCAGCGCGGTAGAGTTGCTGCCTCGCGGTGCCAGAGACCCGGGTTCCATCCTGACTACGGGTGCTGTCTGTACGGAGTTTGCACGTTCTCCCCCGGGACTTGTGTGGGTTTTCTACGAGATCTTCGGTTTCCTCCCACACTCCAAAGACATACTGAACTAAACTACAGAAATCCCTATGGATTGGAGACGGATTTTTCATAGGGATTCTTCAAGTGACCTATCGGACATTAGATAAGGACGTTTGGTTTTAGTTTGAGAGTCACGACATGGAATCAGGCCCTTTGACCCACTGAGTGCAATGATGACCCATTCATACTAGTTAATTAGATCTAGGAGCAGAATTAGGCCATTCAGCCCATCAGGTCTGCTCCGCCATTCAATCATGGCTGATCTATCTCTCCCTCCTAACCCCATTCTCCTGCCTTCTCCCCGTAACCCCTGACACGCATACTAATCAGGAATCTGTCGTTACACCACTTTCTCATTCACTCCCTAAACACCAGAAGAGACATAGGCCATGGCTTAGGTTGGGACCCTTCCTCAACTTAAGCTTGAAGAAGGGTCCCAACCCAAAACATCGCCTATCCACGTTCTCCACAGATGCTGTCTGACCTGCTCAAGTAGTTTGTATCTCTAGATTTATCCTTTGCTCACTTAACAGCTTGCGAAATAAACCATTGACTTTAAAGTCCAGGGTCAGCAAGGTACCATGTAATTAGAATTAGGACGGCACAGTGGCGCAGCGGTAGAGTTGCTGCCTTACAGCGGCAGAGACCCGGGTTCGATCCTGACTACGGGCGCCGTCTGTACGGAGTTTGAACAATCTCCCTGTGACCACGTGAGTTATCTTTGGGTTATTCAATTCAATTTAGTTTAGTTTAGTTTATTGTCAAGGTTACACAAAAGGCTGGAGAAACTCAGCGGGTGCAGCAGTATCTAAGGAGCGAAGGAGATAGGCGACGTTTCGGGTCGAGACCCTTCTTCATTCTTTAGTTTATTGTCACGTGTACTGAGGTACAGTGCTATCCCGTCAGCAGAAAGTCGGAACATGGATACAATTGACCTGTCCACACATGCCAAAAGGAGCGTTTCGGCCCGAAACGTTGCCTATTTCCTTCGCTCCATAGATGCTGCTGCACCCGCTGAGTTTCTCCAGCATTTTTGTCTACCTTCAGGTTTGTATGTTAATTGGCTTCTGAAAATTGTCCCTAGTGTGTGTCGGACAGTGCGCGTGTACGGGGTGATCGCTGGACGGCACGAACTAGATGGGCCGAAGCGCCTGTTTCCACGCTGTGTCTCTGAAGTCTAAAGTCTAAAGTAAATCGAATCTGGACTCACGCCACCAGACACCAGCAGTTAAAGGCTGCCGCAGTCCAACTGCAGACTTTAATTTCAATCCATGTCTCTCGTTGAGTCGACATTCTTGTAATACAGTTTGTGTTGTCAACTTGCTGGCCCTGGATGCGATTCATAGCAATTTGAAACAGTCAATTTCACAAAGGATGGTAAAAGGTTTATAATGGTCCGGTCACTAATGTCGTCGGGAGCAGAGATAGCTCTTGCTGTTTCCCTCTGTCTAAGTGAGAGATTTCCTTCAGAGACAACAGCGGATGGTTCTATAATTCAAGTAGCCTTCAATGTGCATTGCCTGTCAAACCCTTCACCGCTTGTTACAGTTAATGTATGGCTGAGCTGCTTAAAAACAGGACCCGGAGGCCCTGCTGCAGAAGGAAGTGTTGGTCGATCGCGCCGTGTATCATTGTAAACGATTGGAGGGGAGAAAATACATTTTGTTACCATCTCGGATAAAATTGAGCTTGTCCAGACCAACGTCCCAACACCGATCACTTTCTATAATGGACGGAGCAACCGAAATAGATCTATTCTTGCACGCGCCTGCCAATTCTCCGACTGTAGTGGTGCACGGGAGAAATATAACCATCTAACCATATAACAATTACAGCACGGAAACAGGCCCTCTCGGCCCTTCCAGTCCGTGCCGACCATTTATTTTCCCCTAGTCCCATCTACCTGCACTCAGACCATACCCCTCCATTCCCTTCCCGTCCATATACCTATCCACTTTACTTTTAAATGTTAAAATCGATCCTGCCTCCACCACTTCTGCTGGAAGCTCATTCCACACAGCCACCACTCTCTGAGTAAAGACGTTCCCCCTCATGTTACCCCTAAACTTCTGTCCCTTAATTCTCATGTCATGCCCTCTTGTTTGAATCTTCCCTACCCTCAATGGGAAAAGCTTATCCACGTCAACTCTGTCTATCCCTTTCATCATTTTAAAGACCTCAATCAAGTCCCCCCTTAACTTTCTGCGCTCCAAAGAATAAAGGCCTAAAAATAGGTGTAGGAAGGAACTGCAGTTGCTGGTTCACACTGAAGATAGACACAAAAATGCTGGAGTAACTCAGCGGGACAGGCAGTATCTCTGGAGAGAAGGAATGCGTGACGTTTCGGGACGCGACCTTTCTTCAGACAGGGTTTAGTTTAGTTTAGTTTGGAGATACAACATGGAAACAGGCCCTTCGGCCCACCGAGTCCGCACTGACCAGTGATCCCTGCACACTAGCACTATCCTACACGCACTAGGGATAATTTGCACTTATCTCAAGCTAATTCACCTACAAACCTGTTAGTCTTTGGAGTGCAGGATGGCGGGACTGTCACATGTTGAGAAAATGGAGAGGCTGGGATTTATACACTGGAATTCAAAAGGATGAGAGGGGATCTTATTGAAACATATTAAGGGATTGGACACGCTAGAGGCAAGAAACATGTTCCCGATGTTGGGGGAGTCCAGAACCAGGGGCCACAGTTTAAGAATTGTCCCTAGTGTGTGTAAGATAGTGTTAGCGTGCGGGGATTGCTGGTCAGAGCTGATTCGGTGACAGAGGAAGGGCTTGTGTCCGTGCTGTATAAGGCCTGTGCAACTCGGGCGTTATTGCCTGAAGTATCAGGGTGGCCGAAATATTTTGAACATTTCAAAATCCAGCGGCGACAAAAAAAATGTTTCAACACTTGAAAAAACACCGTGCGTCAATACGTCGCCACGCTGCTTCACGCCACAACCCGCCGCAACTTTTCCGGTGTCCTGATATGTCAGTCAATGATGTCGACAATCGCCGAAAAAATGTGCCAAGTGGGACCGGCCCTTATCTCTAAACTAATCTAAAGCCCCTTACAAACCCCTTAACGGGCTTGCCCCCACCTACATCAAAAGTCTGCTCACCCACCGCATCACCTCCAGGTCCCTCAGATCGGCCGACTTGGGGTTACTGAACATCCCGCGGTCTAGGCATAAGCTCGGGGGCAACCGCAGATGCAGCTCCTAGACTGTGGAACAGCATCCCTCTTCCCATCAGAACTGCCCCCTCCATCGACTCCTTTAAGTCGAGATTTAAAACCCATCTTGACTCTCAAGCCTTCTTGGCATCCTCTGAGGGAGGGCTATATGTGTGTATTTATGTATGTACTTAATCTATGAACCACTGTTGTATAACGCTAGTACCTCCACCAATGTGAAGCACTTTGGCCAACGAGAGTTGTTTTTTAAATGTGCTATAGAAATAAAAGTGACTTGACTTGACTTGAAATAAAACTACAAGTTTAAGAAGGAACTGCAGATGCTGGAAAAACCAAAGGTAGACAAAAATGCTGGAGAAACTCAGCGGGTGCAGCAGCATCTAAGGAGCGAAGGAGATAGTTTCGTGTCGAGACCCTTCTTCAGACTGGTTAGGGATCAGGGAAACGAGAGATATAGACGGTGATGTGGAGAGATAAAGAACAATGAATGAAAGATATGCAAAAAAAGTATCGATGATAAAGGAAACAGGCCGTTGTAAGCTGTTTGTAGTGTGAAAATGAGAAGCTAGTGCGACTTGGGTGGGGGAGAGATAGAGAGAGAAGGAATGCCAGGGCCCGAGGGCTGAGGGAGAGGTGGGAAGGGGAGGAGACAGCAAGGGTTAGGATTCCTTCGCTCCATAGATGCTGCCTCACCCGCTGAGTTTCTCCAGCACTTTTGTCTACCTGAAATAAAACTACACGTACCTCGTTAGTCTAGTTTATTGTCGTGGGTACTCGGGTACAAATCTTCCTGTTAGGCAGTGTATCTCTTAACTAATCTAAACTAAACCCCTAAATTGACAAAATGTCCTTGACTGCGATCGAGCTAAATGACAAGATCGTCCTCGTAGTTCAGAATAAATTCATATTGCGCTCTGAATTGCAAACTCTGGCAAATAAACTTGCTTTATAAGTGAATTTCAGAGAGAAGGGAAGGGATTTTTTTTGCAGTCTGCCTGCACTCTAAATGGTTCAGTACAGGCAGCATTTTATTTGGAAAATTCCTTCTGTTCATTTCATTAGTTATATTGTCTCCTTCATTGAGCTCCACGAACTAGTCAGTGAACCAACAAATGTAACATTGGCAATATGACAGACAAGAAAAATTACCCCTGCCCAGGTTTGTGTTTTTAATTTGTTCCGGGATGCGAATTGTTTAGGTAATAGATTGGTTTTGATTTAGCCGATTCCGCAGCCATCTGTTATGCTGGCCTTTGTGATCCAGATGTGTAATCTGCTGCACCATCTTAATTGTTAGCACCATTTTACGTTGCTGTTTCTTCCCCAAGGCCACAGAGGAGAAGCAAACAACTAATCTTTGCAAGCCAGCATCGATGACACTTTTTGTCTTTTCATCTCTGGCCTTTGTCTAACTATTTGCTGATTATACCACTGCTCTCAATCTCCTTCATAAGATCATAAGAGATAGGCCATTCTGTGGAATTCACTGCCTCAGAGGGCGGTGGAGGCAGGTTCTCTGGATGCTTTCAAGAGAGAACTAGATAGGGCTCTTACGATAGCGGAGTCAGGGGATATGGGGAGAAGGCAGGAACGGGGTACTGATTGGGGATGATCAGCCATGATCACATTGAATGGCGGTGCTGGCTCTAGCAACATATGACAGACCTGCCATCCCGGGAATTAACCTTGTGAACCTACGCTGCACTCCCTCAATAGCAAGAATGTCCTTCCTCAAATTAGGGGACCAAAACTGCATACAATACTCCAGATGTGGTCTTACTGGGCCCCTGTACGACTGCAGAAGGACCTCTTTGCTCTGATACTCAACTCCTCTTGTTATTTGTCTGAAGAAGGGTCTCGACCCGAAACGTCGCCTATCTCCTTCGCTCCTTAGATGCTGCTGCACCCGCTGAGTTCTCCAGCTTTTTGTGTAACCCTCGATTCTCCAGCATCTACAGTTCCCTCTTTAACTCCTCTTGTCATTTCTTCACTGCCTGCTGTACCTGCATGCTTACTTTCAGTACCCTCTCTACCCACACCTCCCCCCCACCCTCCCCACTGCTCCGATCACTTGTGTAGGAAGGAACTGCAGATGCTGCTTTACACCGAAGATAGATGCAAAATGCTGGAGTAACTCAATGGGTCAGGCAGGCTGAGGAAGGGTCTCGACCCAAAACGTCACCTATTCCTTTTCTCCTGAGATGCGGTTTGACCCGCTGAGTTACTCCAGCATTTTGTGTTTATCGTCACCGATCATTTTCCAGGTTTGTCCTGCCTCTATCTCTCTTTCAGCTTTCTCCCCCCTTCCCCCCCTCCCCCCCCCTCCCCATCACCACTGTCAGTCTGAAGAAGGGTCCCGACCCATTTCCAGAGATGCTGCCAGACCCGCTTGGTTACTCCAGCACTTTTTTTTGTAAACTACCATCTGCAGTTTCTTGTGTCGCTAAGAGCGTTGATGCCTCCATAGTCTGGGGAAATTCTGCACAATTTGACATCGCCTGACGGTCTCAAAGCATTCTCCGTTTTGCCGTAGACTGCAGATAATTGAAGCCCACTGCCTTATCAGCTAAAAGCATAGTTTTATTTGGAGTTTACAGCAGACTATTCCTACATTAGTCAGTACTCACACATAGGAAATTAATTCGGCAAAATTAAAAATAGAGACCAACAACCAAATGATGCGTTAAACATTCCTATAAGGTTCGTTTGGATAAATTTATTGCGATCTTCAAATTTCCAAATAGTTACTAAAAACATAGTCGTAGTTTAGTTTTAGAGACACAGCGATGAAACAGGCCCTTTGGCCCACCGAGTCCGCGCCGACCAGCGATCCCAGTACACCAGCACTGTCCTACACACTGGAGAACAATTTGTAATTTTTACTGAAGGCAGGTAACCTACAAACCTGCACGTCTTGGGAGTGTGGGAGGAAACCTGAGCACCCGGAGAAAACCCACGCAGCCAGCCAGAGAACATACCGTAGACAATAGACAATAGACAATAGGTGCAGGAGTAGGCCATTCAACCCTTCGAGCCAGCACCGCCATTCAATGCGATCATGGCTGACCATCCCCAATCAGTACCCCGTTCCTGCCTTCTCCCCATATCCCCATGACTCTGCTATTTTTAAGAGCCCTGTCTAGCTCTCTCATGAAAGTATCCAGAGAACCGGCCTCCACCGCCCTCCAAGGCAGAGAATTCCACAGACTCACCACTCTCTGTGAGAAAAAGTGTTTCCTCGTCTCCGTTCTAAATGGCTTATGCCTTATTCTTAAACTGTGGCCCCTGGTTCTGGATTCTTAAACTGTGGTCCCTGGTTCTGTACAGACTCCGTACAGTCAGCACCCGCAGTCGGGATCGAACCCGGGTCTCTGGGGCTGCGAGGCAGCAACTCTACCGCTGCGCCACCGTGCCGCACAATATACGTCATATTTCATATCCATGGCTGACTGAAATCTTTAAATGCCTTGAATATTGTCCTCACCATTACCACTTCAAGCTAATTCAATTCAATATAGACAAGTTTTATTGCTTTCAATATTTGAGTTTAGTCTACTTTTAAGTGGTTCAACGCATAGCAATAATCTTGAATTATTTTTCGATGAGTTGTCTTTTCATTTAATTAGACTTTCTGTCTTTGCCATGCACTTAATCCCTATAATTGCAAAAAATTTAAATTAATGCAATCTTCCTAGATTACATCAGTTGATATTACCGTCTTAAATCAATGCACATTACCCATCAGGAAAATGAAGTGAGCTGTGGTGCTGGAGAAATTGCACAACAAGGCAAAAATATCAAGTGTTTATTAAAGTATCTCCAGTGTACTCTTTCAAAAATTCTAAGGGAGAAACTCAGCGGGTGAGGCAGCATCTATGGAGCGAAGGAATAGGCGACGTTTCGGGTCGAGACCCTTCTTCAGACCGATTCTAGTCATTTTCCAATAGACAGTCAAGAGAGGGGAAGGGTAGCAACAAGGAACAGCAGATAGGCACAATAATGCTGGAGTAACTCAGCGGGACAGGCGGCATCTCTGGAGAAAATGAATAGGTGACGTTTCGGGTCGAGACCCTTCTACAAACTGGGTGTCGGTGGAAAGGGGAACTGGAGGTATGAAAAGGTAGAGAATTCATCTGAGCCGCCCCTGACTCTCAGTCTGAGGAAGGGTCTCGATCGACCCAAGCTCCTCATATTTCGCTTGGGCAGCTTACACCCCAGGGGGCTGAATATAGACTTCTCTAACTTCAAGTAACCCTTGCTTTCCCTCTCTCTCCATCCCTCCCCCATCCTAGTTCTCCGACTAGCCCGACTGTCCTCCTGATTAAATATTACTGCTTGTACGCCTCGTTGCCACCTTCCCCTCAACTAATGATGATCTATTCCCCATCATCCCGATCTTTGTCCCCTTTGATCTCTCACCTTCACACCCTACCCTTCCATATCTCTGTGTCTCCCTCTCCCCTGACTGAGTGTTTAAGAAAGAACTGCAGATGCTGTAAAAATCGAAGTTAGCCAAAAAATGTTGGAGAGACTCAGCGGGTGCGGCAGCATCTATGGAGCGATGGAATAGGCGACGTTTCGGGTAGAGACCCTTCTTCAGACTGATGTGGGAGTGGGGGGGGAGGCAGGAAGAAGAAAGGAAGAGGCGGAGACAGTGGGCTGTGGGAGAGCTGGGAAGGGGAGGGGAAGGAGGGAGAAAGCAGGGACTACCTGACATTGGAGACTTTTTTTTGTTCCCTGAGGTTTTATTTGCTCCAGGTTATTTTAAATTCCTACTACTACTTAATGTAGTGAGGTTTAAGAAAGAACTGCAGATGCTGGAAAAATCGAAGGTAGACAAAAATGCTGGAGAAACTCAGCGGGTGAGGCAGCATCTATGGAGCGAAGGAATAGGTGAAATCTCCCAACTTGACGCCATTTAGATAGTATTCTGCCCTCCTGTTTTTGCTACCAAAGTGGATAACCTCACATTTATCCGCATGAAACTTCATCTGCCATGCATCTGCCCACTCCCCCAACCTGTCCAAGTCACCCTGCATTCTCATAGCATCCTCCTCACAGTTCACACTGCCACCCAGCTTTGTGTCATCTGCAAATTTGCTAATGTTACTGTGAATCCCTTTATCCAAATCATTGATGTATTATTTTGTATCGTGGTCGAAGAAATTATTTTTTATACGGAAAAAACCGTGCCTTAATCAGACTGAATGAGGTAAATATCTCTCTGTATTGAGATCTATGTAAATCAGATTACTAACGACTACCTATGGAGTTCAGATAATTGCAATAAGTGCTAATCTAATTGCAGATCATGAAATGAAATTGTCTTTCTTGTATATTAATATATTGTGTGGAATTCTAGAGGTGACAGGAATTAAAACCTGTTTAAATTAAAACATGACCGATGTGTGTGTGTGTGTGTGTGTGTGTGTGTGTGTGTGGGGGGGGGGGGGGGGGGGGGGGGGGGGAGGGGATTGGACAAGCATTGTTAGTTCCCAGGTTCTGAACGTTCAAACACTAATTTAAATTATTTTTTAATGAGTCCATTTGGAAGGGTATTCCCCATTTGGCAGCTGGTGCTTGCGTGAAGATATCCGATTCGAAATTTAAAACAATGTGTGCATCCTAATCAGCTATTTAACTGCCCTGTTTTACAGACAGTATTATGAAATGTATCCCGGCGTCAGTTTCTTCATGTGTTTTGTATTTCTCCATCCTTTTTATTATAGTTTGCTAAAGTGTTAGCAGGGAAAAATGTTCCCCATGTTGGGGGAGTCCAGAACCAGGGGTCACACAGTTTAAGAATAAGGGGTCGGCCATTTGGGACTGAGATGAGGAAAATAAAATTCAACCCAGTGATCGTGAATCTGTGTAATTCTGCGCCACAGAAGGCAGTGGAGGCCAATTCACTGGATGTTTTCAAGAGCGAGTTAGATTTAGCTCTTAGGGGCTAACAGAATCAAGAGATGCGGGGAGAAAGCAGGAACCGGGTACTTATTTTAGATGATCAGCCACGATCATATTGAATGGCGGTGCTGGCTCGTAGGGCCAAATGGCCAACTCCTGCACATATTTTTCTATGTTTCTACGTTTCTAGTATTGCCTTGCCTTGATCCAAATTATAACATGGCATGTGTGTCCGTGCGGGGTTGTTTGCGGCTGGGTTAATTAATTAATTGGTACATTTGCATCACCATCATCTGCAGTTCACTTAGTCTCTGCAACAAATTGTGTGTGTGTGTGTGTGTGTGTATGTGTGTGTGTGTGTGTGTGTGTGTGTGTGTGTGTGTGTGTGTGTGTGTGTGTGTGTGTGTGTGTGTGTGTGTGTGTGTGTGTGTGCGTGTGTGCGCATGTGTCAGTGTGCGCATGTGTGAGTGAGTGTGAGTGTGTGTGCATGTGTGCATGTGTGAGTGTGTGAGTGAGTGTGTGAGTGTGTGTGAGTATTACAATGCAGAGTAGCACATCACGATGGGGATGAGGCATCTCGCCACCCTGTGCTTCCAGTTTGCGACTTTGTGTTCACACTCATCTCCTCCCTAACTTCATGTCATATATATTTGGCCATTTAGCCCAGTCATGAGAAGAATCGCGTCATGGAGTGATACAGCATGGAAACAGGCCCTTCGGCCCAACTTGCCCACACTGGCCAACATGTCCCAGCTACACTAATCCCACCTGCCCGCGCTTGGTCCATATCCCCCCAAACCTGTCCTATCCATGTACCTGTCTAACTGTTTCTTAAACGTCGGGATAGTCCCAGCCTCAACTACCTCCTCTGGCAGCTCATTCCATACACCCACCACCCTTTGTGTGAGAAAGTTACCCCTCAGATTCCTATTAAATCTTTTCCCCTTCACCTTAAACCTATGCCCTCTGGTCCTCGATTCACCCACTCTGGGCAAGAGACTGTGCATCTACCCGATCTATTCCTCTCATGGTCTTGTACACCTCTATAAGGTCACCCCTCATCCTCCTGCGCTCCAAGGAATAAAGACCCAGCCTGCTCAACCTCTCCCTGTAGCTCACACCCTCTAGCCTGGAGCGGCGTTTCCTGAGGGGGCCGCCCAGAACCTCGGCTTCGGCAGTGGCCCAGCGCTGGAGCACCATCGGGGAGCGGGGCGGGCGATACCTAGCCTGGGTCGCCGCGCTGGAACTGCAGAATGCTGAGACCGCAGGTGAACATCGCGGAGCTGCGGGACTGTGGGGCGGCCGGCTGCGGGCGGCAGCGCGGAACTTTAACATCGGAAGCCTGGGATCTCTCAGCGAGATCGCCAGTTGCGGAGCTCCATCCATCGCGGCCTTGTCAGCTTCGGAAGCCACGGACTCCGGTAGGGAAGCGGCCGTTCCAGGTGTCCCAAGCCGCTGTGAGGACTCTCCCGACGCCGGAGCACCATCATCCGGCGAGAACGGCCTAAAACATCGGGCCGCCGTAGCGCCGACTGCGGAGGCCTCAATAGGCCCGACTATGGGTGGACATGGGGAGGGGACTGGACTTTGTGCCTTCCCCCACAGTGGGAACCATTGTGGGGGGATGTTTTTATGTCCATTGTTAATTCTTTAGTGGGTTACACAAAAAGCTGGAGAAACTCAGCGGGTGCAGCAGCATCTAAGGAGCGAAGGAGATAGGCGACGTTTCGGGTCGAGACCCTTCTTCAGTTAATTCTTTAGTGTTGGGTCTTATCTTTATCTGTGTGCTGCAAGGCAAGTCAAATGTCACTACACCAAGTCCTTTGTCCTTGTCCTTTGTCCTGGCTGCATCCTCATAAATATTCTCCGTGGCCTTTCCAGAGTAGATAGTATCTCCAAACTAAAACTAAACCCGTAGTGTGCAGGAAGGAACTGCAGATGCTGGATTAAACCAAAGATAGACACAAAAAAGTTGGAGTAACTCAGCGGGACAGGCAGCATCTCCGGAGAGAAGGAATGGGTGACATTTAGAGTCGAGATTGAAGAATCGTCTCCTCCCGAAACGTCACCCATTCCTTTCCTCCGGAGATGCTGCCTGTCCCGCTGAGTTCCTCCAGCTTTTTAATGACGAAAACTAACCATGTTGTGCTGCTCCATGCAAGAGTTTGATTGTTCCCTATCGGTGCTTAAAACAATGAAACATTCTTGACTATCCTGGACAAAAGATTCTGTGCACTCATTTTCCTCTGAGTTATGGCCCAAGCGTGGTTATGCTCTATTTATTTGGAGCCAATTTGTTCAGGCGGACTTGGTGAATATGCTCTGCGCTGGCCAATGTTCTGATCAGATGGGCATTGTATAAATCATCGTGGTTTTGCAGGAATGAGCCCAACTTGAATAATTCATGCTCGCTCAGTTTGAATCTTGTTTCCGCTGCCTCTGTGTTCTCCCCAGACCATCAATCCCGTTGCATTTTATCATCGTTTTAAGAGACAAACTGATTTACAATGATTAAATGGCATGCTATAGTTGAGGGACTTTAATATTAAACAAATATGATGGCAACATTATTTTGCTGACAGACAGGATACAACATTTTATTTCCTCCTGTGCTACAGAACGAGAACAGGGATCTGACACAATATTAACGATGGGCAAAATTAATGATTCACTTCAATAATATTTTCTGAACACTATTCCCTGTGTTATACACCCACACGCAACGTTGGGTCCATAAAATCAAGATGGGGAACTATTTCTTCCTGCATTATTGAAGTTTTGATGTCCTTTTCTTTCAGGTTTAAGCACAAGAAGTTGGCAGGAACAAGCAACTAACATATTTAAGGGCCTGAATATTTCCAAATAGCATGGGCGCATTATTGCCTTTGGGAAATCTGCAGAGTGTGTTTCTGTTGGATGCAGTCCCCATCAACAACACCACAGTCACATCTGTGGAGACATTTACTGCATGTTCCTTGGAACCATCGTCTCCAGGGACCTTAAGTGGGGGGGGCTACCATCGACTCCACAGTTAATAAGGCCCAACGGAGGATGTACTTCCTGAAGTAGCTGAGGAAACACAATCTGCCACAGGCAATGATGGTCCAATTCGACACGGCCATCGTAGAGCCTGTCCTCACCTTCTCCATCGTGGTCTGGTTTGGCTCAGCCACCGAGCACGACACCTGGAGGCTGCAGCGAATCGTCCGATCAGCAGAGAAGGTTATTGGCTGCAACCTTCCCTCCATTGATGAACTGTACACTGCAAGGGCCAGGAAGCGAGCGGGCAAGATCATCTCTGACCCCTCTCACCCTGGCCACAAACTCTTTGAATCACTTCCCTCTGGAAGGCAACTCCGGACTGGCCCCCCCACACATATACACAGCTAAAAATAAAGTAAAACTAAAACCAAAAACATTCACCTAACAGGACAAAAGATAGAAAAAACAGACTGACTGCAGTCGAGCTGCTGCCACAAGGTGACTCCACACCGAAATGCAGGGGAATGGAGGGATTTGGATAGCATGTAGGCAGAGGAGATTAATTTGAGCCTGGACATTGTGGGCTGAAGGGCCTGTTCCTGTATTGTGCCGTTCTATGTTCAATGATCTTTCTTTTATCCTTTTATTTGAAGGTTACACCTTCCAAGGGAAGACTCACGGCACTTTGTTTGTAGCTGCCAGAAGTAAAGTGAGAGCGGGAGGTTCCATCTTCTCTGCATTGGAACAGTGTGGGGCTCTGCGGTGCGCATTTTAGATCTGTGCGCAATGAAACTCCTATTGTTTTAGCGACTCATCTGATCGTCAGAAGAATCCTGCAGTTTGCTCATCAACCTAATCATGTATATTATATGAGTGTCGGCAGGGAGTACCCACAGCTATTAGGTTTGCAATGAGCAGAAAACTGTTCTTATCGTCAATGCAAAGCCAACCTCAGTACTTGGACAATGACATGGCCTATTAGGTCGCTGGTTGGAAAAGGGATTTGACATTCTAATTGGAATCAAAGCTGAATTCTCACTGACTTCATCATTGTTTCACAAGGATTCTTATATTAGATTTGAAGAGTCTTACATCCGAGGAAGTTGAGGCAGGGTGGTGGGTGTTTAGTTTCGCTTAGAGATACAGCGTGGAAACGGGCCCTTTCGTCTAACTGGGCCCGCGCCGACCAGCGATCCCCGCATGTTAAAGGGCCTGTGACACTTGCCGATTTTTTTGGCGACTGCCGGCATCATTGACTGACGTATCAGGTCACCGATAAAAAATTGGCGTGACGCGGCGTGACGGCGTATTGGCGCGCGGTGTTTCTCCAAGTGTCGCAACATTTTTGTTGTCGCCGCTGGATTTTGAAATGTTCAAAATCTTTCGGCGACACTGATATAACGCCGGCAGTCGCCGAAAAAAATCGCTATCCTATCCCCATTAGGGACGGGGTGGAAAATTGCAACCTTCACGTGGTCCGCCCTGTTTCGACTAATGCAATCAACTCGACGTGCACAAACAGAAGATCAAATAGAACAAGTTGTCCGACAACTTTAGGCTGTGCACGCCACACGGAAGAAGAAGACTATCCACTAGGGACATTTTTTTTTACATTTACCAAGCCAATTAACCTGCGTACTTGTACGTCTTTGGAGTGTGAGTGTAAACTGAAGATCTCGGCGAAAACCCACGCAGGTCACAGGGAGAACGTACAAACTCCGTACAGACAGCACCCGTAGTGGGGATCGAACCCAGATCTCTGACGCTACATTCGCTGTAAGGCAGCATCTCTCCCGCTGCGCCACCGTGACCGCCCGTGTGCCACCATATTGAATGAGCTGCCAGAGGAGGTAGTTGAGGCAGGGACTATCGCAAAGTTTGAGAATCACTTAGACAAGTACATGGACAGGGTAGGTTTACAGGCAGGTGGGACCAGTGTAGATGGGACATGTTGGTCAGCGTGGGCAAGTTAGACCAAAGGGCCTGTTGATTCCATTAGATGTTGTGTGGAGTACACAGAGAGTTGTGTATACTTAACCTCTAAAATATTACGGCCATCGTAGAGTCTGTCCTCACCTTCTCCATCATGGTCTGGTTTGGCTCAGCCACCAAGCACGACACCCGGAGGCTGCAGCGAATCGTCCGAACAGCTGAGATGGTTATTGGCTGCAACCTTCCCTCCATTGATGAGCACCAAGGCAAATTCCTTGTATGTGAATACTTGGCCAATAAACTTATTCATCCATTCATTCATTAATGGATGCACCATTTGAATGGGTAACGTGAAAGATTCAGCATTGAGACAAACCCTTCGGCCCGCCGAGCCCACACCAACATCGATCACCCACTCGGACTCGTTGTATGTTTCTCCGCATCCACTTCGTACACACTGGGAGCAGTTTCCAGAAGCCAATTAACCCTCTGACCAACTTGCCTTTGGGATGCGGGAGGAAACCAGAGCCCCCCCCCCCGGAGAAAACCCACCATGTCACCGGGAGAACGTGCAAACTCCACGCATTTTTCTTCCTCTCCCCACCTGCGGGTTCCTTGCCGTGACCCAGCTCAGACGTGAGAGTCCGTTTCAGGGGTCTGGCATTAGACATACAACCAATGTGGCTTCCCCAAGGGAGCGGGAAGAGAATAACTAGGAGCTTGATGCCGGCAATGTTGGTCTGGGATACGACATGGATGTTGGCTCCTTAATCCACCAGACTTTAGAAATACTGAAGGTTACACAAAAAGCTGGAGAAACTCAGCGGGTGCAGCAGCATTTAAGGAGCGAAGGAGATAGGCGACGTTTCAGGTCGAGACCCTTCTTCAGACTGGTCAGGGATCAGGGAAACGAGAGATATAGACGGTGATGTGGAGAGATAAAGAACAATGAATGAAAGATATGCAAAAAAGTATCGATGATAAAGGAAACAAGCCATTGTAAGCTGTTTGTAGTGTGGAAATGAGAAGCTAGTGCGACTTGGGTGGGGGGGGGGGGAGAGATGGAGAAGGAATGTCAGGGCCCGAGGGCTGAGGGAGAGGTGGGGAGGGGAGGGGGCAGTCTAGGTTAACAGAATTGAGAAAATTCAATGTTTAAGCCCAGAGGATGCAGACTCCCCAAGCGGAATATGAGGTGCTGTTCCTCCAAGAAATACTGAATTAGAAATACTGAATACTTCTCTGTTTTGTCACAGTCACAGTGAGACTCTTTGCTTGCGTGCCCAAGGTATTCAAATAGTCACCAGATAGAGGGCGTTGACAAAGTAACAAAGTATCCCAGGCCAGGTCCCCCGTCGTTCTCCCCCCCCATCCCCCGCGCCCCCCTCATGACGGCCACCCCACGCCGGCTCCTCCGCCGTTCCTTCCCACGGCAGCGGCGTCCTCACTTCCACGCGGTCCGTCCTCGTCCATCCGTCCGTCCTCGTCCAGCGTGGAAACAGGCCCTTCAGCCCACCCAGTCCATGCCGGCCAGTGATAACCCCGCACGCTGGCACCATCTCACACAGTTTACAGAGGCCAATTAACCCGACAAAGCTGAACGTCTTTGGAGCGTGGGAGGAGACCGGAGCACCCGGAGAAAACCCACGCGCTCACGGAGGGAGAAAGTGCAAACTGCGTGCAGTTCGAGTTCAAGTTACACTTATTGTCACCTGCACCAATTGGTACAGTGAGATTTGAGTTGCCGTACAGCCACACGGATAAAGAGAACACAATACGCGATAGAGTTTAACATGAACATCCCCACACAGCGGAGTCAACGTTTCCCACTGTGAGGGAAGGCACCAAACTTCAGTCCTCTTCCTCTTCCTACAGCGCCCGTAGTCAGGATCTCTGGCGCGGTGAGGCGGCAACTCTACCGCTTCGCCACTGGTTGGCGGCATTGTGCCGGCCGTATCTCATCAGTACTTTGAGCTCTCTGTCACATAGAAACATAGAAACATAGAAAAATAGGTGCAGGAGTAGGCCATTCGGCCCTTCAAGCCTGCACCGCCATTCAATGTGATCATGGCTGATCATCCAACTCAGTATCCCGTACCTGCCTTCTCTCCATACCCCCTGATCCCTTTAGCCACAAGTGCCACATCTAACGTCCTCTTAAATATAGCCAATGAACTGGCCTCAACTACCTTCTGTGGCAGAGAATTCCAGAGACTCACCACTCTCTGTGTAATGAATGTTTTCCTCATCTCAGTCCTAAAGGAATTCCCCCTTATCCTTAGACTGTGACCCCTTGTTCTGGACTCCCTTTACATTGGGAACAATCTTCCAGCATCTAGCCTGTCCAACCCCTTAAGTCACTGCAGCAATAGACTCAGAAGCGTTCAGGAGGATGAATGTGTGGTCTCAGGTTTTGTGTCCTGATCTTTAAACACTCTTTATCTTCGACCAACAAAGCCTTGCGCTGACGCAAGGAGGGGAATGATTAATTTTATTGTTGGACTCTGCCTTCAATCACAGATGGTTTTCTAGATACGGGAAATGGTCCACTTCATCCAGAGTTTCAGTCTAAATCCTTTCTTGTCAGGAGAAAGAATTATGCAGCGAGGGCTGGGTGGTAGACCACCTTGTTTAAGGTCATATGGTCGTAAGGAATAGGAGTAGAATTAGGCCGTTCGGCCCATCAAGTCTACTGCGCCATTCAATTATGGCTGATCTATCTCTTCCTCCCAACCCCATTCTCCTGCCTTCTCCACATAACCCCCGACACCTGTACTGATCAAGGTTCTGTCGATGTCGCGTTGATGTTGCCCACAAATAAAAAGACACAAAGTGCTGGAGTAACTCAACGGGTCAGGCAGCATCCCTGAAGAGATAGTGCGGCCAGGTTAGGAATCTTATTTGGAAAGATTAGGCAAAGGGAGAAGGGCCTGTTGGAAAGGTAGGGAACGGAATAAATTGGGGGCGGCACGCTCCATAGATGCTGCCTCATCCGCTGAGGTTCTCCAGCATTTTTATCCACCTTCTTCAGACTGATGTCTGTGGAGTGGGCGGGACACCGATAGAATGTAGTCGGAGACAGTGAGACTGGTGGGCGAACTGGGGGGGGTGGGGTTGGGGGATGCACAGAGGGGGAGCAGCGAGAGAGGATGTTGCAGAACCCTCGTCAGAGAGAGGAGGAGAACTTCTTCAAGATAGACATAGCCTGAGGAACTTTCGCAGTGGAGCGGATTCGATGTGTGGAGTTTGAATTCCGGGTCTCGACCCGAAACGTCACCCATCCCTTCTCTCCAGAGATGCTGCCTCCTGTCCCGCTGAGCTACTCCAGCATTTTTTGTCCATCTTCGGATCAAACCAGCATCTGCAGTTCCTTCCCGCACAAAGAACGTGACTGCGGGATAATCAAAGCAGGGGACAACTATCCCGGATAGTTTGATGTCCGGGAAGTTTGAGGTGACAAGGGGAAGAGAGGAGGGTGCGATTAAGGAGAGAATTGGTTCCGTGGTGAGAAACAGTATTTGGTGAGGCAGAATATGAATCAATTAGAATCAATTTGGGTCGAGCCAAGGAATGCAAAGGAGCAGGAAACATCAATAGGAGTTATTTATAAGCCAACGTATAGTGATTGTGTTATCGAGTAGAGTATCAATCAGGAAATTAGCAGTGCCCGTAATGGGTTAAAGGAATTTATGGGAGAGTTTAATCTCCTGATCTGTGGAGACGACCTGGCTTAATTAACCTTTATTGATCACAATATTGAGGAAGCGATTAGAGAAAAGGCAATTTGTTATCTCATTTAGTGCAATTACTGCAGGGAAGGTTGACTGAGATTCTGGTTGTCACGGGGTCTTGGGGGAAACAGTAACCACGGCAGAAGTTCACATTAATCTGCAACTTAGATTCATTGCAAATCTGTGGTCTTCATTCGGAACACATTGTTTTGACACAAAGGGTGGTGGGTGTATGGAACGAGCTGCCAGAGGAGGTAGTTGAGGCTGGGACTGTCCCACCGTTTAAGAAGCAGTTAGACACGTACATGGACAGGACAGGTTTGGAGGGATATGGACCAAACACAGGCAGATGGGACTGGCGGAGCTGGGACATGTTGGCCGGTGTGGGCGAGTTGGGCCGAAGGGCCTGTTTCCACACTGTGTCACTCTATGACTCTGAATGAAACATTAAAAGGGTCCTGGCTTTGGTTGATTAGGAAAACATTAAAAGGCTAGGTGTGTGGGAAGGAACTGCAGATGCTGGTTCACACCGAAGATAAACACAGAGTGCTGGAGTAACTCAGCGGGACAGGCAGCATCTCTGGAGAGAAGGAATGGGTGACGATTTGGGTCGTGACCCTTCTGATCTGTGTAGGAACGAACTGCAGATGCTGGTTTACTCCAAAGATAGACTAGGCCTACCCAATCTCCCGGTTGCCAAACACTTTAACTCCCCCTCCCATCCCCACGCTGAACTTTCTGTCCTGGGCCTCCTCCACTGTCAGAGTGAGGCCCAGTGCAGAGGGAGGAACAGCACCTCATATTCGCTCGGGCAGCTTACACCCCAGCGGTATGACTGAAGAAGGGTCTCGACCCGAAGCGTGACCTATCCCTTCTCTCCAGAGATGCTGCCTGACCCGCTGAGTTACACCAGCTTTTTTAGTTTAGTTCAGTCTCAAAATACAGCGCAGAAAACAGGCCCTTCGGCCCACCGAGTCTACACCGACCAGCGATCCCCGCACACTAACACTATCCTTCCCTCCAGTGACAATTTACAATTTTACCAAAGCCAATTAACCTACAAACCTGTTAAAGAAGGAACTGCAGATGCTGGAGAATCGAGGGTTACACAAAAAGCTGGAGAAACTCAGCGGGTGCAGCAGCATCTAAGGAGCGAAGGAGATAGGCGACGTTTCGGGTCGAGACCCTTCTTCAGACTGGTCAGGGATCAGGGAAACGAGAGATATAGACGGTGATGTGGAGAGATAAAGAACAATGAATGAAAGATATGCAAAAAAGTATCGATGACAAAGGAAACAGGCCATTGTAAGCTGTTTGTAGTGTGAAAATGAGAAGCTAGAGCGACTTGGGTGGGGGGGGGGAGATGGAGAAGGAATGTCAGGGCCCGAGGGCTGAGGGAGAGGTAGGGAGGGGGAGGAGGCAGCCTGGGTTAACAGAATTGAGAAAATTCAATGTTTAAGCCCAGAGGATGCAGACTCCCCAAGCGGAATATGAGGTGCTGTTCCTCCAACTTGCGGTGTTGCTCAACCTACAAACCTGTACGCCATCGGAGTGTGGGAGGAGAGCGAAGACTTCAGAGAAAACCCGCGCAGGTCACGGGGGAAGAACGTACAAACTCTGTACTGACGGCACCCGTAGTCAGTATCGAACCGGGGTCTCTGGCTATGTGAGGTCGGAACTCTGAGGAATAATATTAGGAGTTTCAGATTCAAACCTAATACTAACAGTAAATCAATGACATTTCCTTGATTACTGTTTGATAATTGGAAATAAAATAATATTAAAATTCTGGAAGGGAACATTATCCCCCACAATTAAAATGTGGACAGTGGAAGTGTCGGAGACGCTGCATTTGGAGAGAATCAGGTTTGTCCTAATGGACAAATACGAACTTTTTGAACAAATATGGTCCCCATTCACTGACTATTTGAAGGGGTAGCTGAGCTCAGCATTGTAACTCAATAAATACCCTGGTGTAGGATTAGATGAAAAGATCTATTCTGGGATTTGTATACACGTCTCTATAGATATTGTGATGTGAAATTGCTCCATTCATTGTTAAGATGTAGACTTCAATCTTTTTTTTATTATATAATGATTATTTGCTTGTATTGTTTTTAGTTTTTATTTTTAATTGTTTTGTTTTATTTGTTTTTTAATTTTTTTAATTTTTCTTATATAATCCTAATCAATATTATTTAATCTCCATCTTCGTTGATTATACACCTATTCTTTTACTTTACTTTCTAAAAAAAAAAATAGAAGCTTATATAAATCATTTCGTAATATTTGCATAACTTTTGAAACAAGTTAAATGTGTATTTAAAAAGCTGTTATATCATTGGCAACATGCATTGCTTCTAATCAAAATATTAAAAATGGCTGCCCACTGCCATTCATATCCATTCAGTCCCGTCATCTTCCGTTCATTTTGTCCCAAGTACCGTCTGTATCTCTCGTTTCCCTCTCACCCCTGACTCTCAGGGTCTCGACCCGAAACGTCACCCATTCCTTCTCTCCAGAGGTGCTGCCTGTCCCGCTGAGTTGCTCCAGCTTTTTGTGTCTGTCTTTGGTGTAAACCAGCGTCTATTATTGTTCCCCGCACACACAAAACCAACATGCACATCTGCATTCATTGCAGCTGGATCATGAGACAAAACGGAGCCAGAATTAAACGTTTCGTCCAAGTATTGCCACCATCAGCTCCACCCCTTCCCTTGTGTTGAAGTGCCCTCTTTCATTACATGCTCATGGCGTTGAAGAAAGCCTTGAAGATGGGCCTGGAATGGTGCCACACGTGGGAGCGACATGCCTTGATGGTGAGAGATAGGTGATGTGAAGGGCCAGTAGAGTGTGGCGTTAAACCTTCCAGGCATGAAGGGAGCACATTGAATTTCTAATTTGACAAATTCACTTCCTGACAGTCACTCAATGATGGGCGTAGTTTCCTTGAGCGCTTTCCTTTGTGCGGTAAATTAATTAATTACTTGCACTAATCCATCAGTCAGCGGGATTTAAATGAGCAACAGTCCTGTGGCCGGCGTGAGTCTCTTGCAAAACAACATCTGCAGCAGAGCTCAATGAGAATTTAAATGAAGGACGAGGAGGTAACTCAGCGGGACAGGCGGCATCTCTGGGGAGAAGGAATGGGTGATGTTTCGGGTCGACACCCTTCTTCAGACAGTCTCGACCCAATGTGTCGCCCATTCCTTCTCTCCAGAGATGCTGCCTGTCCCGTTGAGTTGCTCCAGCTTCTTGCTCCAGTACCTTCTGACACAAGGTTGTAGGTTATCTCTCGGACTGGGAGTCTGTGGCTCGTGGTGTATCTCAGGGACCAATGCTGGGCCCATGCAGAGACCCATCTTTCAAGAGAGAGCTAGATAGGGTTCTTAAAGATAGCAGAGTCAGGGGATATGGGGAGAAGGCAGGAACGGGGAACTGATTGGGGATGCACAAAATGCTGGAGTAACTCAGCGGGTGCAGCAGCATCTATGGAGCGAAGGAGATAGGCAACGTTTCGGGCCGAAACCCTTCTTCAGACTGATAGGGGGTGGGGGGAGGCGGGGGGAAGAAAGGAAAAAGGAGGAGGAGGAGCCCGAGGGCTGAGGGAGAGGTGGGAAGGGGAGGAGACAGCGAGGGTTAACAGAATTGAGAGAATTCAATGTTCATGCCAAGAGGATGCAGACTCCCCGAGCGGAATATGAGGTGCTGCTCCTCTAGTTTGCGGTGTTGCTCACGCTGGCCATAGAGGAGGCCCAGGACAGAGAGGTCGGATACGGAATGGGAGGGGGAGTTGAAGTGCTGAGCCACCGGGAGGTCGGGTTGGTTATTGCGGACCGAGCGGAGGTGTTCGGCGAAACGATCGGGGTTTGGGGATGATCAGCCATGATCACATTGAATGGCGGTTTTTGACTCGAAGGGCCGAATGGCCTCCTCCTGCACCTATTGTCTATTGTCTATTACTGGTTGCCGTTTATATTAATGATTTGGATTGAATCGTAGAGTGGTCCAGCGTAGAAGCGGGCCCTTCGGCCCAACTTGCCGTGCGTCACCACACGATACACGCGAGGCGTCGGGACGCCAGCGCGCGACGCCAATGTGTCAGCGTGCACACGTAATACATCACACATGTGGCGCGCGAGGATTTTGTTACGCTACGAAATCCTGGAGCGCTGCGCGATACCGCGCGCCACCGCATGCGATTCCACCCCTCACCGTTCGCAATGCGTGCGTCACCCACGTGCACCCCACGCGCCACGCAATATTTACATATGATGCATAAATGAGGTGCAAATGACGGCCAAGTGGGACAGCCCCTTTAGATAGATACAGCAAAGATAGTTATCAGAAACTCTAGTGGTCCAGATTCGCACCTTGATCTGAATGGTGACGCAAGGAATCGCAGATGCTGGAATCATGAACAAAACACAGCATGCTGGCGTAACTCTGTGGGCTCAACTTGTAGAAAGGTCTCGACCCGAAACGTCGCCCATTCCTTCTCTCCAGAGACGCTGCCTGACCCGCTGAGTTGCCCCAGCATTTTGTACCTATTCTTTATGCTTTGACCTCTATCTTTAACTGCAATGGGAGACACTCACAAACAACGGCAGCCCTTATCAGTGCCATTTAAACAGATCTTTATCTTTGCAATTCCGCTATTGATTATCACAAGGACATTGAATTTTAAGCTGCGACTGTCGGCCTGCATGGAGTGGTGATGATCTCAGCTGTTGGAGAAGTCCACAGTCACCTTGGACTGCAGAATGACTGAAACAATAAGGCGAGGTGTGAAGGGAGAGAGAAAGAAGGGGCGCACTCATGCACTGTTTGCGTAAATGAACCCCAAATTATTTGGGCAGCTAAAGAGGGCCAATAGAACAGTGCGGCACGGTGGCACAGCGGTAGAGTCGCTGCCTCACAGCACCAGTAGACCGGGTTCGATCCCGACTACCGGTGCTGTCTGTACGGAGTTTGTACGTTCTACCCGTGACCTGCGTGGGTTTTCTCCGAGGTCTTCAGTTTCCTCCCACACTCCATAGACGCGCAGGTTTGTTGGTTAATTGTCTTGGTATAAATGTAAATTGTCCCCATTGTGTGTAGGATAGTTTTTAGTGTGCGGGGATCGCGGGTCAGTGCGGCCTCGACGGGCCGAAGGGCCTGTTTCCACGCTGTATCTCTAAACTAAACTAAAAAGAGGTTCATAGCTGTAGACTGACACAAAAGTGCTGGAGTAACTCAGCGGGGCAGGCAGCATCTCTGGAGAAGGCATGGGTGACGTTCTGGGTCGAGACTTGGAAAGGCTGGGTGAGTGGGCAAATGTTTGGCAGATGCAGTATAATGTGGATAAATGTGAGGTTATCCACTTTGGTGGCAAAAATAGGAAAGCAGACCATTATCTAAATGGTGGCCGATTAGGAAAAGGGGAGATGCAGCGCAACCTGGGTGTCATGGTACACCAGTCATTGAAAGTAGGCATGCAGGTACAGCAGGCAGTGAAGAAAGCGAATGGTATGTTAGCTTTCATAGCAAAAGGATTTGAGTATAGGAGCAGGGAGGTTCTACTTCAGTTGTATAGGGTCTTGGTGAGACCACACCTGGAGTATTGCGTACAGTTCTGGTC
>OY740798.1:4376029-4466029 GCA_963514005.1 Raja brachyura | reverse complement strand
AAATTGTCCATAATGTGTAGGATAGTGCTGGTGTACAGGGCGATCGTTGGTCAGCACTGAATCGATGGGCCGAAGGGCCTGTTCCCAAGCTGTATCTTTAAAGTCTAAAGACCTACTTTTCAGAATCAGGAATGATTCACATTTAACTAGGGGCGGCACGGTGACGCTCGTACTGATCAAAGTCGGTCCGTGGCCACGTCCCGCTGTGTTGCTTTGGCATTTTGTGTCTATCTTGCTGTAATTTGTTCTTTGATCGTGTTCTTGTTTGATTAATAATTGGCTCGATAACCACATCATACTTTTTTCCAATTACTTACTGTGTAGAAAATGTAATGTCGGATTGGTTATTCCCATGCGATCCCCGTGTTTGGGTGTGGAGTGCGCTGAATCATCCCGGTGGCTGAAGTGTCGGTGATGGTGACTGTTCCAAAACAGACCGCAGCTCTGATTAATATCATACGGTCATAATATCATCAGTGATAGGAGCAGTATTAGTCCATTCTACTCCATAATTTAATCATGGCTGGTCTATCTCTCCCTTCTAACCCCATTCTCCTGCCTTCGCCCCGTAATCCCTGACTCCTCTATCCAAAGTAATATTAGTTTAGTCAGAGATACAGTACAGAAACAGGCCCTTCGGCCCACCGAGTCCGTACTGACCAGCAATCCCCACCCACACATTAACATTATTCTACACACTCTAGGGACAATTTACACGTACACCAAGCCAATTAACCTGCAAACCTGCACGTCTTTGGAGTGTGGAAGGTCTCGGAGAAAACCCACGCGGTCACGGGTGGAGCGTGCAAACTCCGTACAGACAGCGCCCGTAGTTGGGATCGAACCCGGGTCTCCGGCGCTGCAAGGCAGCAAGTCTACCGCAGCGCCACCGTGGCCACCGTACTCTATCAATCCTACAGATGCTCGAAATCAAAGAACAGCTGAAATTACGGGCGCTTCTGAGAAATGTTTCCAATCAAAGGTCCGTCACTTTGTTTTTTTAAATGTTAATTATTTTAAAGATACAGTAAACTTTGGAAACAGGCCCTTCGGCCCTCCAAATCCTGGCCAGCCATCGACCACCCGGAGGAACCGGAGCACCCGGAGGAAACCCACGTGGACCCGGGAACATGCAAACGCCACACAGACATCAGACAAGGTCGGCACCAGAACCTGGGCCGCTGGTAGTATGAGGACACAGCTCTACTGCTGTGCAGCCACTGTGTACAGGATACTATCTGGAGTCATTTTAAACCCACCAAGGGACTGGGAACTGGACGTTATGGAGGTCCATTGTGGGTTACGAACATAGAACATAGAAGAGTACAGCACAGGAACAGGCCCTTCGGCCCACTATGTTTGTGCTGAATATAATGCCAGGTTAAACTCATCTCATCTCCCTCTATTCCCTGCACTTCCATGAGCCTGTCTTAAGCACTGCTATCACATCTGCCTCCACCACCACCCCTGGTAGTGCGTTCCCAACCCCACCGCTCTTTGTGTAAGAAACGGGCGTCAGCGGTAGAGTTGCTGCCTTAGGGCGCCAGAGACCCGGGTTCGATCCCGACTCCGGGTGCTGTCAGTGTGGAGTTTGCACCTTCTGCCTGTGGCCTATGTGGATTTCCTCCGAGATCTCCCGTCCAAAGACATACAGGTTTGCAGGTTAATTGGCTTGGTATGAATGTAAAAACAGTCCCTAGTGTGGAGTAGCGTTAATGTGCGGGGATCGCTGGTCGGCGCGGACTCGGTGGGACGATGGGCCTGTTTCCGCGCTGGACTTCTGAACTAAACTAAAGTCAACCTGCCCATTACAGCTCCATTAGACTTTCCCCCCTCTCACGTAACTATGCCCTCTAGTGCTAGACATGGGGATAAGATTCTGACGGTGTCAGGTCCCATAATTTTTAAGAAGCTGAAATTTATTGGAACCATTGAATTGACTTAATATCTTTGAATTACCCAAACACATAGATAGATAGATAGATAGATAGATAGATAGATAGATAGATAGATAGATAGATAGATAGATAGATAGATAGATAGATAGATAGATAGATAGATAGATAGATAGATAGATAGATAGATAGATAGATAGATAGGCATGACATGAGAATTAAGGGACAGAAGTTTAGGGGTAACATGAGGGGGAAAATGGAGCGGCTGGGATTGTATACTCTGGAGTTTAGAAGGATGAGAGGGGATCTTATTGAAACAAATAAGATTATCAAAGGTTTGGACACACTAGAGGCAGGAAATATGTTCCCGATGTTGGGGGAGTCCAGAACCAGGGGCCACATTTTAAGAATAAGGGGTAAGCCATTTAGAATGGAGATGAGGAATCACTTTTTCTCACAGAGAGTTGTGAGTCTGTGGAATTCTCCGCCTCAGAGGTCCTTCTACCGCTGCTCTATCGAGAGTGTGCTGGCGTACTGTATAACCACACGGTATGCCAGCTGCTCTGCAGCGGACAGGAGAGCCCTTCAAAGGGTCATCAACACCGCCCAAAAAATCACTGGCTGCCCACTGCTCTGCCCGCCCTGAAGGACATCTTCAGCTCTCACTGCCTTGGCAGGGCAGCCAACATCCTGAAGGACCCTTCCCACCCTGGACACAACCTGTTCCACCTGCTGCCCTCTGGTCTTTCAAAACTCGCACGAACAGACTCAGAGACAGCTTCTACCCCATAGCAATATGTGAGCTTAACAATGCAAAATAAGAAATAACACTCCCATTCAAACTGAATTGTTGTTTAATTGTTTTTTTTTTAATATATATATATTTTTACACTTCCTATATTTTAACATTGTTCTTGTGAATCGTACCGTTGGATTGACTTTTAAATTTCGTTGCACCATGTGCAATGACAATAAAGAGATTCTGATTCTGATTCTGATTCTGATTCTGATTCTGATTCTGATTCCGATTCTGATTCCGATTCTGATTCTGATTCCGATTCTGATTCTGAAGGCCGATTCTCTGGATGCTTTCAAGAGAGAGCTAGATAGGGCTCTTGAAGAGAACGGAGTCAGGGGTTACGGGGAGAAGGCAGGAACGGGGTACTGATTGGGGATGATCAGCCATGATCACATTGAATGGCGGTGCTGGCTCGAAGGGCCGAATGGCCTACTCCTGCACCTATTGTCTATTGTCTATAATTCCAAGGAGTGTGAGGACAAGGAGTCAAAACTCACTTTCTTAGCAAAAAATGGAACTACGTTAGATTTTATGCTTATTATAGTGTCATGTACACCGAGGCACAACGACCATGTTTGTTTTTAACTGGTTTAAAACCTGAGAACTGCACACTGTTTCTTCCCCTTTGCTCTTACTTTATCTGGACCACTCATAATGAAGCAACGACCAAGAAAGCACACCAACGCCTCGACTCACTCAGAAGGTTGAGGAACTTCGGCACGTCCCGTACAACTCTCAGCAACTTCTACAGATGCACCACAGAATGCATTTTATCGGGCCGCATCACGGCTTGGTTTGGGAACAACTCCGTCCAACACCGCAAGAAATTGCAGCGAATTGTGGACGCAGCCCAGACCGTTGCACAAACTAGCCTCCCTTCCATTGACTCCATCCACACCTCACGTTGCCTCGGCAAGGAGATCGCATCCACCATTGAGGTAGAACTACTAGAACTACTATCTACCTCATTGGTGACCCTCGGACTATCCTTGATCGGACTTTGCTGGCTTTACCTTGCACTAAATGTTATTCCCTTATCATGTATCTATACACTGTAAATGGATCGATTGTAAACATGTATTGCCTTTCTGCTGACAGGTTAGCCCGCAACCTAAGTTGTATTCATTTGGTCTGGTTACATTTATCTATAGTATATCTGATCAGTTTGGATAGCATGCAAAACAAAGAGACACAAAAAGCTGGAGTAACTCAGCGGGACAGGCAGCATCTCTCGAGAGAAGGAATGGGTGATGTTTCGGGTCAAGACCCTTCGTCAAGCCAATGAACCTACAAACCTGCCCGTCTTTGGAGTGTGGGAGGAAGCTGAAGATCTCGGAGAAAACCTACGCAGGTCACGGGGAGAACGTGCAAACTCCGTACAGACAGCACCCGTGGTCGGGATCGAACCCGGGTCTCCGGCGCCGCATTCGCTGTAAGGCAGCGACTCTACCGCTGCGCCACCCGTGGTATTATTTGTAACATGACAAAACTTGAAGTGAAATGAAAGCGCTTTTCTTGCAGGTGCGACTCCTCAAAGAGCAAGCAACTTAACGTCGCTACAGCAGAGTCTGGCATCGTGCGATGAAAACAAAAAAGCAACGTTGCCAACATTTTCTTGTATTTGTGACTAATCGACAAAGTAATAGCTGTAAATTATTATTATGCTGTGATTAATTTTAGTTTACTTATCAATTAGTTGCTTAACATAACAACATATGTCGTGCCGTTTATATATATGGTGAATTTTCTTTCTAAAGCTACGTTGGTTGGTTGGAATCTTTCCAAAGCCTCTTTGCAGTTTGAATTTGCTCTTGGCATTTGTATCTAAATGAGAGCAATGAATCTTCATATCCCAAACATTATTTTGTATCTGCTTGGTCATGTATATCCATAGCCACTGTTCTGAATATCGTGGACAATCTAAATCAATTGACTATAGTTGCATAAGACGGACACAAAATGCTGGAGTAACTCAGCGGGACAGGCGGCATCTCTGGAGGGAAGGAATGGGTGACGTTTCAGGTTGAGACCCTTCTTCAGACTGACCTGTGCTACATTGACGACTGCATCGGTGCCACCTCCTGCACCCGTGCAGAACTCACTGACTTCATCAACTTTACCACTAATTTCCATCCTGCATTGAAATTCACTTGGACCATCTCCGACATCTCCCTCCTGTTTCTTGATCTCACCGTCTCCATCACAGGAGACAAACTATCGACCGACGTCTACTACAAACCTACTGACTCCCACAGCTATCTAGACTACACTTCTTCCCACCCTGCATCCTGTAAAGACTCTATCCCCTGCTCCCAATTCCTCCGTCTACGCCGCATCTGTGCCCAGGATGAGATTTTCCATGCAAGGTCATCGCAGATGTCCTCATTCTTTAGGGAACGGGAGTTCCGTTCTTCCATTATAGATGAGGCTCTCACTAGGGTCTCCTCGATATCCCGCAGCTCCGCTCATGCTCCCCATCCCCCATTCACATCAAGGACAGAGTACCCCTTGTCCTCACCTTCCACCCCATCAGCCGTCGCATACAGCATATAATCCTCCAACATTTTTGCCACCTCCAACGGGATCCCACTACTGGCCACATCTTCCCATCTCCTCCCCTTTCGGCTTTCCGCAGAGACCGTTCCCTCCGCAACTCTCTGGTCAACTCGTCCCTTCCCACCCAAACCACCCCCTCCCCAGGTACTTTCCCCTGCAACAGCAGGAGATGCAACACCTGTCCCTTTACCTCCCCCCTCGACTCCATCCAAGGACCTCGACCATCTTTCCAGGTGAGGCAGAGGTTCACTTTCACCTCCTCCAACCTCATCCACTGTATCCGCTGTTCCAGGTGTGGACTCCTGTACATCGGCGACACCAAGCGCAGGCTCGGCGATCGTTTTGTTGAACACCTCCGCTCAGTCCATCTTAAGCTACCTGATCTCCCGGTGGCTCAGCACTTCAACTCCCCCTCCCATTCCCAATCTGACCTCTCTGTCCTGGGCCTCCTCCAGTGTCAGAGTGAGGCCCAGCGCAAATTGGAGGAACAGCACCTCATATTTTGCTTGGGCAGCTTACACCCCAGCGGTACGAACATTGACTTCTCTAACCAGATAGCCCTTGCTTTCCCTCTCTCTCCATCCCCTCCCCTACCAGTCTTACTGTCTCTAACTACATTTAATCTCTGCACCACTCCCCTGACATTCTCATTCTGAAGAAGGGGCTCGACCCGAAACGTCACCCATTCCTTCCCTCCAGAGATGCTGCCTGTCTCGCTGAGTTACTCCAGCAATTTGTGTCCACATTCATTTATCTACAATATATATTGTGGTACAGGCCACGTGAAATGAATACAATTTCCTCTCCTCCGAAATGAGGTAGCGCATGATCGAAGAAAACGCACTTTAGGGATGAGAGGCTCGAACGCTATGAAGTTGATGCACAGGGCAGAGAAGAAATTAATTGTAAAAATGGATTAGGGTGGATTTCTGCCAAAACGAATCAGTCAAGGTTTCCTCTTAGCCATTTGTCTCACATTTCCCGCTCTCTCGGTTTCATTCGATGAAGCTCTTTTGAGAGTAATGAGACTATTTTCAGGCTTTCTTAGCTTTTATAGAACCTCATTAGGAAGGTCATGGATGCAAACCATAATTCTCCGTCTGTTTCAGCAGTTGGAACGCGACGCTCAATGTGTAGGAAGGAACGGCAGATGCTGGTTTCAACCGAAGGTAGACACAAAATGCTGGAGGGACCTGGAGTCTGAAGAAGGGTCTCGACCCGAAACGTCACCCATTCCTTCTCTCCAGAGATGCTGCCTGTCCAGCTGAGTTAGTCCAGCAATATGATGAGGTATCATCAACAGGGCACAGAGTTTGGGATGTATCTCTGGAGACTATGTCACACTTTGCTTTACTGCCTCTACCTTGCACTAAACATTATTCCCTTATCATGTATCTATACACTGTAAATGTCTTGATTGTAATAGTCATAGAGTGATACAGTGTGGAAACAGGCCCTTCGGCCCAACTTGCCCATGCCGGCCCAGCTACACTAGTCCCACCTGCCTGTGTTTGGTCCATATCCCTCCAAACCTGTCCTAACCATGTATCTATCTAACTGTTTCTTAAATGTTGGGATAGTCCCAGCCTCAACTACCTCCTCTGGCAGCTCGTTCAATGCACCCACCACCCTTTGTGTGGAAAAAGGATTCCTGTTAAATCTTTCCCCTTCACTTTAAACTTATGTCCTCTGGTCCTTGATTCACCTCCTCTGGGCAAGAGTACCCGATCCACATTGCAGATGTGCATCTACCCCGATCTATTCCTCTCATGATTTTATACGCCCATCCTCCTCCTGCGCTCCAAGAGTCCCAGTAGACTCAACCTTTCCCTCTAGTACAGACCTTCTAGTCCTGGCAACATCCTTGTACATCTTCTCTGTACCCAATCCAGCTTGACGGGGTACTGATTGGGGATGATCAGCCATGATCACATTGAATGGCGGTGCTGGCTCAAAGAGCCAAATGGCCTCTACTCCTGCACCTATTGTCTACTGTCTATATTCTTTCACAACCATCCTCACTATCTGCAAAACCACCGACTTTTGTATCATCTGCAAACTTGCTAATCTTGCCCAGTATTTTTTTAACCAGTGAAGTCAGTAATCATGTATTGTCTTTCCGCTGACTGGTTAGCACGCAACTAAAAGCTTTTCACTGTACCTCGGTACACGTGACAATAAACTAAACTAAACATGTGTATCGAGGTACAGTGGAAAGCTTCCGTCTGCGTCCTACTCTATGACGGAACTCTCCACGAAAATCCCATTCATGTTCATAAGTGATCGGAGCAGAATTAGGCCGTTCGGCCCATCAAGTCTACTCCGCCATTCAATCATGGCTGATCTATCTCTCCCTCTCAACCCCATTCTCCTGCCTTCTCCCCGTGACCCCTGACAACCAAACAAGAAATTATCCATCTCTGCCTTAAAAATATCCACTGAGGCCTACTTGGCCTCCACAGCCGTCTGTGGCAAAACATTCCACAGATTCACCACCCTGAATAAAGAAATTCCTCCTCATCTCCTTCCTGAAGGAACGTCCTTTCATCCTGAGGCCTACTTGGCCTCCACAGCCTTCTGTGGCAAAGAATTCCACAGATTCACCACCCTCTGTCTAAAGAAATTCCTCCTCATCTCCTTCCTGAAGGAACGTCCTTTAATTCTGAGGCTACGACCTCTAGTCCTAGACTCTGCTTCAGATAGAGATCCGAGGACATTCACTTTTCAAGTCTTGTACAACGTAAGCTGCAAATGAAACACTCCAGTACGCAAATGTTCGACATTTTGGAAAATATAATTCAAAATATATATAATACTAGATTCAGCTCATACTGCACATAATCCTTTCTCTAGTTTCACAATTTGCTCCTATTCAAAGAATGGTTCCAACCCAAAACGTCACCTATCCATGATCTCCACAGATATTGCCTGATCCTATTAAGTTAACTCAGCACTTTTGCAACTCTTCAATCCTTTTGTCTCACACCTTCCCTTTATTTTTAATCTCTGGCATTTGCCCAACTATCTGCCTATTAAATATTATTTGGGGCATTGCCCAGAAATATATCGATTAATATTAGACACCTCCGCTCAGTCCGCATTAGCCAAGCTGATCTCCCGGTTGCTCAGCTCAGCACCTGTCCATTTACCTCCACCCTCGACTCCATCCAAGGACCTCGACAGTCTTTCCAGGTGAGGCAGAGGTTCACTTGCACCTCCTCCAACCTCATCTACTGTATCCGCTGTTCCAGGTGTGGACTCCTGTATATCGGCGAGACCAAGAGTAGGCTCTCCCATTCCCAATCTGACCTTTCTGTCCTGGGCCTCCTCCATTGCCAGAGTGAGGCCCAGCGCAAATTGGAGCAACAGCACCTCATATTTTGCCTGGGTAGTTTACACCCCAATGGCATGAACATTGACTTCTCCAACTTCAGATAGCCCTTGCTTTCCCTCTCTCTCCATCCCCTCCCCCTTCCCAGTTCTCCCACTCATCTTACTGTCTCCGCCTACATTCTTTCTCTGTCCCGCCCCCTCCCCTGACACCAGTCTGAAGAAGGGTCTCGACCCGAAACGTTGCCAATTCCTTCTCTCCAGAGATGCTGCCTGACCCGCTGAGTTACTGCAGCATTTTGTGTCTACCTTGCCAAGTAGGAATTCATTTTCTCCAGGGAGATTTAATTTAGTTTATTGTCATGTGTACCAAGGTACAGTGAAAAGCTTTTTTGTTGCGTACTATCCAGTCAACGGAAAGGCAATATGTGATTCTAATCAAGTTGTCCACAGTGTACAGATATATGATAAAGAATGTTCTTTTTCTAAGTTGTGATCTCGTGTTCTTTACCATAACAACACAACCTCAATAAGCCAAATGGCCTCCTTTAATGTAAGATAAAGTCCAGTAAAGTCTGCTTAAAGATAGTTTGAAGGTCTCCAATGAGGTAGATGGGAGGACAGGACCACCCTATAGTTTGTGAGAGAATGGTTCAGTTTCCTGATAAAAGCTCATACAATTCAATTCAATTCAATTCAAGTTTAATGTCATTGCACAAATACAAGTATAGGTACAACGAAATGCAGTTTAGCGTCGTTCTTAGTGATAGCGATATAGAAAAATAAATACAGAGTGCAGTGGTAGCAATATGGAAAATAAATAAATACAGGGTACAGACAAGTCTATCAGCTGGGCTCCGAGTTCAGCAGTCGGATGGTGTAGTTGAAGAAGCTGTTCTTCGTCCTACTGGTGCGGGACTTGAGGCTCCTGTACCGCCTCCCTGATGGGAGGAGGGCAAACAGTCCATGATTAGGGTGTGAGGGGTCCTTGATGATCTTCCCGGCCCGCTTCAGGCACCGTTTTCGGTGGAGGGCATCCAAGGCAGGGAGCGGGGCACCGATGATGTACTGGGCGGTTTTCACCACCCGTTGTAGTGCCTTCCTGTCTGCCACGGTGCAACTGCTGTACCATACCGTAAAGCAGGTGGTCAGGATGCTTTCGATGGTGCAGCGGTAGAAGTTCGTCAGGATCTGGGGGGACAGGTGGGCTTTTTTGAGCCTCCTCAGAAAGTAAAGGCGCTGCTGTGCCTTTTTGATTAGCTTTGAGGTGTTGAGGGACCAGGACAGATCCTCCGAGATGTGTACCCCGAGGAATTTGTAGTTGGAGACCCTCTCCACCTCAGTCCCGTTTATATGGATGGGGGTGTGTCTGCCCCCTCTGTTCTTCCGAAAGTCAGCAATTATTTCCTTCGTCTTCTGGGAGTTGAGGACGAGGTTATTGTTGGCACACCAGGTAGTCAGGTGCTGGACCTCCTCCCTGTAGGCTGATTCGTCATTATCACTAATCAGTCCTACCACCGTGGTGTCATCGGCAAATTTTATGATGGCGTTGGAGCCATACTTGGGGATGCAGTCATGCGTGAAGAGGGAGTAGAGGAGAGGGCTGAGCACACAGCCCTGTGGCACGCCGGTGTTCAGTGTTATAGTGGAGGAGGTGAGGTTGTTGACCCTAACAGACTGTGGTCTGTTAGTGAGGAAATCCAGTGTCCAATTGCAGAGGGAGGTGGAGATGCCAAGACCGCTGAGTTTGGTGATCAAGCTAGCGGGTATGACAGTGTTAAAGGCAGAGCTGAAGTCAATAAACAGCAGCCTGATGTAGGTGTTGTTGCTGTCCAGGTGGGTCAGGGCAGAGTGTAGGGCCGCCGATATGGCGTCCTCTGTAGACCTGTTTGACCGGTAGGCAAATTGGTGGGAGTCCAGTGTGGGGGGGAGGCTGGCTTTGAGGTGAGCCAGGATCAGCCGCTCAAAGCACTTAGCGATGACAGGGGTGAGTGCCACTGGCCGGTAGTCGTTGAGACTCCCTGTCGCTGATTGTTTGGGCACTGGCACAATGGTAGATGTCTTGAGGCAAGTGGGGACGACACCCTGGGCCAGTGACAGATTGAAAATGTCAGTGAGGACCAGGGATAGTTGTCCGGCACATGCCCTGAGTACCCGCCCGGGGATGCCATCGGGGCCGGCAGCTTTGTGCTCATTCACCTTGCTCAGTGCGTCTTGTACAGCAGAGGTGGAGAGACTGAGGGGTTGTTCATTCGGGGGTGGAGCAACTTTGATGGCGGGAGTTTTGTTGTCCCGGTCAAAGCGAGCATAGAAGTGGTTTAGCTCATTAGGAAGGGAGGCGTTGTCCGGGGGGGGGGTGTTGATTTTATGGTAGTCGGCAATGGACTTAATTCCTTGCCACATGCGCCTGGGGTCGGAGTTGTTTCGGAAATGCTCCTCAATCCGCTGTTTGTGATTGAGTTTAGCATTCCTAATTCCCTTTTTCAGATTGGCCCTGGATGAGCTGTATCCCTCAGCGTCGCCAGATTTAAAAGCGGCGTCTCGAGCCTTCAGCAGGAGTCTGACCTCCCTGCTCATCCACGGCTTCTGATTAGGGAAGGTCTTTATCACTTTGTGGGTAGTGACGTTATCAGTGCAGAATTTTATGTAGTCCAGAACAGTTGAGGTGTATGAATTTATGTCCACATGGGAGTTAAAGGTGGCCTGGGTGGCAAACACACTCCAGTCTGTTTGCTGAAACTGTTCCTGTAAGACAGAGACAGCCCCCTCAGGCCAGACCTTCACTGTCCTCGCGGTAGGTTTCACACGTCTGATCAGAGGTGTGTATTTGGGGAGCAGGAACAAAGAGAGGTGATCAGACTGTCCCAGGTGGGGGAGGGGAAGGGCTTTGTATGCTTCAGTAATATTAGTATATACTAGGTCCAAAATATTGTTACCTCTGGTTGGGCAGGAGACATGTTGGTGGAATCTGGGGAGCACAGTTTTTAGGTTGGAGTGGTTAAAATCGCCAGCAACAATAAAAGCCCCCTCTGGGTGGGCAGTTAGTTGTTTGCTGATAGCAGCTTGCAGCTCTTCCATTGCAAGCCTGGCATTAGCGTCCGGGGGTACATAGACTGCAGTGATGACAGTCGATGTGAATTCCCTGGGCAGATAGAAGGGCCTGCACTTTAACATCAGGTATTCTAGGTCAGCAGAGCAGTGGCTACCAATCCTGACAGCGTCTGTGCACCATGAGTTGTTCACATAGATGCACACTCCGCCGCCCTTGGTCTTACCGGATTCCTCCGCAGATCTGTCGGCCCTGAAGACAGTGCGCCCCTCCAGCTCGACGGCGTTGTCGGGAATGTTGTCGGTGAGCCATGTCTCGGTGAAGACCATGGCGTTGCAGTCGGCGATCCGTCTGTGTGTGGTGATGCGCAGCCGAAGTTCGTCGGTTTTACTCACCAGGGACCGGACATTCGCGAGGAAGATGCTGGGCAGAGCTGGCTGGTGCGGGTCTGATCTCAGCCTAGCCCGGTGGCCTCCGCGTTTCCCCCGTCGCTGTTTGCGGTCCCTGCGCCGCCTCCGGACACTTCCTGTCGGGAGAGCGGGTCCGCTAGACCACGGTGTCCTGATGATCTCCGGCGGCAGTTTAAAGTTGTGGCTTCTGGTGCTCGGTTCGTAGAGACGTCCGAGCTCCAGTAGCTCCTGACGGCCGTACAAAGTCTTCGCTCGAGTGCTCCGGGCGAAAACTAAGGTAAGTATAAATAGGAAAAAAAAAACTATCTCGCTAAAACTAGAGCCTCGCGTTGTGCACGCGACGCCATCTTGGGTGCAAGTACATATGATTCGAACACCTTCAACTATAAGAATGTTGGGGACTTCATTGAAACGTACAGAATAGTGAAAGGCTTGGATAATGTGAATGTGGAGAGGATGTCTCCACTAGTAGGAGAGTCTAGGCCTAGAGGTCAGAGCCTCAAAACGACATTCTTTTCGAAAAATGAGGAGAAATTTCTTTAGCCAGAGGGTGGTGAATCTGTGGAATTCTTTGCCACAGAAGGCTGTGGAGGCCAAGTCAGTGGATATTTTTAAGGCAGAGATAGACAGATTCTTGATTAGTACGGGTGTCAGAGGTTGCGGGGAGAAGGCAGGAGAATGGGGTTAGGAGGGAGAGATAGATCAGCCATGATTGAATGGTGGAGTAGACTTCAAGATTCAAGATTCAAGAGAGTTTATTGTCATGTGTCCCAGAGAGGACAATGACATTCTTGCTTTGCTTCAGCACAACAGAACATAGTAGACATGAATACAGAACAGATCAGTGTGTCAATATATCATTACATACACACATGAATAAATCAACAGATAAACAGATAATGGTCTATTAATGTTCACAGTTTCGTTTCAGTTGAGTTTAATAGCCTGATGGCTGTGGGGAAGTAGCTATTCCCGAACCTGGTCGTTGCAGTCTTCAGGCTCCTGTACCTTCTGCCTGAAGGTAGTGGGGAGATGAGTGTGTGGCCAGGATGGTGCGGGTCCTTGATGATGCTGCCAGCCTTTTTGAGGCAGCGACTGCGATAAATCCCCTCGATGGTGGGGAGGTCAGGGCCGATGATGGACGGGGCAGTGTTTACTACCTTTTGTAGTCTTGTCCGCTCCTGGGCGCTCAAGTTTCCGAACTCAAGCCACGATGCAACCGGTCAGCAAGCTCTCTACTGTGCACCTTATAACCATATAACCATATAACCATATAACAATTACAGCACGGAAACAGGCCTTCTCGGCCCTTCCAGTCCGTGCCGACCATTTATTTTCCCCTAGTCCCATCTACCTGCACTCAGACCATACCCCTCCATTCCCTTCCCGTCCATATACCTATCCACTTTACTTTTAAATGTTAAAATCGATCCTGCCTCCACCACTTCTGCAGGAAGATCATTCCACACAGCCACCACTCTCTGAGTAAAGAAGTTCCCCCTCATGTTACCCCTAAACTTCTGTCCCTTAATTCTCACGTCATGCCCTCTTGTTTGAATCTTCCCTACCCTGAATGGGAAAAGCTTATCCACGTCAACTCTGTCTATCCCTTTCATCATTTTAAAGACCTCAATCAAGTCCCCCCTTAACCTTCTGCGCTGCAAAGAATAAAGACCTAACTTGTTCAACCTATCTCTGTATCTTAGTTGCTGGAACCCAGGCAACATTCTAGTAAATCTCCTCTGTACTCTCTCTATTTTGTTGACATCCTTCCTATAATTAGGCGGCCAAAATTGATGGGCCGAATGGCCTAATTCTGCCCCCATCACTTATGACTTATGACCTCACCAACTAGGGAGTTACACTTGAGGATGTGTTGAGAAAAACTCACGTTACATTTTGGCAAAAACGCATTTGCTTTTATTTTTCTGAATTAATATAAAAAGTTGAAAAATTGATGTCCCTGTAAACTCATCCAGTACCAGACCAGTCGTTAAACATTGTTCTGCATATAATACAAGTACATTTTGAACATATAAATTCTTAACTCTTAAAATTCCTTTCATTACATTTTTAAAAGGGAATTTTACAAGAGTCACATATCAGCCAGCCCGTAAAAAGGCAGTACAGTTCCTTGTTTAAATGACATTAACGAACCAACGTGGCTTTTATGACAGTTGAACAGCTTCTGTCACTTATATATATGCCGGCTTTTAATTTCGATATTATTTTATATTGAGTTCAAATGGTTGAAATGAGGCACATGATCGCTAGATCATTAGTCAAGTGTACAGGCTGGTACTCTACGTACAAGCAGGTCCTGAATGCTGATGGTGCCTTTCAGCTTAAGAAAGGACTGCAGATGCTGGAAAAATCGAAGGTGGACAAAAATGCTGGAGAAACTCAGCGGGTGAGGCAGCATCTATGGAGCGGAGGAATGGGTGACGTTTCGGGTCGAGACCCTTCTTCAGACTGATGTGGAGGTGGGGGAGGGGCCCCTCCCCCACCTCCACATCAGTCTGAAGAAGGGGCTCGACGTCAGTCTGAAAAAGGGTCTCGACCCGAAACGTCGCCTATTCCTTCGCTCCAAAGATGCTGCCTCACCCGCTGAGTTTCTCCAGCATTTTTGTCTTTTAGTCTAATTTAGTTTCGGGACACAGCGCGGAAACAGCCCACCGTGTCCGCGCCGACCAGCAATCCCCGCATATCAACACGTATCCTACGCACACCAGGGACAATTTACATTTATACCAAGCCAATTAACCTACAAACCTGCACGTCTTTGGAGTGTGGGAGGAAACCGGAGCACCCGGAGAAAACCCACGCAGATCACGGGGAGAACGTGCAAACTCCGTACAGACAGCACCCGTAGTCGGGATCTGTACAGTACAAAATAAATCAAAACTAAACCCACCACCTTAATACAAGTCAAGCGAATATACTAAATAAATGAGTATGCCGCTATATCCGTTCTTACTGAGGTTATTTCCCCCCCCCCCCCCCGTGGCGTCTGGCGGTCCCGGAAATCCTCCAGGGCGCCCGTGGCCGTGGACAACGCGCAGTCCCTCTCCAACACCACCCGGGCGCGGACGTAACCCCGGAAAAGGGGCAGGCAGCCGGCTCGGGCAGAGCCCTCTCCCGCCTGGCTCCGTGACCCGCGGATGGCCAACTTGGCCAGGCCCAGGAGCAACCCGACCCGGACATCTTGAGCCCTCTGCCCTTTCTCCTCCTCTGCCTGTTTAACTGCAGACTAGTGTTCATCCCCTCGTTCCTCACGGGGAGATCTATCATCCAACATTTATGGAATTCCCTGCCACAGACGGCAGTGGAGGCCAAATCACTGGGTGGATTTAAGGGAGAGTTGGATAGAGCTCTAGGGGCTGGTGGAGTCAAGGGGATATGGGGAGAAGGCAGGCACGGGTTATTGATTGGGGACAATCAGCCATGATCGCAATGAATGGCGGTGCTGGCTCGAAGGGCCGAATGGCCTCCTCCTGCACCTGTTTTCTATGTTTCTATGTTTCTATGTAACACATCTCCACCCTTTTCAGTTCTCAGCCACGTATTTCCCAACTCTGGGAGAGGGTCTGTTAAAGCTCTGAAAGCATTCGGACAACGTGGAAATGCCGACCCGGAGCTTTTGATGGAACTCCTTAGTGCAACTGGTTAAATGGGCTCAACTTCAGGAGTAAAGTCATAGACTCATCGAGTCACAGAGTGATACAGTGTGGAAACAGGCCCTTCAGCCCAACTTGCCCATGCCGGCCAACATGTCATAGAAACATAGAAACATAGAAATTAGGTGCAGGAGTAGGCCATTCGGCCCTTTGAGCCTGCAACACCATTCAATATGATCATGGCTGATCATCCAACTCAGTATCCCATACCTGCCTTCTCTCCATACCCTCTGATCCCCTTAGCCACAAGGGCCACATCTAACTCCCTCTTAAATATAGCCAATGAACTGGCCTCAACTACCCTCTGTGGCAGAGAGTTACAGAGACCCACCACTCTCTGTGTGAAAAAAGTCCTTCTCATCTTGGTCCTAAAGGATTTCCCCCTTATCCTTAAGCAGTTAAGCTTAACCCTTGTCCTGGACCTCCCCAACATCGGGAACAATCCTCCTGCATCTAGCCTGTCCAACCCCTTAAGGATTTTGTAAGTTTCTATAAGATCCCCTCTCAATCTCCTAAATTCTAGAGAGTATAAACCGAGTCTATCCAGTCTTCCTTCATAAGACAGTCCTGACATCCCAGGAATCAGTCTGGTATCAACCTATGTCCCACCTACACTGGTCCCACCTGCCAGCGTTTGGTCCATATCCCTGCAAATATGTGCTATCCATGTGCCTGTCCAACTGCTTCTTAAACGTTGGGATAGTCCCAGCCTCTGGCAGCTCGTTCCACATACCCGCCACCCTTTGTGTGTAAACATTACTCTCTCTCCCATGACATCAGTCTCAACTCAAAACGTCACCCATTCCTTCTCTCCAGGGATGCCTCGTGCCCCACTGAGCGACTCTATCTTCCGTTTAAACTAGCACTTGCAGTTCCTTCCTACACCTATTAAATATTATCTCCTTCACCTTCAACCTATGTCCTCTGGTCCTCGATTCACCTGCTCCGGGCAAGAGACTCTGTGCAAAGATGCATCATTTAAATGGGTCCCGATTACCACAACGCCCAGAGCAGTAGTGATCCTCTGTCCTCTCCATGTGCAAGTAGTTCAGATGTTAAATGCCAATTTAACCCAAGAACCGATTTCTGTACTCAAGTCAAATCAGATTTATTCGTCACATGCACAATACATGAATTTGTCAGCAGCGGAAAAAAATAAACACAATGTGAAAAATATACATCTTCTAGATGCGCTGGGACGCATCCTCAGTGATGTGACCTGGGGTCATCGGGTGTTTCGGGTCTCACAACATCAGACACCCTCGCCCAGGCGACCCAGCCGGGGTTGATCAGGCCCTGACTTGCATCCCAGCAGCAACCGCCCACGGATCAGCCATCTTAGTAACCACTCTGCAGGGGTTGGGAGACTCTAGTGCATGGAGGGACTGGGCTCTGTGGGGTGACTCCCGGCCGGGCTCCTCCTGCGTCTCACCAGGTTCAAGGCCTGTGTGCTCGTTGCACCTCTTTCTCCTTCTCCGAGCATTTCATTCTCGCCTGATGGATGTTTAGGCCACGATGATCCATTAGGTCTTTCCGTAGCTTTGTTGGGTGTCTATCTCACGAAAGACACAGACTGGGGTGCTAACCCAGCCTTTCCCCGGTGCCGTCTTTCCGTGCCGTCAACCGTCTCTCCAGTACACAATAAAAAAATGTACACAAACATCCACCACAGCATTCATCACTGTGGTGGAAGGCACAAAGTTTGGCCAGTCCTCCTCCATTTTCCCCCGTGGTCAGGACCACAACCCTCCGCAGTTGCCGCTGCTGGCGGCCAGATGTACGGACAAGGTAAGTCCCGAATCGGTGCTTCCCTACCGGAGACCACGGCCTCAAGATGGTGTAGGCCGCAGGCCGGCGGTTGAAGATCTAAAGTCCCCGCTGTGCCACGCCGCAGCCAGTAGCACCGCAGACCGCAGGGCTGACAGTCAGAGCTCTTCTCCAGGGATCCCTGGCGAGGGGCCCCGCTCCGGATGGTAAGTTCCCGCCACGCCCGCGGTTAGAAGCGGGCCACGGGCCGGTGGTCGGAGCTCTTCTCCTCCGGGGTCCCCAACGAGGGATCCCAGGCTCAAATCGCTGTTTCTCTATTGTTCTTCTGCCGGATAATATAGACGAACGATCCACTCTCTCCTCGAACCGCCAGCTTCTTTAAGACGGATTAATTCCATTGCTCTCTTTGGCTGGAGTCAGCAGCGTTGGTTGGAGATTTGCAACGCTAACTAGTCAGTGTAAACTACATGGAACAAAATGTAACTCAGTTCCAACACAACGCCTTTGATCACAATTGAGCAACCTAATTTTCACTTCAAAGGAACGGATCGCTCTTTGTAAAGCTGACAAAATAGACGTGTGTTAAGTACAAATTGCAAGCACTACTCCAGGAAGATGAAAAGCCTTTGAGTGCGGAAACATGTCCTTTGGCCCAAATCGTCCATGTTACCCCATCTACAGTAGTCCCATTCGCTACATTTGGCCCATATCCCTCTAAACCTTTCCTACCATTGTACTTGTCCAAGCATCGTAGAGTCATCGTGTCATAGAGTGATACTGCGTGGAAACAGACCCTTCGGCCCAACTTGCCCACACCGGCCAACATGTCTCAGCTACACTTGTCCCATCTGCCTGCGTTTGGTCCATATCCCTCCAAACCTGTCCTATCCGTGCACCAGTCTAACTGTTTCTTAAATGAATAAGGAGTAAGTCATTTAGAACGGAGACGAGAAAACACTTTTTCACACGGAGAGTTGTGAGTTTGTGGAATTCTCTGCCTCAGAGGGTGGTGGAGGCCGGTTCTCTGGATACTTTCAAGCGAGAGCTAGATAGGGCTCTTACAGATAGCAGAGTCAGGGGATATGGGGAGAAGGCAGGAATGGGGTACTGATTGGGGATGATCAGCCATGAAGGGCCGAATGGCCTACTCCTGCACCTATTGTCTATTGCCTATTGTTATCATACCTGTCTCAACTGCCTCCTCTGGTTCTGCCTGGTTCTGCCTGGTTCTCTTCTCACATTCATCCTAGCATCTGTCGATAGCCCTGGAAGTCCATCACGCCCAGTAGCGTTGATTCCTGCAGTTGCTGTTTCCGTCACATATTTGTTTTACGAGGCACGGTTGTTACCCTGTGCTCCACCCCCAACCTGGAGGACCAGTGGATCGCTCTTCGTCTCGCCTCTACCCTTCGACCTGTCCAGCGTGGGAGACCCTAACAGGAGACGAATCTCCCGCTGGCGTAGCTCTAGGGGTCACTGAGACACACAAGCTCCCCGACCACCACAAGGTTGCAATCCAACGGGGAGAGTTTCATTCGCCCCAAGATCATTTAATTCGGCCTTGGGTGAACCATTCACCAGTTTAAGAAGCGCTGAGATTCACCATCCCAAATAATGCAAACCAGCGACTTGCTCACACCTCTATTGGCAAGAAAGACAAAGAGGGCAGGAAAAGGAGGCCCCTGTAGATTCCTCCCCAAACTGTGGAATTTTTAGTTAACAAAAACGTTTCAACCAAGTCGGCACCGACCAGCGATCCCCGCACACCAACACTATCCTACACACACACACGGGGACAATTTCAGCAAAAACAACTCACCTACAAACCTGTACATCTTTTTTTTTTTTTTTGTCCTTACAAAAAGCTTTTATTCAGAACAAACAAACAAATACAAAGTTGTAACATGATCAGAGAATGCCTATATTGGCATTTTACAAAGAAAGTTATCAAATTAAAATATTAACATTTTTATCAATAATACATTCGACCTCCTGCGGTGACCAGCGTTCACAGAAGGCCTCCACAGTCCCCGTGGACACCGCGTGTGTGTTCCCTCTCCAGGGACACGCGGGCACGGACGTAATCCCCGGAAAAGGGGCAGGCAGTCGACTGCTGTGCGAACCTGTACATCTTTTTTTTTTTTTTTTTTTTTACAAAATGTTTTAATCAAACAAACAAATACAATTACAAACACAATCAAAGAATGCCTAAACTGGCATCTTACAAAGAAATTTCAAATTAAAACATTAACATTTTCATCAATAATACATTCCACCCCCTGCGGCGACCAGCGTTCACAGAAGGCCTCCACAGTCCCCGTGGACACCGCGTGTGTGTTCCCTCTCCAGGGACACGCGGGCACGGACGTAATCCCCGGAAAAGGGGCAGGCAGTCGACTGCTGTGCGAACCTGTACATCTTGGGAGTGTGGGAAGAAACCGGAGCACCCAGAGAAAACCCACACAGGTCACGGGGAGTCAAAGTCAAACAAACTTTATTGTCATTTAGAAATACATCGATATATGCAATTCCAAACGAAATTCCGTTGCATTTGGCTCCCTGTGCAACACGATAATTAACAGAAGGTTAAAATGGAAAGAAAATAAGTTGAACAAGTTAGGTCTTTATTCAGGTTAAACAAGTTAGGTCTTTATTCTTTGCAGTGCAGAAGGTTAAGGGGGGACTTGATTGAGGTCTTTAAAATGATGAAAGGGATAGACAGAGTTGACGTGGATAAGCTTTTCCCATTGAGGGTAGGGAAGATCAAACAAGAGGGCAAGACATGAGAATTAAGGGACAGAAGTTTAGGGGTAACATGAGGGGGAACTTCTTTACTCAGAGAGTGGTGGCTGTGTGGAATGATCTTCCTGCAGAAGTGGTGGGAGGCAGGATCGATTTTAACATTTAACAGTAAAGTGGATAGGTATATGGACGGGAAGGGAATGGAGGGGTATGGTCTGAGTGCAGGTAGATGGGACTAGGGGAAAATAAATGGTCGGCACGGACTGGAAGGGCCGAGAAGGCCTGTTTCCGTGCTGTAATTGTTATATGGTTATATGGTTAAAATGGATAAAAGGATAAAATAGACAATGGTGGCAGTCCATTACATGGCATTCAGGAGTCTGATGGCTCGTGGGAAGAAGCTGTTGCAGAACCTTGATGTTCTGCTCCTGATGCTACGGAGCAACGTGCAGACTCCACACAGACGGCACCCGTAGTCAGGATCGAACCCGGGTCTCTGGCGCTTTGAGGCAGCGACTCTACCGCTGCGCCACCGTGACGCTTGAGGAAGAGTAAAATGGTTCAACAAGTTATCTGTGTGGGAAGGAACTGCAGACGCTGGTTTAAACCAAAGATAGACACTGGAAGCTGGAGTAACTCAATGGGTTAGACCGCATCTCTGGAGAGAAGGAATAGCTGGTGTTTCAGGTCTCGACAAGTCTTCTCATCTGTGTGTTCTGAAGATTCTTCCCAAAAAATGAATGCATAAATAACTGCATTAAAATTGCCAGCGAAAAAAGGATGCTTTGCAGTTTCGGCAGTCCTACCACAAGAGAATATTTTTAGGTATTAGTACCATATTTTAGCACTTCCAATTAGTTCCAGGCACTAAGCCTTGCAACCAAAGTAACCTCCAATTAAAACAATAATTAAGCATCTGAATGGATTAATTAAATCCATGATCCATATCAAATAACTTTTTTGATTACTAAGTACGTGTAATTAAGATTCATACAAAGTAAAGTTTCATTATCCCTTTGTGTAGGGAATTGTTTTGTAACAAACCAGCTATGAAACTCTTTACAGATGAAAAGTTAGTCGTATGCTTGAGGTATTGCTCTCGATTGACACTGGTAGCAATCCCATCGCAGAGTAGTTCTCGCTTTTACACTGGTACGCCCGGAGAAAACCCACGAGGTCCCAGGGAAGAACATGCCGACTGCACCCGTAGTTAGGATCGAACCTGGGTCTCTGGCGCAGTGAGGCAGCAACTCTACTGCTGCACCACCGAGCCGCCAAAATCAACTCTTATCAACCCGCACATAATCCATATTCCCCCCCCCCCCCATTCCCTGCAGATCCATGTGCGCATCCAGAAGTAATTTAAACATTATCATCGTGTCTGCCACCCCCCACTATCCCCCGCAAGGTATTCCAGGCACTCACCACCCTCTGTGTAACTTGGCCCCTCTCTCCGCCAACATATACCCTCTAGCATTTGAAAAATGGAAAAAGGTTCTTACGGGACATTCTGAATTAAGGGATGAAGAGGTGGTGCAGGGAAGTCATTCTAAGCCGGACGATCATCCGTAATATTACTCCCTACTTCGAGCTTCTTCCCTACCACCATCAGACTGTTAACTCTACAATCTCCATTAAGCTCTGAACTACATAGACTACATATGTACACACACGCACACACACACATATATATACACACATGCACACATATACACACACACATATATATATATATATATATATATATATATATATATATATATATATATATACATACACACGTATACACACACACATATATATATATATTCACACACACACATATATATATACACACACACACACACATATATATATGCAGACATATACACACACACACACATATATATATATATACACACATATACACACACACATATATATATATACACACATGCACACATATACACACACACACACATATATAAATGCACACATGCACACACACATTTATATATGCACACATATACACACACACACATATATATATGCACACATACACACACACACACATATATATATATACACACATACACACACACACACACATATATATACACACATACACACATATGTAAATGCACACATGCACACATACACACACACACACATATATATATATATATAAACACACACATATATATGCACACATATACACACACATACATATATATACCCATATGCACACACACACGCACACACACACATATATATATGCACACATATACACACACACACATATACATGCACAGATATACACACACACATATATATATGCACACATACACACACACATATATATATGCACACATACACACACACACACACATATACATATATATGTGCGTGCTTGCATATGTTAGAAAGAACTGCAGATGCTCATTTAAATCTAAGGTAGACACAAGATGCTGGAGTAACTCAGCGGGTGAGGCAGCATCTCTAGCGAGAAGGAATAGGTACCATTTCGGGTCGAGACCCTTCTTCCTATTTTGCTTGCGTTGTTTACACCCCAGCGGTATGAACATTTGACTTCTCTAACTTCAAGTAGCCCTTGCTTTCCCTCTCTCTCCATCCCCTCCCCATTCCCAGTTCTCCCACCAGTCTTACTGTCTCCGCCTACATTCTATCCCTGTCCCGCCCCCTCCCCTGACATCAGTCTGAAGAAGGGTCTCGACCCGAAACGTCGCCCATTCCTTCTCTCCAGAGATGCTGCCCGTCCCGCTGAGTTACTCCAGCATTTTGTGTCTACCTATGTGTGCATATGTATATATATATATATATATATATATGTGTATATATGCTCTTAAAGATAGCGGAGTCAGGGGATATGGGGAGAAGGCAGGAACGGGATACTGATTGGGGATGATCAGCCATGATCACATTGAATGGCGGTGCTGGCTCGAAGGGCCGAATGGCCTACTCATGCACCTATTGTCTATTATCTATTGTATGTGTGTGAGTATGTGTGTATATATGCACTGTATATAGATGCACTGAACTTCTCTCGTTTATGATATTGTTCAGAGTGCATTATGTTTACATATTCTGTTGTGCTGCTGCAAGTAAGAATGTCATTGTTCTAACTGGGACACATGACAATAAAAACACTCTTGACTCTTTGACTCGGTGACCGAGCTGTGACAGAGGGTGCACAGTCTACTTATGTTAAGGGAACTTGCCGGAGTCTTCATGCCCTTGTTGTCCTTGATCTTCTGATTCAAACCCTGACACGTCGATGCCATTAAATAAACCTTGGTGAGTTCCTCTCCTGCAGCGCTTCTCTTAAATGTCAAGCACCGCTGTCGTTGTGGGCGGAGACGGGGAGAAGGCTGGTTTAAGATGCTGATCAAGTTGGCTTCTTTACCTTGGATAGCACTGAGCTGCTTGAGTGCTGATCAAACTGCACCAATCCAGATAGGGAGAAAATGGCTCATCACACACAGGAAGGAACCGCAGGTGCTGGTTTACGTCAAAGATAGACACAAAATGCTGGAGTAACTCACCGAGGCAGGCAGCATCTCTGGAGAGAAGGAATGGGTGACGTTTCAAAGTCTCTCGACCCGAAACGTCACCCAGTTAAGAATAAGGGGTAAGCCATTTAGAACGGAGACGAGGAAACACTTTTTCACACGGAGAGTTGTGAGTCTGTGGAATTCTCTGCCTCTGAGGGTGGTGGAGGCCGGTTCTCTGGATACTTTCAAGAGAGAGCTAGATAGGGCTCTTAAAGATAGCGGAGTCATGGGATATGGGGAGAAGGCAGGAACGGGGTACTGACTGGAGGAGTTGCAAGTCTGACGAAGGGTCTCGACCTGATTGTCACCTATTCCTTTTCTCCAGAGATGGTGTCTGACCCGCTGAGTTACTCCAGCTGTTTGTGTCTGTCTAAGAGGAAATATCACCTTTAACCTTGTTAAATCAGTCATGATCACATTGAATGGCGGTGCTGGCTTGAAGGGCCGAATGGCCAACTCCTGCACCTATTGTCTATTGTCTATTATTTATTGTCTATCCAGATATGTTGCCTGTCCCGTTGAGTTACTCCAGCATCTTGTGTCTATCTTTGGCTCTTCACACACCTTGTTTGCGCAAATGTTTCTGGGATTAATAAGGTAATTTGCTCAACATTATTGCTGCTTTTGTGGGTAGAGCGTTCTTCTAGCTGATAAATTTGTACTTAAACTCAAATAAAAGGTACAGAGGTCTGAAGACACACCCTTCTAGATTAAGAGACACTTATAGAAACATAGAAACATAGAAATGAGATGCAGGAGCAGGCCATTCGGCCCTTCGAGCCTGCACCGCCATTCAATATGATCATGGCTGATCATCCAACTCAGTATCCCGTACCTGCCTTCTCTCCATACCCTCTGATCCCCTTAGCCACAAGGGCTACATCTAACTCCCTCTTAAATATGGCCAATGAACTGGCCTCAACTACCCTCTGTGGCAGAGAGTTCCAGAGATTCACCACTCTCTGTGTGAAAAAAGTCTTTCTCATCTCGGTCTTAAAGGATTTCCCCCTTATCCTTAAGCTGTGACCCCTTGTCCTGGACTTCCCCAACATCGGGAACAATCTTCCTGCATCTAGCCTGTCCAACCCCTTAAGAATTTTGTAAGTTGAAACCTCCGGAGACTTTGCGCCCCACCCAAGGTTTCCGTGCGGTTCCCGGAGGTCCCCGAATGTTTTTGCCAGTCTCCCTAATGGTCGAAAGTAGTTTCCGTTTTAAAAATCGGTAATTTTTTAGTCAAAGCCAGTTGAAGGTGGTTGCCGGAGGACAAAAACCTCCGGGAACCGCACGGAAACCTTGGGTGGGGAGGCAAAGTCTCCAGAGGTTTCCGTTCAGCTTTCCTAAGTGGGACAGGGGCATCCCTTCCTAGCTATTATCAGGCAACTGAACCATCTTACCAACAACCGGAGGGCAGTGCTGAACTACTATCTACCTCCTTGATCGGACCTTACTGGCTTTATCTTCCACTAAATGGTATTTCCTTACCCTATATCTGTACACTGTAAACGATGGCCCGATTGTAATCATGTATTGTCTTGCCGCTGACTAGTTAGCACGCAACAAATACGTTTCACTTTACCTCGGTACACGTCACAATAAACTAAACTAAAACTGAAACTGATAATCTTCAATCTAAAAGAGAATTGTTGGCTTAGAAAAAATTATACAAAAACCTATGTATGGGTCATAATCATCTCTCGGCCAGGTATTTGCCTTCCAATTTCATATGTTTTATTTTTTGAATATATTTTAAATGTGTTTCGTATGTGACTCCAGTAGAAGCAAGGAACTGCAGATGCTGGTTTACACAAAAGTAAAAGGGTGGCACGGTGGCACAGCGGTGGAGTTGCTGCCTCACAGCGTCAGAGACCCGGGTTTGATCCCGACTACGGGTGCTGTCTGTACGGAGTTTGCACGTTCTCCCCGTGACCTGCGTGGGTTTTCTCCGAGATCTTCGGTGTCCTCCCACAGTCCAAAGACGTACAGGTTTGCAGGCTAATTGGCTTGGTATAAATTGACTACGGGTGCTGTCTGTACGGCGTTTGCACGTTCTCCCCGTGACTGGCTTGGGTTTTCTCCGAGATCTTCGTTTTCCACACACTCTCCAAAGACGTACAGGTTTGCAGGTGAATTGGCTTGGTGCAAAATGTAAAATCATCCACAGTGTGTGTATGATGGTGTTAGTGTGCGGGGGGGGGGGGGGGGGATCGCTGGTCGGTGTGGACTCAGTGGGCTGAAGGGCCTGTTTCCGTGCTGTATCTGTAAACTTAACTAAAAACATGCGGGCTGGTAGGAAAACGTCGCCTATCTCCTTCACTCCTTAGATGCTGCTGCACCCGCTGAGTTTCTCCAGCTTTTTGTGTAACCCCCGGGCTGGTAGGATAATTGGCCCCTGCAAAGTGTATCCAGCATATAGGTGAATTATAGAATCTGTGTGGAAGTGGCCAGAACGAGTGCTAATGGTTGCTTGTGGCAGTGCGCAGCGGTAGAGTTGCTGCCTTTCAGCTAAATGCAGCGCCAGAGACTCGGGTTCGAATCCGACTACAGGCGTTGTCTGTACGGAGTTTGCACGTTCTCCCCGTGATCTGCGTGGGTTTTCTCCGAGGTCTGCGGTTCCCTCCCGCACTCCAAAGACATACAGGTTTGTGGGTTAATTGGCTTGGTTAAAAGAATGTTGTCCAAATTGTCCAGTGCTGAGTGATGCTCTACCTGGAGATTTTCAGCGAACTACATCCAGATCCAGTTCCAGATACAGCTTGCTGATCGATGTTGACTTGAAGCCAGAAAGCTGTTCCTGCATTGTACGGTCTTCTGAACTCTTCAAAACAGTTGAAGGTCTGCTGCTGAAATTGAGGTAAAGTTTCAAAAATCTGCTGCTCATGAATTTTAAAACCTTCGGGATGTGCAACTTTTTGTTAAAAAGTAGTGTGTATCAAATTCAGCTCATGTTAATGCAGCAGCGATGGCAATGGATTGTATCGTGACATTTTACAGTGTCCTTGCCTTTCAATATGTAGGTCACATAAGACAGATATACTTGGGAAAGTTTCTTTGTGGAATGGCACATTGTCTTCATTAATCCAGGCATCTGAATCTCAATTTCATGCATTGCGTGAGGTTTAGTTTAGTTTCGTGATACAGCGCGGAAACAGGCCCTTCGGCCCGCCAGGTCCGCGCCAACCAGCGATCCCCGCACACCAACACTACCCTGCACCCTAGGGACAGCTCTTACATTTACCAAGCCAATTTACCTACATTCCCTGTACATTTTTGGAGCATGGGAGGAAACCGAAGATCTCGGAGAAAACCCACGCGGGTCATGGGGAGAACGTACAAACCCCGTACAGACAAGCACCCGTAGTCGGGGTCGAACCGGGGTCTCCGGTGCTGCAAGCATTTTAAGGCAGCAAATCTACCGCTGCGCCACCGTGTCACCAAGTCAGAGAGACCAGAATATGGACTATCTATAGGCTGGTAATGATGACAAATGGAAATTGTGTAAGACAACATGTTTTGTATGTCATTCCTCTGAGCAAAAAGAGTTAACCTCAGAGCAACACAAGCTGTTAAAGACAAAATTAATCAGACTAATGATTCTGCAGTTATGTACACACACTAATTCATTCATCATTGATCACCCGGCATTTATTATTTAAGTATTATGCAGATGAATGATAATTTCTTATTTACTGTGACAATCATTGCAGGTTCTCTGGAATTCCCTGCCATTTTAAAAAATGTGGCCGCAATGTACAAGAGTAAATCCGAGCGTGGTTTGTCATTTTAATTTGGTCAGCCATTTTGAGGCTTATTTGAAGGATCGAGTGTTTTTATTGTCGTGTGTCCCAGATAGAACGATGACATTCATACTCGCAGCAGCTCAACAGAATGTGTAAACATAGTACACTGTAAACAATATCATAAACGAGAAAAAATGTTCAGTGTGTGTATATGTACAAATACATATATATACACATGCACACGCGCACATGCATACTGACACACACACACACGCGCACACACACATATATACACACACACACGTATATATATACACGCACGCGCGCACGCACATGCTCACTGACACACACACACACGCACACACACACACACACACACGCGCACACACACGCACACACGCACGCACACACACGCACACACACGCACACACACACATTTATATATACACACGCACGCATGCACATGCTCACTGACACACACACACATTTATACACACGCACGTGCGCACATGCACACTGACGCACACTCACACTCACACACACACACATACACACACACACACACACACACGCACACACACACACATGCACACACACACACACGCACACACACACACACACACATATATACACACAAATATATACACACACGCAGAGTTTCAGGTAGGTGCAGTAGGCCATTCGGCCCTTCAAGCCAGCACTGCCATTCACCGTGATCATGGCTGATCATCCACAATCAGTACCCTGCTCCTGCCTTCTCCCCATATCCCCTGACTCCGCTATCTTTAAGAGCCCTATCTAGCTCTCTCTTGAAAGCATCCAGAGAATTGGCCTCCACTGCCCTCTGAGGCAGAGAATTCCACACTCACAACTCTCTGGTTGAAAAAGTTTTTCCTTGTCTCCGTTCTAAATGGCTTACCCCTTACTATAAAACTGTGGTCCCTGGTTCTGGACTCCCCCCACATCGGGAAGCAGAACAGCAGATACCCAGCTTGTAACGTGTTTTTGTAGCCATTCTGATGAAAGAAAATCAACCTGAATTGCTTCTGTTTGTGTGGCTCGCCCCAGTAAACTCTCCGATCTTCAGTGAACCATCGGGTAATGTAATGCTTGTTTCAAAACATTACCGCACACTCGTTTATATTTGCAAGCACGCACCACTACTCACAGACTGTCTCTGATCGCTTTCCTCTCGACCTGATTTCCACAGAAGCCAAACACCTCAAGCAAGAGGTTTAAGTATTTCAATGTGGTAAAAAAAGATTTTGAAAATCATCAGATCTTAATATTGCGAATTTGTGAAATTAATGGCGTTAAATTCAACTTACGAGGATTGAGCTGGGCATATTGTTGACAATGTAGACACGAGAAACTAAAAAAAAAGGCACAAAGTGCTGGAGCTATTCAGAGGGTCAGGCAGAATCTCTGGAGAATATGGATAGGCCTCACAGCGCCAGAGACAAGGGTTCAATGCTGACAAGGGGTGCTGTCTGTACAGAGTTTGTACGTTCTCCCCGTCACCTGCGTGGGTTTCTCCGGGTGCTCCGGTTTCTGCCCACACTCCAAACACGTGCATGTCTGCAGGCCAATTGGCTTTGGTAAAATTGTAAATTATCCCTAGTGTGTAGGACAGCGTTAGTGTTCGGGGTGATCGCTGGTCGGCGCGGACTCAGTGTTTTTTTTACTGTATCTCTCAGTCGAGCCTCAAAGAGGAAAGAAGGGCAGTGCTTTTCTAAAAGCCCTGTCCCACGGTACGAGTTCATTCCAAGAGCTCTCCCGAGTTAAAAAAAAATCAAACTCGTGGTAAGAACGGAGAATGAACGTAGCGGGTACGTCGGAGCTCGGGGACGTCTCTTAGCGCTAACGGCAGGTACTCGGGAAAACTCGCTAACGGCAGGTGAGCACGGGAAGACTCATGAAGATTTTTCGACATGTTGAAAAATGTCCACGAGAGCCCCGAGTACCGGCGAGCGGCCATTACCGTAAATCTCCGAGTTCGAATCAGGGCAAACTCGGGAGAGCTCTTGGAATGAACTCCAAGAGGGACAGGGCTTTAAATAAGGATGGTTTGTCGTTAGGAAAGAAAACTTCTGAGTCGTTTAGTTGAGTTTTGAGATGCAGCGCGGAAACGGGCCCTCCGACCCACTGAGTCCGCACATTAACACTATCCTACACACACTAGGGGCAATTTCACATTTATACCAAGCAGATGAACCTTCAAACCTGTACGTTCATGGAATGTGGGAGGAAACCAAAGATCTCGGGGAAAAAACCCACGCAGGTCACGGGGAGAACGTACAAACTCTGTACAGACAGCACCCGGGTCTCTGGCGCTGTGAGGCAGCAACTCTACCGCCACCGTGCCGCGCAAAAAAGAGAGCGATTTTCTGTTTGTTTGGTAAATTTATCGAGAATAGAACAATGGCAGGTAAATAGAGTTCTGCTACAGGCCAGTCCTTATCTAATGATGCAAGAAACACATCAGCAGTGATAGGTTTATAACTATTCCTGCGTTTTCTGAATTTAATGATCCAGTTAAACTAATATTTTGCTCTGGTTATGCGCATTGAAGCCGTCCATTCTAATCTCGATTCTGAAATGAACTATCAAAGGCAGATGCTTGATATAACACCCACAGCAAGACAAGCACAGTGGCACAGCGAGTAGGGCTGCTGCCTCTCAGTAACAGAGACCCCGGTTCGATCCTGACCTTGGACACTGTCTGTGTGGAGTTTGCACTTTCTCCCTGTGACCGGGTGGGTTTACTCGGGGCGCTCCGGTTTCCTTTCACATCCCGAAGACGTGCGGGTTTGCAGGTTGTAAATTGTCCCCCTAGTGTGTAGGGAGTGGATGAGCAATCGGGATAACATAGAACTAGTGTGAACGGGTAATTGACGGGTTGGCATGGACTCGGTGGGCCGAACGGCCTGTTTCCATGCCGTACTGCACTAAATTAACATGCATATACATCACTTGTATATACTGTAGATGCTGGTTCACCAAAAAAGACACAGAGTGCTGGAGTAACTCAGCAGGTCAGGCAGCATCTGTGGAGAACATGGACAGGTGACGTTTCACAGAGTGCTGGAGTAACTCAGCGGGTCAGGCAGCATCTGTGGAGAACATGGATAGGTGACGTTTCACAGAGTGCTGGAGTAACTCAGCAGGTCAGGCAGCATCTGTGGAGAACATGGACAGGTGACGTTTCACAGAGTGCTGGAGTAACTCAGCGGGTCAGGCAGCATCTGTGGAGAACATGGATAGGTGACGTTTCACAGAGTGCTGGAGTAACTCAGCGGGTCAGGCAGCCTCTGTGGAGAACATGGATAGGTGACGTTTCGGGTTGGAAAATATCATTGCTTGATTATTCAGTTTTGCAATGTCATTTTGCCACATCACATCATTGCACTTTTCATCAAAATCGCTATTTTGGTTTCTAATAAACATTCACATTTTAGTAGCATATAGAAAGATTCTTGCCTACAAAGGTCACTCGCCAAAGACCAGAGTCATTAACTTGTAAACAATATTGAGAATTGTTTAAAGCAAGCGATTCAGACAATTTCCTTGTTTAAGAAGGAACTGCAGATGCTGGAAAATCGAAGGGAGAAAAAAGTGCCGGAGAAACTCAGCGGGTGCAGCAGCATCTATGGAGCGAAGGAAATAGGCAACGTTTCGGGCCTGTTCCGGTTCGAAGGGTTTTGGCTCGAAAAGTTGCCTATCTGACCTCTGAGTCGGCTCTGACCTTCCTTCCATCGAGGGGATTTATCACAGTCGCTGCCTCAAAAAGGCTGGCAGCATCATCAAGGACCCACACCACCCTGGCCACACACTTATCTCCCTGCTACCTTTGGGTAGAAGGTACAGGAGCCTGAAGACTGCAACAACCCGGTTCAAGAATAGCTACTTCCCCACAGCCATCAGGCTATTAAACCTGGCTCGGAACTCTGAACATTAATATCCCTCCATCTGTTATTTGCACTTTATTAATTTATTAAGTCATGGGTGTATTTATGTATAGAAATGTAGTCAATGCCTTCTATGTTCTGTTGTGCTATGCAAAGAAAGATTTTCATTGTCCTGTCAGGGACACATGACAATAAACTCTTTTGACTTTGACCTTGATCTCCTTCGCTCCATAGATGCTGCTGCACCTGCTGAGTTTCTCCAGCACTTTTGTCTACCTCAGACAATTTCCTCTCGAACCGCGTGCGGTGCGACACGGTGGTGCAGCGGTAGAGTCGCTGCCTCACAGTGCCAGAGGCCCGGGTTCGATCCTGACCGTGGGTGCTGTCTGTACGGAGTTTGCACGATCCCCCCGTGACCTACGTGGGTTTTCTCCCGTTCTCTCCCACATTCCAGAGACGTGCAGGTTTCTACGTTAAGTGGCTTCTGCGAATTGTATGTTGACCCCCTAGTATGTGTGGAATAGTGCCAGTGTACGGGGTGATCGCTGGTGGGCCCAGGCTTGGTGGGCTGAAGGGCCTGTTTCCCCGCTGCATCTCCAAGCTAAGCCAAACTGAAAATAACAATTGAGGATATCTCTAAACTAAATCAGGAGACAGGCTACAAGCTTGAAGAAAGATCTTTGCCAACAAACGTCACTTACAGAAGACCATGGTCATCAATTTTCGACAATAATGAGAATTGTTTATAATAGGTGGTTCCGTCTTGACTGTCAGCAAGTGACAGATACACACCTCAGCTTTAATTCCTTTTGACAATGAGCTGAAGAGGTCTGACCAAAACTGAATGTCAGAGTAATCTTTCATAGTTTTCTTGTTGAAATATTTTCTCACGTATCATGTCAAACAATTGAAGTATGTATGATTCTTCTGAAGCAAAATGACACCAGGTCAAAGCTTTCAATTGACAATTGTTGTTTCTCTGGGGAAGAGTACATCAACGTTTCAACATGAAAATCCCAAAAGTCAATTTAATTGTACAGAAGAACACGCAGGAATAAGGCAAGGTGTCAGTGGAGGACATGGACAAATTTCCTGCCTTGTACCAGCTGAGTAGAGTTGGTTCTGTCAGTGACCCTCAGATAAGAATAGAACAGCCAGCAAGCCGTCTCTCCCTCTCTCATATAGATCCCAGATAATTCCTTCATTAATACAGAAACATTTCTCTACTGAAGACAGAAAATGTTGGAAACACTCAGGGAACATGTTCCCAATGTTGGGGGAGTCCAAAACCAGGGGCCACAGTTCTAGAATAAGGAGTAAGCCATTTAGAATGGAGATGAGGAAACACTTTTCCACACAGGGAGTTGTGAGTCTGTGGAATTCTCTGCCTCAGAGGGCGGCGGAGGCCGGTTCTCTGGATACATTCAAGAGAGAGCTGGATAGGGCTCTTAAAGATAGCGGAGTCGGGGGATATGGGGAGAAGGCAGGAACGGGGTACTGATTGGGGATGATCAGCCATGATCACATTGAATGGCGGTGCTGGCTCGAAGGGCCGAATGGCCTACTCCTGCACCTATTGTCTGTTGTCTACTATCTCAGCAGGTCAGGCCGCATGAGTGAGAAGAGTTTAGATTAATTTCGAGAGAGGCAGCATGGAAGCAAGCCCTTCGGCCCACTTAGCCCTCATTGATCAGTTTGATGCTATCCCATTTTCTCATTGCGCTCCCTACCTACCTTTGTATTTATATGCACAGAGGGCCAATTAATCTACAAACCCGCATGTCTTTGGGATGTTTGGAGGAAACCGGAGCACCTGGAGGAAGCCCATGCGGTCACAGGGAGAACGTGCAAACTCCACACAGACAGTACTCGGTCAGGATCGAACCCATGTCTTTGGCGCTGTAAGGCAGCAGCTCTGTCAGCTGTCTCACCGTGCCGCCCCTAGTTAAATGTGAATCATTCCTGATTCTGAAAAGTAGATCTTTAAACTTTGGACATACCGTTCGGGAACAGGCCCTTCGGCCCATCGATTCAGTGCCGACCAGCGATCACCCTGTACACTAGCACTATCCTACACATTATGGACTATTTACAATTTACAGAAGCCAATTCACCTACAAACCTGCACGTCTTTGGGACATGTGAGGAAACCGGAGCACCCGGAGAAAGCCGACACAGTCGCGGAGAGAACGTACAAACCTCGTACAGACAGCACCCGAGGTCAGGATCGATCCCAGGTCTCCGGCGCTGTGAGGCAGTGGCTTTAGTCAGAGGGTGGTGAATCTGTAGAATTCTTTACCACAGAAGGCTGTGGAGTCAAAGTCAGTGGATATGTTTAAGGCAGAGATAGATAGATTCTTGATTAGTACGGGTGTCAGAGGTTGCGGGGAGAAGGCAGGAGAATGGGGTTAGGAGGGAGAGATAGATCAGCCATGATTGAATGGCAGAGTAGACTTGATGTGCCGAATGGCCTCAATCTGCTCCTATCTCATGATCTCATGATCTTAAGATCCTTACTGCTGCCCCACTGTGCTGCCCCGGGTATATGGTTTGTTAGGAATGAACATTTTGCCAGTTTTTAAAAATACTCTCTGAAATGAATGCAGGGTTTACATTTGAGTTAAACATTTACAAGTAAGACTGGCAGTAACTTGGAGTTTACCCTTCAGGATACACTGGGGATCGATTCAAGGGCCTGTCCCACTTGGCCATTTTTTCGGCAACTGCCGGCGTCATATCAGTGTCGGCAAAAGATTTTGAACATTTCAAAATCCAGCGGAGACCAAAAAAACTGTTGCGACACTTGAAAAAACACCGCGCGTAAATACCTCATCATGCCACGTCACGTCATGCGTCATTACGCTACATCACGGCGCAAATTTTTCCGTGACATGATAAGTCAGTTAATGACGCCGGCAGTCACCAAACAAATCGGCAAGTGGGACAGGCTTTAACTCTCTACTCATTGCAGTCTGCTGCAAGGCCTGTTTAGTGCTCCAGATGCCAGCTGATCTACATCGGTGAGACCAAGCGGAGGCTGGGCGATCGTTTCGCCGAACACCTCCGCTCGGTCCGCAATAACCAACCCGACCTCCCGGTGGCTCAGCACTTCAACTCCCCCTCCCATTCCGTATCCGACCTCTCGGTCCTGGGCCTCCTCCACGGCCAGAGTGAGCAACACCGCAAGTTGGAGGAACAGCACCTCATATTCCGCTTGGGGAGTCTGCATCCTCTGGGCTTAAACATTGAATTTTCTCAATTCTGTTAACCCTTGCTGCCTCCTCCCCTTCCCACCTCTCCCTCAGCCCTCGGGCCCTGGCATTGCTTCTCTCTCTATCTCTCCCCCACCCAAGTCGCACTAGCTTCTCATTTTCACACTACAAACAGCTTACAATGGCCTGTTTCCTTTATCATCGATACTTTTTTGCATATCTTTCATTCATTGTTCTTTATCTCTCCACATCACCGTCTATATCTCTCGTTTCCCTGATCCCTGACCAGTCTGAAGAAGGGTCTCGACCCGAAACGTCGCCTATCTCCTTCGCTCCTTAGATGCTGCTGCACCCGCTGAGTTTCTCCAGCCTTTTGTATACCCTTGATTCTCCAGCATCTGCAGTTCCTTCTTTAACAGTTTAGTGACCTGTTTTATTTGTGACTAACAAATGAAGATCAAAGGCCGTGCTTTCCTGCGCCAGTATTGTATTGTATTCGTGGAAATGTCCAGTTGAGATTGATGATACAATTAGCTCTGCCACTGGCTTTGTGAGAGTGCCCTTTGCCTCCTCCCCTTATGACTCAAATTGACCTGAAATAATCACTAACACAATCTATTTTACAGAAACCCACAGCAATGGATCAGCACAAGGTGCTGGAGTAACTCAGCGGGCCAGGCAGCGACTCTGGGGAGAAGGAAGAGGTGACGTTTAGGGTTGGGAACCCTTCTTCAGACGGCAGCCTAAACCGCAGAATTACTCCAGCAATTTTTTTTAGTTTAGTATAATTTAGATTTTTAATTTAGTTTAATTTTTAATTTAGTTTGATACAGCGTGGAAACAGGCCCTTCGGCCCACCGTGTCCGCGCCGACCAGCGATCCCCGCCCCTGTGTATGTCCTACACACACTGGGGACAATTTACATTTATACCAAAGCCAATTAACCCTACAAACGCGCACGTCTTTGGAGTGTGGGGGGAAACCGGGGAGCACCCGGAGAAAACAGGCGCAGGTCACGGGGCGAACTTGCAAACTCCGTACAGACAGCACCCGAGGTCAGGATTGAACCTGGGTCTCTGGCGCTGTGAGGCAGCAACTCTACCGCTGCGCTAGTTTGTGTCTATCACCGGTATAAACCAGTATCTGCAGTTCCTCCCACCACATTGCAAGGGTGATTTGCAAATAGAGAGCGTGTGCAAATGGACATTATGTTCCTCGGCAATTGCATGCGCACATACAATGTGTTTAAATCTACGACAAGCAATGTGGTTTAAATGGCCCATGTTATCACCTCACTTCAGAAACTCGAATGAGCTGTTTGATAAATGCAACTTGCTGCCACAGCAGGGATGTAAACAGCAGGGAATTTTAATTGACTTTGAACCGGAGACATTACCAGCGTGCGCGAGAAAATACGCACAGAACTATTTTGTGACCTGCAGCTAACCTGACGTTTCCTTTGCAAAGGAAGAATCTGTTTGCAATGCTGAAGACGGTATTAAGTACTGAAGAGAGAGATCAAACAGAGTACTGCTGATTTGGGTAGATGGCATCAAAATCTTCGCTTTGTCCCCCCCCCCCCCCGCTGTGCCATAGATGTTCACAGTGATAACATCGCTGAGCCGATTCCTAATTTCCATTGATTCTAACGTCTAAGGCAACGTTCGGGCTAAATTTGTGGAGATGCAGCACAAAAAAACAGGCCCTTCGGCCCACCAGGTCCGTGCCGACCAGCAATCCCCGCACATCAACACCCACAAGGAACAATTTTTACATTTATCTAGCCAATTAACCTGCAAACCTGTATGTCTTTAGAATTTGGGAATTTCGGAGAAAACCCACGCAGGTCACGGGGGGAGCGTGCAAACTCCGTACAGACAGCACCCGTAATCGAACCCGGGTCTCCGGCGCTGCATTCGCTGTGAGGCAGCAACTCTATCGCTGCCCAACCGTGACTGCCCTAATGTTTTAAATGTTTTAAAAACTTCACCTTGAAGTGTCGGCCCAAAGAATGACAATCCTACAGCTCTATATAATTCTGAAGAAGGGTCTCGACCCAAAACGTCACCTACTCCTTTTTCTCCAGGCATGCTGCCTAACCCGCTGAGTTAGTTTAGTTCAGTTTGGTTTTTGGTCACGTGTACCGAGGTACAGTGAAAAGCTTTTTGTTGCGCGCTAAGCAGTCAGCGGAAAGACAAGACATGATTACAATCGAGCCGTCCACAGTGTACAGATACACGATAAGAGAATAAAGGGCAGCACGGTGGGGCAGCGGTAGCGTTGATGCCTTGCAGCGCTTACAGCGGCAGAGACCCGGGTTCGATCCTGCTACGGGCGCTGTCTGTGCGGAGTTTGTACGTGACCTGCGTGGGTTTTCACCAAGATCTACGGTTTCCTCCCACGCTCTAAGGACGTACAGGTTTGTAGGTCTGAAGAAGGGTCTCGACCCGAAATGTCGCCTATCTCCTTCGCTCCTTAGATGCTGCTGCACCCGCTGAGATTCTCCAGCCTTTCGTGTAACCCTCGATTCTCCAGCATCTGCAGTTCCTTCTTTAATATAACAGGTTTGTAGGTTAATTGGTTTGTTATAGATGTAAAAATTGTCCCTAATGTGTGTAGGATAGTGTTAGTGTGCGCAGACCACTGGTCGGTGTGGACTCGGTGGGCCGAAGGGCCTGTACCTGCTCTATATCTCTAAACTAAACTAGAGCAAGGTTAAGCCAGCAACATCCGATCACGGATAGTCCGAGCGTCACCAACGAGGCAGGCAGTAGTTCGGCCCTGGTTGAGAACAGTCCCACTTTTGTGCATATCTTTCATCCCTTGGTCTTTATTTTTATACATCACCGTCTATATCCCACGTTTCCCTTATCCCTAAACATTCTGAAGAAGGGTCTTTTGTGTGTCTATCTTCGGTTTAGCCCAGCCTCTGCCGTCCCTTCCTACACATCGTATACCGTATTTCCCGGCAATGAAGACGCTATTTTTTACCCACAAATAAGGCTCGAAAATTTACCTGCGTCATGGAGGCCGAAGGTTTGGTTGTTAGCCAAGAAAGATAGGCTTGGCTAACCCTTAGTACAGCCACATCAAGAACGGCCCGGACTGCACAAATTGGCTGGGCTGCCAGGGGTAAAGTTGCGGGGAGGGCAGGAGCGTTGAGAAGGAGGGGGTCGGGGATCGTGCCAGCAATCACTCACTCACCGCTGCTGCCGGGTGGCCGGGGAGGGAAGGAGCTCGGGTGGCTGCGTGCGGCCGCCGGGTCCCGACAGCGGAGCCGGGCTGCCTCCTCAGCGCCTTCTGCCGGTCCGGGGATGCTGTCCGGTCCCGGCAGCCACTCCTGTTTTGGCACTACTGATCCTTAGGTTTGAATTTCCTAGTTCCTTAGTGTTCCCGTTTTTCCCACCATCTCTCCACCTGCCATCACCCTCCACCCCCTACCCACTGAGTCATTCAGAATGGAGGAGATCTTTGAGCCTTGGGCAAATTGAATTGTCACTTTCTTTAGTGTTATTTATTTATTTATTTATTTTCGAGCGTGAGGAATTCGACTTTCCGCCAGCCTTTCTTTCAAAATTTAGCGACTCAAAATGGGGGTGCGACTTCGATGCTGGGAAATACGGTAAGTAAGATGGCAGCGTTAACGTATGAGGAGCGTTTGGCGGCTCTGGGCTTGTACTTGCTGGTCCCTGAAGGGGGACTTGGAGCGAGGTGGGGAGGGGGGCGGCAAGAACGAACGAGGACCCAGGGAGGGGTTGGGATGATGTCACGGGCCACGGCAAGCAGTAGATCGGACTATCCGGTGAACTTTACGTAACTTTGTCAGTGCCAGAAATGATTTTACCGGGTTGTGCTCAACAACAAAGCACTTCACGTGACAGCAACGTACCTGATTGGGGATGATCAGCCATGATCACGTTGAATGGCGGTGCTGGCTCGAAGGGCCGAATGGCCTACTCCTGCACCTATTGTCTATTGTCTATTGTATCAGTGAATCATTGAGTTTAGAAGGATGAGGGGGGAGTCTTGGTGAAACTTACCAATAATAATAAACGGCTTGGATAGAGTGGATGTGGAGAGGATGTTCCCATCAGTGGGAGAGTCTAGGACCAGAGGGCACAGCCTCAGAATTAAAGGACGTTCCTTTAGAAAGGAGATGAGGAGGAAGTTTAACTTTCACTATAAGAAGGGTCTCGACCCGAAACGTCGCCTATCTCCTTCGCTCCTTAGATGCTGCTGCACCCGCTGAGTTTCTCCAGCTTTTTGTGTACGCCCTAACGTTCACTGTTCCTCTGTACACTTGACAATAAGCTGAACTAAATCTCTTTAGTCAGAGGGTGGTGAATCTGCATCATTCATCGCCACAGACAACTGTGGAATCATTGGGTATTTTTAAAGCTGAGATTTCAGAGATTCGTGATTTGGAAGAGGTTATGGGGAGCAGTTAGCGGAATAGGGTTCAGAGGGAGAGATAGATCAGCTATGATTGAATGGCGGAGCAATGTGCCAGATTCTGTTGCTGCTTCTTACGATCTTGTGGTCCTTTTGGGGGAGGGTGGGGGGGGAGGGAGAGAGAGAGAGAGCTGGGAGTCAGGACAACTATATTTGTCACATACACATGCAAGATGTGCAGTGAAATGAAAGTGGCAATGCCTGCGGATTGTGCAAAAACTTCAGAACAGAATAGAACAGAATCGGTATTCACATATTAGGAAAAAAACAACAATTTAAAAAAGAGTTTCCAGTCCTAATGGCCTGTGCGAAGAAACTCCGTCTCACCCTCTCTGTTTTCGCAGCGTGACAGCGGAGACGTTTGCCTGACCGTAGCAGCTGGAACAGTCCGTTGCTGGGGGAGGTAGGGGCCCCCCATAATGTTGCTGGCTCTGGATCTGCACCTCCTGGTGTATAGGTCCTGCAGGGGGGTGAGTGTAGTTCCCATAGTGCGTTTGGCAGAACACACTACTCTCTGCAGAGCCTTCCTGTCCTGGGCAGAGCTGTTCCCAAACCAGATCGTGATGTTTCCGGACAAGATGCTTTCTACAGCCCCAGAGTAGAAGCACTGAAGGATCCTCAGCGAGACTCTGAATTTCCTCAGCTGCATGAGGTGGTAAAGGCGCTGCCTTGCCTTAAGGGCCTGTTCCACCAGCATGCAACTCTATGCGATTAGCGCGACCTAACGTGGTCGCTTGAGCCGTCCGGCGTCGCGGGGCCAGTCCCACTTCGATCACCGGAGCCGTGCGGAATTGTGCGGAGTTCGTCCCGACATCGCGCGTGGCTCCGAAAAACTGACTATGTCCAAAGATTCCGCGCGGCAACGGCTTGTCGGCTCGCAGCCGCCTCGACGCATGACACACCGCCCCGACATCGTGCTTCCGTGAACCAATCTGTAGGTGCCTCCGTGGCCCTCTGTGTGTGGCTCCGTGGCCCTCTGTGTGTGTGTGGCTCCGTGGACCTCTCTGTGTGTGGCTCCGTGGCCCTCTCTGTGTGCCCCTCGATGTCCTGGCGAACTTACCTTAGACTTCGCTCCAAGTTCGCCTCACTTTGCGCCGCGTTGCGCCACTCACCCGACCTCCGCGCGGCCCCTACTGCCGGTTTGGTCACGCTTGCCACATGCAAGCGCATGCTGGTGGGAACGGCCATGTACAGGGATCACCCGACCTCCGCGTGGGCCCCGCTTCTAGTTTGATCGCGTTCATCGCATAGAGTTGCATGCTTGTAGGACAGGCCCTTTACTCACCAGTGCGGCAGTGTGTTGTCCATGTCAGATCCTCTGTGATGTGGACCCCCAGGTATTAAGCAGCTCACCCTATCCACAGTAGCCCCATTTATCTCCAGTGGGTGATGTGTACGTCCTTGGATGTTGTGCCCTTCTAGATAGGTACATGGATAGAACAGGGAGAGCGGAGGAGCAGGACAGAGCATACTTTTTTATGTTAAAGAGGGAACTGCAGATGCTGGAGAATCGAGGGTTACACAAAAAGCTGGAGAAACTCAGCGGGTGCAGCAGCATCTACGGAGCGAAGGAGATAGGCGACGTTTCGGGTCGAAACGTTCGACCCGAAACGTCGCCTATCTCCTTCGCTCCTTAGATGCTGCTGCACCCGCTGAGTTTCTCCAGCTTTTTGTGTAACCCCCCATACTTTTTTATGTTCTAGGTTTGTATTTCTGGGAGTAATTAAATTTACTTCTTCTTGAACAGATTTCATTCGGCTAACTTTCTTTTTGCCTTTGAAATCATGAGAGGGATAGATCGGGTAGATGCACAGAGTCTCTTGCCCAGTGCAGGTGAGTCAAGGACCAGAGGATGTAGGCTTGAGGTGAAGGAGAAAAGATTTAATAGGAATCTGAGGGGTAACTTTTTCACACAAAGGATGGCAAGTGTATGGAACAAGCTGCCAGAGGAGGTAGTTCAGGCAGGGACTATTCGCAATGTTTAAGAAACAGTTGGACAGGTACATGGATAGGACAGGTTTGGAGGGATATGAACCAAACGCGAGCAGGTGGGACTAGTGCAGCTGGGACATGTTGGCCAGTGTGGACAAGTTGGGCTGAAGGGCCTGTTTCCACATATGACTATGACTCCAAATTGATAGCATTAAGTTGACTTGTCTATGAAAAATCTTGAACAGGTAGCTTTGAATGGAATTGCAGTACAAAAGAAGATTGTTCAGGTCGTTGAAGTTGTGTCGTTATGTTAAAGTACCATAAGATTACAAGACAGATGCACAACGTTATTCCCTTATCATGTATCCATACACTGCAAATGGCTTAATTGTAATCATGTATTGTCTTTCAGTCGACTGGTTAGCACACAATAAAAGCTTTTCACTGGCAATGAACTAAATTGAGAATTATGGGCCTGTCCCACTTACGCGACTTTCTCAGTGACTGCCGACACCCGTCAAAGTTCGCCGAAAAATTTCAACGTGTTGAAAAACCAGTGGCGACCAGAAAGACGCTACGAATCTGGATGACTGAGGAGACTACACACGACCATACAGGCGACAGACACCCTAGCGACATGTCGCGGGGTTCTGATTTTTTTTTAAATTGAACTGCCTTTGTTGTAATTCAGACCTTTCGGTCTGAACGAAATTTCGTGCCTGCAGTCATACATATATAAAAAATAACAAAACCACACAATGAACACAAAGTTAACATCCACCACAGTGAGTTCACCAGACACCTCCTCACTGTGGTGGAAGGCAAAAGTCTTAGAGTCTCTGTCTTCTTCCCTCCTTGTTCTCCTTCTGCGCTGAGGAGATCCAGGCCTCCGATGCTGCCGTCCACTAGGCCCGCGGCCGAGCCTCCGAAACCGGGCCGCCGCCGTCGCCGGAACGCTGGAGCACCGCATCCCCGAAAGCCAGGTCGCCGCTGGAGCACTGAAGCCGTGCCACCACTGCTGGAAGCTGGAGGCCGCCAGCTCCGCCATTAGGGCCTCAGCACAGACGGAGATGGTGACGGGGGACGCAACAAGAAAAGTCGCATCCCCCCGAAGGGAAAGACTAAAACCCCGTCTCTCCCCCCCCCCCCACTCCACATACACAACCTAATAAACCAAAACTAATCACTAGAAACAGGCACAAAGACAAAAATAAAATAAAAAACAGACGGACTGCAGGTGAGCCGCCACTTCTGGACTTCCTGTATGGTCGCAAGTAGTCGCCCAAACAGTCGTACTTTTTTCTGCTCTGCGCTGGATTTTCAACACGTTGAACATTTGTGGAGACCTGCCGCGACTATGACCGGGTGCCGGCAAGTCGCCGATAAAAATCGCGTAAGTGGGACAGGCCCATTAGAGGCCATTCAGCCCATCAAGTCTCCATCACCATTCGATCAAGGCTGATCTATCTCTCCCTCCTAACCCCATTCTCCTGCCTTCTCCCCCTAACCTTTGACGCCCTTACTATTCAAGAACCAGTCAACATCTGCTTTGAAAATACCCAATCACCTGGCCCCCACCGCCGTCAGTGGCAATGAATTCCTCAGATTCACCACCCTACCCTCTGGCTAGAGAAATTCCTCCTCATCTCCATTGAGTTGGTTGCAACCGGCGACCTTTCTCTAAGAGTGCCTTGACATTGAGTCATGCCTTTGGTGCAGTAAGGATTCTTCTCAATGTAATGATCCCAGTAAAGCTATTTGGTTTGTGATTTATGGAGCTGTTTACATGCACAATAGGATGACAATGTACTAATAAGAGGTTATAGAGTGGAACACTAAAAAAATCCTGTCCGTGCCCCGGAGCAAACAGGAGAGAAACTCATGCCTCAGTCATTCTATTTCTTGAAGCAGAAAGCCACATCTCTCTATAAAATACATAGGTACATCATACATTCTGTATACCACCAAATAAATAGTCGCAGTGCGCTCATAATTCCAGGTCAATGGTCCAGAACATTGGCTACCACGCCAGTAACTTAACCATCATGATACCTTGCCCCTGAAACTGAGAGCAAATAATGTTTTATACAGAAATGTTTTACAAGAACTAGAATCAAAGCTAGTTAATGGAGCTGAAATAGAAATTGGTTAGAACCTTGCTGAAGATTGTGCAGCAGGGGTAGCGCAGCGGTAGAGTCGCTGCCTCAAAGCGCTGGAGACCCGGGTTGGATCCTGACCTCGGGTGCTGTCTGTACGGAGTTTGTATGTTCGCGGTTTGTGACCCGAGCGGGTTTTCTCCGGGTGTTCATGTTTCCTCCCACTCTCCAACGACGTGCATGTTTGCAGGTTAATTGGCTTCTGTATATTGTCCCGGGTGTGTGTAGGATAGGGGGGTTACACAAAAAGCTGGAGAAACTCAGCGGGTGCAGCAGCATCTAAGGAGCGAAGGAGATAGGCGACGTTTCGGGTCGAGACCTGTAGGATAGAGCTAGTGTGAACGGATGATCGCCGGTCGACGCGGGCCAAAGGGCCTGTTGCCACGCTGTATCTCCAATGTCCAAAGTGGATAAAATCATGAGGGATTAGATAAGGTTAGACTTTTACCCAGGGTAGGTGGATCATAGACATTAGGACATAGCTTTAAGGAAAGATTTTTTTTTTTTGTTAAGTTTTTTTATTAGTTAGAAGCAATTACATAATTTTTTTTAAAAAGATACGTGTTCATTGTTGACATAATAAAAATCATTTTGTTCTTTGTAGATATACATAATCAGTATTATTTATGTTAATCCTTGCTTAATAATCGTGCTTCTATATTATTTTTTTTTCCATTTTTTATAAAGGTAGAAAATAGTAGAAAAAGATTAAACAAAAATATATATATATATATATATAAAAAGTTGGGAAAGAATGGAATGTTCTGCAGATTTTACATAGTTGGAGATATATCCGCGTTTTTAAGAGGGAGTTGGATGTGGCCCTTGTGGCTAAGGGGATCAGGGGGTATGGAGAGAAGGCAGGTGCGGGATACTGAGTTGGATGATCAGCGATGATCATATTGAATGGCGGTGCAGGCTCGAAGGGCCGAATGGCCTACTCCTGCACCTAATTTCTATGTTTCTATGTCTATGTTATGAAATGTACTACCTCATCTATTCTTCGATTCTGGTTTCAGTCGGGATCTCGTGCCGAACCAGTTTGCCCCTTCAAATATTCAATAAATGGGGACCATATTTTTTTTAAATAGTTCTTGTTTGTCCATTAAGACAAATCTTATTCTTTCCAAATATAGGGTCTCCGACATTTCCGCAGTCCACATTTTAATTGTGGGGGTTATAGAGCCTTTCCAAAATTTTAATATTAATTTTTTCCCAATTATTAAACTATAATCAGTAAAAATTCTTTGATTCGAAGTAATGAATTGATTTGGTTCCGTTATTCCTAATATTATTAATTTTGAGTCAGGAGCCAGTTTGGTATTGACGACTTCTGAGATTATCTTTAAGGAAAGATTTAATAGGAACATAGGAACATAGAAAGCAGGTGCAGGAGGAGGCCATTCGGCCCTTTGAGCCAGCACCGCCATTCATTGTGATCATGGCTGATCATCCCCAATCAACAACCCGTGCCTGCCTTCTCCCCATATCCCTTGACTCCACTAGCCCATAGAGCTCTATCGTCCTCTCTCTGAAATCCATCCAGTGACTTGGCCTCCACTGCCCCCCGTGGCAGGGAATTCCACAAATTCACAACTCTCGGGGTGAAAAAGCTTCTTTTCTTTTTCTTAAATGGCCTCCCCTTTATTCTAAGAGGTGAGGTGCAACTTTCTAGATCAGAGGGTGATGGGACGAGACGAATACTACACAGCCCTTGGATAGGTGCATGGATAGGGCAGGTTAAGAGGGATATTGGCCAAATGCGGGCAGGTGGGACTATAGTGAAGGTGAGGCATGTTGATCGGAGTGGGCAAGTTGGGCCGAAGGGCCTGTTTCCATGCTGTGTGACTCAAGACCAGTGTCGGTGCATCTCTCAAGAAAGTGGAGGACTTCAAGTACCTGGGAGCAAGGATGCAGAGCTCGGAGAATGATATCAGGGTCCGGATAGCGCTCGCATGGAAAGCCCTCAATAACGTGGGGAAAATCTGGATGTCAGATGTCCAAGGGTCTCAAACTGAGACTCTTCCGTGCAACTTAAGGGGTTGGACAGGCTAGATGCTGGAAGATTGTTCACGATGTTGGGGGAGTCCAGAACAAGGGGTCACAGTCTAAGGATAAGGGGGAATTCCTTTAGGGCCGAGATGAGGAAAACATTCTTTACACAGAGAGTGGTGAGTCTCTGGAATTCTCTGCCACAGAAGGTAGTTAAGGCCAGTTCATTGGCTATATTTAAGAGGACGTTAGATGTGGCACTTGTGGCTAAAGGGATCAGGGGGTATGGAGAGAAGGCAGGTACGGGATACTGAGTTGGATGATCAGCCATGATCACATTGAATGGCGGTGCAGACTCGAAGGGCCGAATGGCCTACTCCTGCACCTATTTTTCTATGTTTTCTATGTTTCTATGTTTCTAACTGTAGAGACCGTATTATTGTGCGGGTGTGAGGCATGGACTCTCTCTCTCTTGAGCACTGTCCAAGTCCCCCGATGGCACTTACACCCGAATATTCAGAAAAGTTCAAAATGTCGGTTGGGGATACCAGCACCTGCAGTTCTTTCTTAAACGTGTTCACAGAAGGTACACGTCTGTGCCGGCGGCTTTGCGTTCTTTAGTAACTTGTCAGTTTCTTTGTTGAACTAAATTAAGGCGCATGTTGCAATCAAAAGCGCTTGAACAATGGGTTGGGAAGAAAGCCAAACTGTAAGAAAGAGGACTGCGCCTCCTTTTCAAGAGCAGCCAGCTCTTGCACGGTCGGTGCCAAAGCATCAACATGACCCTTAAACGTGCTACCTCCCGTTGTTCTTTTATATGCGTCGGCACGGACGTGTACCTTCTGTACCGACGACGTGCCGATGCGGTACAGCCAGAGCTTGGCGAGCCGGATGATTACGCGGAAACAAATCCACCTGCGGGCCGGATGATTTCGGATTACGGGCCGCATTCGCCCCTGGGGCCGCAGGTTGCCGACCCCTCCACTAAACTAAACTGAATGGAGTGATGGTTGCTTTAATACACTCTCATTCAACAGCAAGGTTTGCAGTGGAGAGAACTGAATCAAAACACTGGCCGATAGGATGATCATTCAATGTTTATCCCTGCGTGTCCTGTGCTCTCTCGCTGCGCCCTGCCTTGCAGTCATTCTTTTATTTATACACTGCATGTTTCATCTCCTCTGACTTGTTCTTTTTAGATGAATATCATGCTTATTGATGTTTGCAGTGCTTTCAGATAAATTATTTAAAAAGATAGTTAAATATTAATAAATGCAGAGTAAGGCCATCTCAAAATATTACCAGAAAATATTATTTTGGTTGCACAGTGTTGCTATTCCAGAGAGCCGGGTTCCATCCTGACCTCGGGTGCTGTCTGTGTGTGGAGTTGGCACGTCCTCCCTGTGACTGTGTGGGTTTCCTCCGGGTGCTCCGGTTTCCTCCCACAACCCAAAGACCCACGGTGCAGGTTGGTGGGTTCCATGGCCTCTGCAAATTGTCCCTTGTGTGGAGGGAGTGGATGGTAAAGTGGGATCACATAGAACCAGTGTGAAGGGGTTAGCAATGGTCGGCATGGACTCGATGGGCTGAAGGGCCTGTTTCCACACTGTACATCTGAACTAAACTATACAATGAAAGTAAATTAACCATATAACCATATAACAATTACACCACGGAAACAGGCCTTCTCGGCCCTTCCAGTCCGTGCCAACCATTTATTTTCCCCTAGTCCCATCTACCTGCACTCAGACCATACCCCTCCATTCCCTTCCTGTCCATATACCTATCCACTTTACTTTTAAATGTTAAAATCGATCCTGCCTCCACCACTTCTGCTGGAAGATCATTCCATACAGCCACCACTCTCTGAGTAAAGAAGTTCCCCCTCATGTTACTCCTAAACTTCTGTCCCTTAATTCTCATGTCATGCCCTCTTGTTTGAATCTTCCCTACCCTCAAATGGGAAAAGCTTATCCACGTCAACTCTGTCTATCCCTTTCATCATTTTAAAGACCTCAATCCAGTCCCCCCTTAACCTTCTGCGCTCCAAAGAATAAAGACCTAACTTGTTCAACCTTTCTCTGCAACTTAGTTGCTGGAACCCAGGCAACATTAAGATTTCTAATTTAATCTATGGAGCATTGTGATAATTTTTTTCTGATTAATTTTTAAGCTTTATGGGATCTTGGAATTATTTTTGTTTCAGTTTAGAGACATAACAGGCCCTTTGACCCGCCGGTTCCGCTCTGTCCAGGCATCACAAGGACACTAGTTCTATCCGACACACTAGGGACAATTTACAGAAGCCAATTAACCAACAAACCTGCACATCTTTGGAATGTGGGAGGAAACCGGAGCACCCAGAGAAAACCCACGCGGGTCACAGGGAGAACGTACAAACTCCATACAGGCAGCACCCGTAGTCAGGATCGAACCAGGGACTCTGGCGCTGTAAAGCATCAATTCTACCAGCTTCTCCACTGTGCTGCCTGCTCATAAAAAAATCTTCACTAAAAAACTAAAACAGTAAAGCCCCTGTCCAACTTTCACGACCTAATTGTCGACCTCTGCCGAGTTTGCCCTTGACTCGTACTCGCAGCATGGCCGCCACGAGATCGTAGGAGGTCTTTGTAACTCTTCCTCATGAGTGGTCTCTGCGTACTTGTGGCCTCTAGTAGGTCGCGGCTTTTTTTGCAGCCTGATAAAAAATGTCCACCAGTAAAAAAAAGGGCGGCATGGATAAAAGCGATACTTTTTACTCGTAGGTAGGTCGTGGTGGTAGTCGTAGGTCATCATGGGTCGGTAACTGGCCCGAGAAAAAAAATGCAAACATGACATCAGTCGTAGGAAGTCGTAGACATAGTCGTGGGAGGTCTTTTACTTTGGCGAGTCAACACGACCTTGACATTTATTTCAACTCGTCTAGGATCTTCTAAACTAGTGGATTTTGTCGCCCAAGTGGGACAGGGCCTTTAATACGAAGAGACGTCCCTAAAAAAAATTCTTCCCTAGTGCAACTCTACCGTTGCGCCACAGTGCCGTCCCAACTGGTTGGATGATAAATTGTGTTCAATTTTGGGCACCATGTTACATAGAAAGATGTTATCAAATTGGAAACTGGAAAGGGTGCAGAGAAGAGTTATGAGGATGTTGCTAGGACATGGCAGTCTGAGCCACAGGGAGAGGTTGGGTAGGCTGGGTCTCTATTGCTTGGAGCGCAAGAGGATAAGAGGAGTACAACATTATGCGAGGAATAGATCAGGTAGACGCACACAGTCGCTTGTCCAGAGTAGGGGAATCGAGAACCAGAGGACATAGGTTTAAGGTGAGGGGTGAAAGATTTAACAGGATCCTGAGGGGTAACTTTTTCACGCAAAGGGTGGTAGGTGTATGGAGGAGGTAACTGAGGCAGGTACTATCGGAACCTTTAAGAAATATTTGGACAGGTACATGGATAGGACTGGGTTTAGGGGGATATGGACCAAACGCAGGCAAGTGGGACAAGTGTAGATGGGACATGTTGGCCGGTGTGGGCAAGTTGGGCTGAAACATGTTCCCGATGTTGGGGGAGTCCAGAACCGGGGGCCACAGTTTAAGAATAAGGGGTAAGCCATTTAGAACGGAGATGAGGAAACACTTTTTCTCACAGGGAGTTGTGAGTCTGTGGAATTCTCTGCCAGTTCTCTGGATACTTTCAAGCGAGAGCTATATAGCTCTTAAAGATAGCGGAGTCAGGGGATATGGGGAGAAGGTAGGAACAGGGTACTGATTGGGGATGATCAGCCATGATCACATTGAATGGCGGTGCCGGCTCGAAGGGCCGAATGGCCTACTCCTGCACCTATTGTCTATTGTCTATTGTCTATTGAAGGGCCTGTTTCCGCTCTGTATCACTCTATGACTCTATGATAACTAAAGCTTTGGACGTCAGTCTATAATAGCACAGAACAAGCTGCTGGAGGATCTCGCTGGGCCAGGCAGCATCTGTGGAGGGAAGTTGGCAGTAGATGGGGTTTGTGTTAAGAACGTGAAGAGGCAGTGGCAACATACACACAGCTTACCCATGTGTGAAGGCTTCATCCCTTGGTGACAAGAGTTTTTGAATAATTGCAACAGCACAAATAAATTGCAATAACACCTCTGCTCGGTCCTTTTTTGGTATTTATTTTATTTTTTTTTAAATTTCAAAATGGACTTTATTACAAGTAATAAATATATACAATACGTGAACCGTGCAAAAAATTCATGCGCCATTCTACAAATAGTTCAATAGTCAATACATTTCTCAAATGTGTCCCCCACCCTTGGCCCACTGGCATGAAATCCCTTCCCCTATTTTGCGGGGCGTTTCCACCAAACCCTGCCCCCCATGTCCAGCAGCGGAAGGACCTTAGACTGTGGCCGTCCCCCACCGAGCCTTGGCGTTGGCTGCACCGAGCTTCAGTGCGTCCCTCAGCACGTACTCCTGCAGTCTGCAGTGGGCCTGTCGGCAACATTCCCCGACGGACATCTCGCTCTGCTGGGTGGTGAACAACGCTCGGGCAGACCAAAGGGCGTCTTTCACCGAGTTGATGGCCCTCCAGCAGCACTCGATGTCCGTCTCCTGGGAACAGTCTGTGAATCACAGAGTCCTCTGTGACGGAGCCCGCAATAACCAACCAGATCTCCCGGTGGCTCAGCACTTCAACTCCCCCTCCCATTCCGAATCCGGCCTTTCTGTCCTGGGCCTCCTCCATGGCCAGAGTGAGTCCCACCATAAATTGGAAGAGCAGCACCTCATATTCCGCTTGGGCAGTTTACACCCCAGCGGTATGAACATTGACTTCTCCAATTTCAGGTAGTCCCTGCTTTCTCCCTCCTTCCCCTCCCCTTCCCAACTCTCCCACAGCCCACTGTCTCCGCCTCTTCCTTTCTTCTTCCCGCCCTCCCCCCCACCCCCCCGATCAGTCTGAAGAAGGGTCTCGACCCGAAACGTTGCGTTTTTCCTTCGCTCCACAGATGCTGCCTCACCCGCTGAGTTTCTCCATCATTTTTGTCCACCTTCGATTTTCCAACATCTGCAGTTCCTTCTTAAGCACAAATCAAAGTGACTGGAATAAAATGTAAATTCATCCCATCTCCTGCAGATGTGTGGCTGCATATCTTAGCGTCTGCTCCAGTGTCTCACTTGTTTTTTACTGTCAGTTCTGTTTCAGTTCTAAAGTCCTCATATTGGTCAATAATTTATAACGAGAGGCTATATAAAATAAAGATGCTTTTACAAGACATACTGCTGCCCTATATCTGGTACTGAATACTGAATCAGCCAAGCAAATTTAAAAGCGAGTATGATATAGTTATAATTTAATCCTAGATATCCGCTGATGCGCTGCATCACCATTGAATTACCTCCTCTGCTCAGTCCGCCTTATTCTAACCTGATCACCCGCTTGCTAAACACTTCAACTCCCCCTCCCATTCCCACACTGACCTTTCTGTCCTGGGCCTCCTCCACTGTCAGAGTGAGGCCCGACGCAAATTGGAGGAACAGCACCTCGTATTTCACCTGGATAGCTTTCAACGCAGCGGTATAAATATTGGCTTCTCTAACTTCAAGTAACCCTTGCTTTCCCTCTGTCTCCATCCTTCCCCCATCCTAGATATTCAACCAATCTGACCAAACCCCTGATTTAATTTTATCCCTGCAAACTTCGTGGTCACATTCCCTGTCATCTTCTTTGAACTTTGTCCCCTTTGATGTCTCGTTTTCACACCTTGCACTTCCTCATCTCTGTGTCTCCCTCTACCCTAAAGGGCCTGTCCCACTTACGCGACTTTTTCGGCGACTTGCCGGCACCCATCATAGGTCGCCGAAAATGTTCAACATGTTGATAATTCAGCGGCGACCAGAAAGACGCTACGAGGAGACCGAGGAGACGACTCACGACCACACAGGCGACATGTCCGCGGGGTGAAGCCCGTATGGTCGTGAGCAGTCGCCCAAAGAGTCGTACCTTGTTCTGGCCGCCGCTGGATTTTCAACATTTTGAACATTTTCGTCGACCTGCCGCGACTATGACGGGTGCCGGCAAGTGGCCGAAAAAGTTGCGTACGTGGGACAGGCCCATGACTCTCAGTCGGGAGAAGGGTCTCCACCCAAAACATCACCCATTCCTTCTCTCCAGAGACGCTGCCTGCCCCGCTGAGTTACTCCAGCATTTTGTGTTCATTCTGCAGTCCATTCCTACACATAACATTAAAAAAGCATTTTCAAAGCAGGCTACAACTCTATATCTGAATATCACTGAATACTGAATCATTCAAGTGAATTTAAAAACAAGCATAATATATCTATAATTTAATCCTAGATTTCTGCTGATGCATAACATAACTCTATTGAATTACTACCTTGTTTCCTCTCATTCCTGCATGCAATTCAATATACAATTCATTTGGGAAATGTATATTGTTTAAAAAAAAATCTAATTACATTTTTTAAAAGTCTCCTCAAAACTTCCAGGGCCATATACAGATGGAGGGGAAATGAGGCATAGAAAGAAAAATAAGTCTATTACAAAGTTAATGTCGCTATAGGTGGTCCCTAACTGTAAGCAATAGATTAATTTCTTTGCTCAGAGACTCTGGATTTTAAAGGGCCTGTCCCACTTTCAGGAAGAAATTCACGAATTCTCCCGAGTTTTCTCCTTGTTTCAAACTCGCAGAATGTTCGTAACAAGGTCGTAGGAGCCCGTAGATATATCGTAGCGGCTCGCTATGCCAGCCGTAGGTACTCGGGGGCATCAGGTAAGTCGTTACGGTTTTTCCAGCCCGATAAAAAATGTCCATGAGTAAAAAAATGGTCAGGATGAAAGAAATTGCAACTTTCTACTTGTAAGGAGGGCGTCGAAATAGTCGTGGGAATTCGTAGACAGACTCGTAGGAGTTCGTGAACATAGTCGTGGATTTCGTAGGATTTCGTAGATTACCACGATCTTGATTTTATTTTTAGGTCTTTTAAACTCGGCAGAGGTTTTGAATTATGTCATGAAAGTGGGACTTTACTCTTTGAGATGATGAGAAGAATCCTCACCATTAAATGATTGTGTTTGCAGCTATATATATTGGGTTTAGTTTTGTCTAGTCTAGAGATACAGCGCGGAAACAGGCCCTTCGGCCCACCGAGTCCACACCGCCCAGCGATCCCATCACACTAACACTATCCTGCACACACCCGGGACAATTTAGACTTATACCGAGCTAATTAACCTACAAACCTGCACGTCTTTGGAATGTGGGAGGAAGCCGGAGCGCCCGGAGAAAAGCCAAGCGCATCGCAGGGAGAACGTACAAACTCCGTACAGACAGCACCCGTAGTCGGGATTGAACCCGGGTCTCCGGCACTGCAACGCTGTAAGGCAGCGACTCTACCGCTGAGCCACCTTGCATTGTTGTCCTGTGCATCAGCATAACGGTGTCATTAGAGTCAAACATCGTGGAAGCAGAAGAGATAGGGGGTTGGACAAAGGGCAGAGATGAACAGACAATAAGTGTGGGATTAGGTGACGTTTGGAAGAGAGGCCTACATATCTACTAATCCCAGGTCCTCACCTGCCTATGTTCTCAACTATCCATGTTACAGGTGCTTTGGGGAGGATGTTTCAATTTGTGGGGGAGTCAGAGGGTGGTGAATCTGTGGAATATATTTTAGGTGAAGTTTGGAAGAGAAGCCTACATATCTACTAATCCCAGGTCCTCACCTATCCATATTCTCCAGAGATGCCGCGTGACCCGCTGAGTAACTCCAACACTTTGTGTCTTTTTCTTTGGCTGAAGAAGGGTCTCGACCTGAAAGGTCACCCATTCGTCCTCTCCAGAGGTGCTGCCCGTCCCGTTGAGTTAAGGGCCTGTCCCACTTTCGCGACCTTTACAGGCCCACGGTCGTGAGAGGTCTCCTATGGTCGTGAGAGGTCACCCGCAACGTGTCGCCAGGGGTCGCCTGTTTGGTCGCTGTAGGTCGCCTATGGTCGTGAGAGGTCTCCAAAGAGTTGTACTCTTTCTGGTCGCTGCTGTATTTTCTGCACATCGAAAATCTCGCCGACTTATCACGGCTGCCAGCAGTCGCCTGCAAAGGTCACGTAAGTGGGACAGGCCCTTAACTCCAGCTTTTTGTGTCTATAGAAACATAGAAAATAGGTGCAGCCGAATGGCCAGAAAATAGGCCATTCGGCCCTTTGAGCCTGCACCACCATTCAATATGATCATGGCTGATCATCCAACTCAGTATCCTGTACCTGCCTTCCCCCCATACCCCCTGATCCCTTTAGCCACAAGGGCCACATCTAACTCCCTCTTAAATATAGCCAATGATCTGGCCTCAACTACTTTCTGTGGCAAAGAATTCCACAAATTCACCACTCTCTGTGTGAAAATTAAAATTCTCATCACGGTCCTAAAAGACTTCCCCCTTATCCTCAAAACCCTTAACCTTATTCTTATCTTCGACTCAAGATTAAATCGGGAACAAAAGCAAAGGCTCCCTAGACTAACCCTGAGCTGAAACCATGGGGAGAAGCATAGAAACATAGAAACATAGAAAATAGGTGCAGGAGTAGGCCATTCGGCCCTTCGAGCCTGCACCGCCATTCAATGTGATCATGGCTGATCATCCAACTCAGTATCCCGTACCTGCCTTCTCTCCATACCCCCTGATCCCTTTAGCCACAAGTGCCACATCTAACGCCCTCTTAAATATAGCCAATGAACTGGCCTCAACTACCTTCTGTGGCAGAGAATTCCAGAGACTCACCACTCTCTGTGTAAAGAATGTTTTCCTCATTTCGGTCCTAAAGGAATTCCCCCTTATCCTTAGACTGTGACCCCTTGTTCTGGACTCCCCCAACATCGGGAACAATCTTCCAGCATCTAGCTTGTCCAACCCCTTAAGAATTTTGTAAGTTTCTATAAGATCCCCCCTCAATCTTCTAAATTCCAGCGAGTACAAGCCGAGTCTATCCAATCTTTCCTCATATGAAAGTCCTGACATCCCAGGATCATCCGTGACAGGGCTTATTTGAGCAATATTGCAGTGATTTCAAACCCAAAAATAAAATATTGGACGTGAGCCTCTAACATGGAGGTCAAGAAACCCAGTCGTCAGGACAGCAGAGTTCTTAATACATATCAATCAACTGAAGGGATGAGAAAATGATAGCATCAAAGGGAAAGAGAGTTGATTCCATTGACCGATACATTGAGACAAAACTGAAGTCAATTGGCCTGCAAGGGACGTTTGTGAGGGAGCAAGATGGGATGTTGAATTGAATTTTTTGCTGAGTTAATAATAAATGTCATTTGTTCACCTTATTGGAGAAATGGGTTAGCAAAAGAATATTCTGTTCCTCAGCCTTCCAGTGTGACTGTAGATCAGATATGGTTTGGCATTCTGACTTGATTGCTGGAATTGGCTTTGGTAAGCTTTGACGTTATTGGAAAAGAACAGCTAATACCAGGCTGCTGAATCTCTGGTTAAGTTTCGCACCTTGAATTTAAATCAGCTTTGCCCCCTTCGACACATATGTTCATCTCTCTCACTCTGCGCAGCAAAAGAAAAAAAATGGCAAGCATCTCCGTTTATTTTTTGCGGTTCTATTTGTTTACATTTTTTTCGTTATCTGATCGGCATCGTGACGGGCATTAACGACAAGCAGCGGAGATAGGAACTGAACAGCTGCGGCGGGTGGCGCGATGGCGCAGCGGTAGCGTTGCTGCCTTGCAGCGCTTTCAACGCCAGAGACCCGGGTTCGATCCCGACTACGGGTGCTTGTCTGTACGTAGTTTGCACGTTCTCCCCGTGGCTTTTATCCGAGATAGACAATAGACAATAGACAATGGGTGCAGGAGTAGGCCATTCGGCCCTTCGAGCCAGCACCGCCATTCACTGTGATCACGGTTGATCATCCCCAATCAGTACCCCGTTCCTGCCTTCTCTCCATATCCCTTAACTCCTCTATCCCTAAGAGCTCTATCTAGCTCTCTCTTGAAAGCATCCAGAGAACCAGCCTCCACCGCCCTCTGAGGCAGAGAATTCCACAGACTCACCACTCTCTGCGTGAAAAGGTTTTTCCTCATCTCCGTTCTAAATGGCTTACCCCTTATTCTTAAACCGTGGCCCCTGTTTCTGGACTCCCCCAACATCGGGAACATGTTTCCTGCCTCTAGCGTGTCCAAACCCTTAATAATCTGATATGTTTTAATAAGATCCCCTCTCATCCTTCTAAATTCCAGAGTGCACAAGCCCAGCCACTCCAATCTATCAACATATGACAGTCCCGCAACATATGACAACCACGTGATATCCTGTTTCCTCCCACACTCCAAAGACCTACATGTTTGTAGATTAATTGGCTTGGTATGAATGTGAAATTGTCCCCAGTGTGTGTAGGATAGTGTTAGTGTGTAGGGATCGCTGGTCGGCGTGGACTCGGTGGGCCGAAGGGCCTGTTTCCGAGCTGGATCTCTAAACTGAACTAAAACTAAACTCCACAGGTCCCTGAGAAGGCAGCTGAGTTGTCGATGCCTTCAGCTGAATGACACCCGGAACAAACGCTGCCTAATCCGTTCTGTCGTTTCCATCAAGCCTTGCTCTCAACAGCGCAGGCAGTGGAGAGGCTGTCACGAGGAAATCAATAAGGAGAATTCATGGACCAGTCAGCGACACAAACTCTATTTAGTGAAAGCCTTGTAGAAAACCTGCCGATCCCAGCTAACAGAGGCGGGTAGTTCTTGCAAAGGAACCTCATGGTGGTCCCAAGGTAGGCAGTCTGCCCTGCATCCGCCATGGTTGGCAGCTGCGATGAGGCACTTTTGGTTTCTCTCCCACAAAATACCAGAGCATCATCGGAGGCCCACACCACCCTGGCCACACTCCCATCTCACCCCTGCCATCGGGAAGAAGGTACAGGAGCCTGAAAACTGTAACGTCCAAAGTTCAGGAACAGCTTCTTCCCTACAGCCATCAGGCTATTAAACACTACAGCCTTCAAATATGCTCTGAACTGCATAGACTTGGGAGCATTATGTTTGGATAGATAGATAGATAGATAGATAGATAGATAGATAGATAGATAGATAGATAGATAGATAGATAGATAGATAGATAGATAGATAGATAGATAGATAGAGAGAGAGAGAGATAGATAGATAGATAGATAGATAGATAGATAGATAGATAGATAGATAGATAGATAGATAGATAGATAGATAGATAGATAGATAGATAGATAGATAGATAGATAGATAGATAGATAGATAGATAGAGAGAGAGAGAGAGAGAGAGATAGATAGATAGATAGATAGATAGATAGATAGATAGATAGATAGATAGATAGATAGATAGATAGATAGATAGAGAGAGAGAGAGAGAGAGAGAGAGAGAGATAGATAGATAGATAGATAGATAGATAGATAGATAGATAGATAGATAGATAGAGAGAGAGAGAGAGAGAGAGAGAGATAGATAGATAGATAGATAGATAGATAGATAGATAGATAGATAGATAGATAGAGAGAGAGAGAGAGAGAGAGATAGATAGATAGATAGATAGATAGATAGATAGATAGATAGATAGATAGATAGATAGATAGATAGATAGATAGATAGATAGATAGATAGATAGATAGATAGAGAGAGAGAGAGAGAGAGAGAGAGATAGATAGATAGATAGATAGGTAGATAGATAGATAGACAGACAGACAGACAGACAGACAGACAGACAGACAGACAGACAGACAGACAGACAGACAGACAGACAGACAGACAGACAGACAGACAGACAGACAGATAGATAGATAGATAGATAGATAGATAGATAGATAGATAGATAGATAGATAGATAGATAGATAGATAGATAGATAGATAGATAGATAGATAGATAGATAGATAGATAGATAGATAGAGAGAGAGAGAGATGGATAGAGAGAGAGAGATAGATAGATAGATAGATAGATAGATAGATAGATAGATAGATAGATAGATAGATAGATAGATAGATAGATAGATAGATAGATAGATAGATAGATAGATAGATAGATAGATAGATAGATAGAGAGAGAGAGAGAGAGAGAGAGAGAGAGAGATAGATAGATAGATAGATAGATAGATAGATAGATAGATAGATAGATAGATAGATAGATAGATAGATAGATAGATAGATAGATAGATAGATAGATAGATAGATAGATAGATAGATAGATAGATAGATAGATAGATAGATAGATAGATAGAGAGAGAGAGAGAAAGAGAGAGAGAGAGAGATAGATAGATAGATAGATAGATAGATAGATAGATAGATAGATAGATAGATAGATAGATAGAGAGAGAGAGAGAGAGACAGACAGACAGACAGACAGACAGACAGACAGACAGACAGACAGACAGACAGACAGACAGACAGACAGACAGACAGACAGACAGACAGACAGATAGATAGATAGATAGATAGATAGATAGATAGATAGATAGATAGATAGATAGATAGATAGATAGATAGATAGATAGATAGATAGATAGATAGATAGATAGATAGATAGATAGATAGATAGATAGAGAGAGAGAGAGATGGATAGAGAGAGAGAGATAGATAGATAGATAGATAGATAGATAGATAGATAGATAGATAGATAGATAGATAGATAGATAGATAGATAGATAGATAGATAGATAGATAGATAGATAGATAGATAAATAGATAGATAGATAGATAGATAGATAGATAGATAGATAGATAGATAGATAGATAGATAGATAGATAGATAGATAGATAGATAGATAGTTAGATAGAGAGAGAGAGAGAGAGAGAGAGAGAGAGAGAGAGAGAGAGAGAGATAGATAGATAGATAGATAGATGGAGAAATAGATAGATAGATATATTGTTTTTAATTATTTTTATTTTTTAAATATTTATATATATAGTGAAAGTGTATACATGCACACACACACACATATATATATTTATATACATATGCACACACTCACGCACACACACAAACATATATATATTATATGACTTTTCAAGCCTTCTTGGAACAGGTCAAGCAAATGATTTGAGCATTGGTCTGACAATTGGTCGCAGCTGGTCGAGTTGCTGCCTCACAGTGCCAGAGACCCGGGTTCAATCCTGACCTTGGGCGCTGTCCGTGTGGAGTTTGCTCGTTCTCCCTGTGACCGCGTGGGTTTCCTCCGGGCGCTCTGGATTCCTTCCACATCCCAAGACATGTGGGTTTGTAGGTTCATTGGCCCCTCTGTGAATTGCCCCCTAGTGTGTCGGGAGTGGATGATAATAAGGGATAAAATGGATCTCGTGTGCACGGGTGATGGCTGGTGGGCGTGGACTGGGTGGGCCAAGGGGCCTGTTTCCACACTAATCGAAACTAAACCAAAATTGATTATTTGTCTGAAGGTGGACACAAAGTGCTGGAGCAACTCCTAGTGGGTTAGGCAGCATCTCTGGACAAAAGGGACGGGTGACGTTTCGGGTCGGAACCCTTCTCCAAACTGAAGAGTGTTTAAGAAGGAACTGCAGATGCTGGAAATTCGAAGGTAGACAAAAATGCTGGAGAAACTCAGCGGGTGAGGCAGCATCCGAGAGAAGGAAATAGGCAACGTTTCGGGCCGAAACCCAAAGTGTTTCGGCCCGAAACGTTACCTATTTCCTCTGCTTTTTCTATCTCCAGCATTTTTGTCTATCTCCAAACTGAAGAACCTAGTCCTGATTTACATTCTAACCATTCTAAACATTTTCCTGATTTACATTCTAACCAATGTCAATGTTACAGGTGCTGTGGAGTGGAATGTTTCAATTTGTGGGGTAGTCTAGGACCAGAGGTCAGAGCAGAAATAAAGGACGTTCCTTTAAGAAGTTAATGAGGAGGAATTTCTTCAGTCAGAGGGTGGTGAATCTGTGGAATTCATTGCCACAGACGGCTGTGGAGGCCAAGTCAGTGGATATTTTTAAGGTGGAGATTGACAGATTCTTGATTAGTACAGGTTTCAGGGGTGTCGAGGGGAAAATAAATGGTCGGCACTGACTGGAAGGGCCGAGAAGGCCTGTTTCCGTGCTGTAATTGTTATATGGTTAGATGGTTATGAGGAGAAGGCAGGAGAATGGGGTTGAGAGGGAAAGGTGGGTCAGCCATGATTGAATGGTGGAGTAGACTTGATGGGCCGAATGGTCTAATTCGGCAGGAGAATGGGGTTGAGAGGGAAAGATAGATCAGCCATGTGCAGGAAGGAACTGCAGGTGCTGCTTTAAACCGAAGACAGACACTAAAAGCCGGAGTAACTCAGCGGGACAGGCAGCATCTCTGGAGAGAAAACACAGGTGACATTTTGGGTCGAGGCCCTTCTTCAGCCATGATTGAATGTCGGAGTAGACTTGATGGGCCGAATGTCCTAATTCTGTTCCGATCACTTATGAACCGATGAACAATGGTATTTGCACGCCTGCTGTGACTTCAGCTCAGAAATGTACTTAATACAATCAGCAATATGATCTTTCCTTTAATATTTTAATACTGCTACTTTGCGGAACAGCTTAAAACCAACCCCTGCCAATAAATCTCTTTTGCTGCAATATTAATCCATTTTCTTCTTTAAAATAGTGGTTTTAAACACACACGTTTCCCAGGGCAGAGTAATCCATGCTTCAAATAATAGTTTTCCCCAATCTCATTGATCGCAATCAATATATTATTTTTTTCCCTTCGGGGGGGGGGGAATAAGATCTAGTTTTCTGAATGATTTTTTTCGTATCGTCGACATTGCTTATTATGATTATAACGTTACTGGGAGGTTCTTCACAGGAAGAGAAGATTCTCGTTGATACGTTGCCCTTAACCTTGGAGTGTCCCAGAACAACTTATTACCCATTAAAATACTTCTCAATGCTCTTGGCGGTGGCGCAGCGGTAGAGTTGCTACCTCACAGCGCCAGGGACCAGGGTTCGATCCTGACTGCGGCTGCTGTCTGTATGGAGTTTGCACGTTCTCCCCGGGACCACGTGGGTGTCCGATTTCCTCCCAAACTCCAAAGACCATATAACCATATAACCATATAACAATTACAGCACGGAAATAGGCCTTCTCGGCCCTTTCAGTCCGTTCCGAACATTTATTTTCCCCAAGTCCCATCTACCTGCACTCAGACCATACCCCTCCATTCCCTTCCCGTCCATATACCTATCCACTTTACTTTTAAATGTTAAAATCAATCCTGCCTCCACCACTTCTGCAGGAAGCTCATTCCACACAGCCACCACTCTCTGAGTAAAGAAGTTCCCCCTCATGTTACCCCTAAACTTCTGTCCCTTAATTCTCATGTCATGCCCTCTTGTTTGAATCTTCCCTACCCTCAATGGGAAAAGCTTATCCACGTCAACTCTGTCTATCCCTTTCATCATTTTAAAGACCTCAATCAAGTCCCCCCTTAACCTTCTGCGCTCCAAAGAATAAAGACGTTCAGGTTTGCAGGTTAATTGGCTGGGTATATTTGTAAACTGTCCCAGGTGTGTGTAGGATGGTGTAAGTGTACAGGGATCGCTACTCGGCACGGACTCGGTGGGCCGAAGGGCCTGTTTCCGCGCTGTATGTCTACACTCAACTAATTATACATAAACACAATCAAGTCAAACTCAAGTCCAACAGGTAGAGCAAAGGGGAAGATACAGAGTGCAGAATATAGTTCTCAGCATTGTAGCGCATCAGTTCCACAGACAAAGTCCAATGTCCGTAATGGGGTAGAGGTGAATCGGACAGTACCCTGGCTTATGGAAGGACCGTTCAGAAGCCTGATAACAGAGGGGAAGAAGCTGTTCCTGAGTCTGGTGGTGCGCGCTGTCGAGCTTCTGTACCTTCTGCCGGACGGGAGCGGGGAGAAGAAGGAATGACAGGACATGCTGGCACCATTCAGCAGCTTGTCTCAGTTCTGCAAAGGCACATTTAACTTGACCAAAATGGCCCAGCAGCGCACGAGCCCTTACTCAAATTTAATGCCATGGCTGCTCCAATTTAGCCAGGGTTAACATGGGAGGAAGCCGAAGATCTCGGAGAGAACCCACGCAGGTCACGGGGAGAATGTACAAACTTCGTACCGACAGCACCCGTAGTCGGGATCGAACCTGGGTCTCTGGCGCTGTGATGCAGCAACTCTACCGCTGCGCCACCGTGTCAAGTGAGTTTAATGTCGTGTGTCCCTGATAGGACAATAAAATTCTTGCTTTGCTTCAGCACAACAGAACATAGGAGGCATTTACTTCAAAACAGATCAGTGTGTCCATATATCATTATATTCATACATACACACATGAATAAATAAACTGATAAAGTGCAAATAATAGATAATGGGTTATTAATGTTCAGATTTTGTCCGAGCCAGGTTTAATAGCCTGATGGCTGTGGGGAAGTAGCTATTCCTGAACCTGGTTGTTGCAGTCTTCAGGCTCCTGTACCTTCTACCTGAAGGTAGCGGGGAGATGAGTGTGTGGCCAGGATGGTGTGGGTCCTTGATGATGCTGCCAGCCTTTTTGAGGCAGCGACTGCGATAAATCCCCTCGATGGAAGGAAGGTCAGAGCCGATGATGGACTGGGCAGTGTTTACTACTTTTTAAAGTCTTTTCCGCTCCAGGGCGCTCAAGTTGCCGAACCAAGCCACGATGCAACCGGTCAGCAAGCTCTCTACTGTGCACCTGTAGAAGTTAGAGAGAGTCCTCCTTGACAAACCGACTCTCCGTAATCTTCTCAGGAAGTTATATTGAACGGTCATTTCTGATTACTATCTAAATTACTATTTAGAATTATAATCTAAATGGCGTCAAGTTGGGAAAAGGGGAAGTACAACGGGATCTGGGGGTCCTTGTACAACAGTCTATGAAAGTAAGCATGCAGGTACAGCAGGCAGTGAAGAAAGCAAATGGCATGTTGGCCTTTATAACAAGAGGAATTGAATATAGGAGCAAAGAGGTCTTTCTGCAGTTGTACAGGGCCCTAGTGAGACCACACCTGGAGTATTGTGTGCAGTTTTGGTCCCCTAATTTGAGGAAGGACATTCTTGCTATTGAGGGAGTGCAGCGTAGGTTTAAAAGGTTAATTCCCGGGATGGCGGGACTGTCATATGCTGAGAGAATGGAGCAGCTGGGCTTGTATACTCTGGAGTTTAGAAGGATGAGAGGGGATCTAATTGAAACATATAAGATTGTTAAGGGTTTGGACATGCTAGAGGCAGGAAACATGTCCCCGATGTTGGGTGAGTCCAGAACCAGGGGCCACAGTTTAAGAATAAGGAGTAAGCCATTTAGAACAGAGACGAGGAAACACTTTTTCTCACAGAGAGTGGTGAGTCTGTGGAAATCTCTGCCGTGGAGGGCGGTGGAGGCCAGTTCTCTGGATGCTTTCAAGAGAGAGCTAGATAGGGCTCTTAAAAATAGGGGAGTCAGGGGATATGGGGAGAAGGCAGGAACGGGGCACTGATTGTGGATGATTAGCCATGATCACATTGAATGGTGGTGCTGGCTCGAAGGGCCAAATGGCCTACTCCTGCGCCTATTGTCTATTGTATATTGATGAATAAGGAAACAAAGTGACAAATAACTGGATTTTTTTGAGGTATTGGATTGTTTTGTATTAGCGAACATCAACACAACAATATAGGATTTTAAAATGGATGTGATTTTGATTTCCTGTTATGCGATAGAGTACATTGTGCCCTGGTGCAGAGGGCATGGTTGTAGATTTTGTCTCCCGGGGTCTATAATAGTAAACAGTACAAATACCGCAATTTATGTGTTTATTTGAAAGGGAATAACACTTCCTCTGAATTGGTATGCAATGGAACCGAGGGAGGTATTTGCCGAGCTGGTCAAAGGCTGAGCAGTTACTGCTATTCCTCCCGTTTGTGAACGACTGGTTAGATTCTGAAAATAGACAATTCTTGTAAATTCCTCCAGTTATCCCAGCAGGGAGAGATGATTCAGTGGCAAAGTGGAAACGCAGGCACCAGGTCTATTCTCCCCGCTCATTATAAAGAAGCTGTGTGTCACAGCACTGCGATTCCACAAAAACAGTTGCACCTAACCAGTCGGCAGTTAACATGCGATGGAAATGCGGCGTTCAATTTGCATGGAAATTGGGGGCGGCTCGGTGGCGCAGCGGTAGAGTCGCTGCCAGTGACCCGGGCTCCATCCCAACCACGGGTGCTGTCTGCACAGAGCTTGTACGTTCTCCCCGTAACCGCGTGGGTTTTCTCCAGGTGCTCCAGTATCCTCCCATACCCCAAAGACGTACAGGCTTGTAGATTTAAAAAAGAACTGCAGATGTACTAATTTACTGCTGTGTTGTGTCTTTTTAAAATTGTTTTCAAACATGTAAACAGTGATTCTGTTCTATTCTGTTCTGTAGTTTTTGCACAATCCGCAGACGTCGCCACTTTCATTTCACTGCACATCATGTATGTGCTTGTGACAAGTAAAGTTGACTTGACTTGTCGTGATGCTGGTAAAATCGAAGGTACGCACAAAAGTCTAGAGAAACTCAGCGGGTGAGGCAAGGGTCTCGACCCGAAACCTCACCAATTCCTTCTCTCCATAGATGCAGCCTCGCCCGTTGAGTTTCTCCAGCATTTGGGGCCTACATTCCAGGTTTGGAGGTTAATTGCCTTTGAAAAAAAATTGCAAATTGCCCCTGGTGTCTAGGATAGTGCTGGTGTACGGGGCGATCGCTGGTCGGCGTGGACTCGGTGGGCCGAAGGGCCAGTTTCCGTGCTGTAGCTCTAAACTAAACTACACTAGAGGTCGCTGCGATCTCAAGAGTATTTAATTGTCATATGTTTCGATAAGGAAACAATTAAAATCTTGTGGATAAACAGCCACAAAGTGCTGGAGTTGCTCAGCGGGTCAGGCAGCATCTTTGGAAAGCATGCATTGGTGATGTTTGCGGTCAGGACCCTTCTGCAGACGGATTTGGGGAGTGGGGGGGGGGGGGGGGGGAAGCTGAAAAAGGGGAGAGCAAGGACAAAGTGTGGTTGATAATAGTTTAGTTTAGAAATAAAGCACGGAAACAGGCCCTTCGGCCCACCGGGTCCGTGCCGACCAGCGATCCCCGCACGGTAACACCATCCTACACACACTAGGGACAATTTTTACATTTACCGAGCCAATTAACCTACAAACCTGCACGTCTTTGAAGTGTGGGAGGATACCGAAGATCTCGGAGAAAACCCACGCAGGTCACGGGGAGAACGTACAAACTCCGTACAGACAGCGCCCGTAGTCGGGATCGAACCCAGCTCTCCAGCGCTGCATTCGCTTTAAAGCGGCAACTCTACTGCTGCGCCACTGTGACCGCCCAGTGTGGTCGACATAGGCGAGAGGGTGTGGGGCTAATAGTCAGTTGATAGTCAGGTTTGTGAGTTAACCAGCATTTGCAGTTCTTTGTTTCTAAGTTTGTGTAGATGAATGAATTACGCAGCGGTGCTGGTTTCCGGCGGGCACGGTGACGGACGCACCACACATCTCTGTTCTCCGTGCAGCGGGCAAGCTCCTCTTTTCGTCTCTGCACATTCGTCTTCCATCAACGCCTTCAGCATCGTCTTGATCAGCCGTCCCGGGTCACGTCTTCCGTGGGTGTGTTCCCACAGCACGACCTTGTTCGCTGGGCATTTCTGGATGGCGGTGGCAGTGACCAGCGAGCCTCACCCTCCTCCACCTGATCTTCTCGGTCAGAGGTGGAATCTCCCCGTAGAGCTGGGCGTTGGTGGTGTGGTCGCCTTCCCAACTGACATTTTCAACTTTTCCGAGCATTCGGGTGTAAGTACCATCGAGAGACTTGGACAGTACTCGAGAGAAGAGTCCATGCCTCACACCCCGACAATAATACGGTCTCTACAGTTGCATGGAAGAATCTCAGTTTGACACCCTTAGACATCCGAGACGTCCGGATATTCCCCACGTTATTGAGGGCTTGCCATGCAAGCGCGTTTCAGACCTTGATGTCATTCTCCGAGCTCTGTATCCTCGGAGTCCTCCACTTTCTTGAGAGAAGCAACGCCACTGGTCTTGAGAGGCTCGTGGTCACCAACACTGTAAACCATGTACTCCATCTTCTTGGCATAACCCCAATGTTGGTTCAGATAGCTTGGGTAAGTTCATAAGTTCTCAAAGCAGAATTAGACCACTCGGCCCATCAAGTCAACTCTGCCATTCAATCGTGGCTGATCTATCTTTCCCTCTCAACCCCATTCTCCTGCCTTCTCCCCATAGCCTCTGGCACCCAACACAATACTACCAAACACAGTCCACAATTCAGTGTTTCATTAGTGTTTTGTGGTGTGCAAGATCCTGATTGCTGTTGGGAAGAAGGATTTCTTGAACCTGCTGGTCCTGGTTTCAGGCTCCTGTACCTTCTTCCTGATGGCAGGGGTGAGATGAGAGCGTGGCCATTGTAGTGTGGGTCTCTGATGATGCTGGCTGCCTTTTTGAGGCAGCGATTCCTGTAGATCCCTTCGATGGTGGGGAGGTCAGTACCCGTGATGGATCGGGCAGTGTTCAACACTTCTTACAATCTCCTTCCTTCCTGGACATGGAGTTGCTGAACCAGGGTGGAGATGCAACCAGTCAATATGATCTCAACCACACAGATGTAGTTCAGATGTAGAGAGCATTTGTGTTTGAAATATGATGGTCCTGTCAAATACTTTTTTCATCTAAGTGAGTTAGTAGCTGACTAAAAGTGTCAGAATTATATGTCAATGTCAACACTGAACTTTGAAAATGAAAGCCTTCTTCACCCTGCTTCCATCCAGCAGAAGGTACACAGTGGTGACACGGTGGCGCAGCGGTAGAGTTGCTGCCTCACAGCGCCAGAGACCCGGGTTCGATCCCGACTACGGGTGCTGTCTGTACGGAGTTTGTACGTTCTCCCCGTGACCTGGGGGGGTTTTCCCCAGGTGTTCCGGTTTCTTCCCACACTCCAAAGACGTGCAGGTTTGTGGGTTCATTGGATTCTGTAAACATTGTAAGTTGTACCCAGTGTGTGTGGATAGTGTTAGTGTGCGGGGATCGCTGGTCGGTGAGGACTCGGTGGGCCGAAGGGCCTGTTTCCGTGCTATATCTCTCAACGAAACTAAATACGTTTGAAGTTACAGGTATGTAAAACAATAGTGGGTTACACAAAAAGCTGGAGAAACTCAGCAGGTGCAGCCGCATCTAAGGAGCGAAGGAGATAGGCGACGTTTCGGGTCGAGACCCTTCTTCAGTAAAACAATACTTTAGTTTAATTAGTTTAATTTAGAGATACAGCGCGTAAACAGGCCCTTCAACCCACCGAGTCCCCGCTTACCAGCGATCTCCATATATTAACACTATCCTACACAAACTAGGGACAATTTTACATTTATACCAAGCCAATTAACCTACCCACCTGCACGTCTTTGGAGTGTGGGAGGAAACCGAAGATCGCGGAGAAAACACATGCAGGTCACGGGGAGAACGTGCAAACTCCGTACAGACAGTGCCCGTACTCAGGATCGAACCCAGGTTTCTGGCGCTGTGAGGCAGCAACTCTACCGCTGCGCCACCGCGCCGCACTTATACTGACCAAGGATAAACAGACCATCTCTGCAGGAAATGTATCGGGTTACTGAGATCTGTTTTATTCCGTCAGGTGTCAACCCAGAAATATACTTACCTTTTCAAAACATTACTGTAAATGAAACAGCTGAGACTAATTTGGCATATGCCACAAAATGTTATCAATGTCAATACATGAATTGTACAATATCTGAATATGTTGACAGACAATTTGAATGCCTGACAATCTTTGCCATTCAATTTTAGAAAAATAAATACTGAAAAAAAATACAAATTTGGGAAAAAAAGATATGTGTATTAAATGCAAACTGAAGCAAAATTATGCTATGTTCCCTGTGACAGGATATTTCTTATGCCTTGATTGCCGGACTTTAGTTATAAGTTGGGGGCAAGGAAAGAGCGTTCACGTTGCAGTCCTGCCTCCACCGATCTTTCCACCATTACGCTCAAGAAGCACAAGACGCCATTGTATGCAGAGCTCTGGCTGATCAACTTCTAATCTTGTGATGTGGACGCGATAAGAAGTTATAAGTTAATATGTTCTTAGGTTCCAGGAGCAGAATTAGGCCACTCGGCCCATCAAGTCTACGCCGCCATTCAATCACGGCTGATCTATCCCTCCCTCCCAACCCCATTCTCCTGCCTTCACCCCATAACCCCTGACTGATTAAGAATCTGTTAATCTCCGCATTAAAAATATCCATTGACTTGGCCTCCACAGGACAGGTTGAGAGGGATACAGGACAAACTGCAGGCAGGTGGGACTAGTACAGATGAGACATGTTGGGCAGTGTGGGCAAGTTGGGCCGAAGGGCCTGTTTCCACGCTCTATGAGTCTATGACTCCAGGACATTTGTGATGTACACTAATCTTACATTGATCCCATTTGTGGTCTTCCTTTGTTGGATCTGCTACTCACTAAAGTGATACAATTATGTGTTGCACTTTGTACCATAAATTTGTTTCCATTGCGGTCAATCAAAATCAATAGTTTCCTTTATCATCGTTACGGTTTTGCACATCTTTCATTCATTGTTCCTTATCTCCCTACATCATTGTCTATATCGATCGATTCCCTTATCCCTAACTAGTCTGAAGAAGGGTCTGGACCCGAAACGTCACCCATGCCTTCTCTCCAGATATGCTGCCTGTCCCGCTGGGTTACTCCAGCTTTTGATGTGTCTATCTAAGAAGTGTACTTGGTAACGTCACAATATTGTTCCCGATGTTGGGGAGGTCCAGGACAAGGGGTCACAGCTTAAGGATAAGGGGGAAATCCTTTAAGACTCTGGAACTCTCTGCCACAGAGTGCAGTTGAGGCCAGTTCATTGGCTATATTTAGGAGGAAGCTAGATGTGGCCCTTGTGGCTAAGGGGATCAGAGGGTATGGAGAGAAGGCAGGTACGGGATACTGAGTTGGATGATCAGCCATGATCATATTGAATGGCGGTGCAGGCTCGAAGGGCCGAATGGCCTACTCCTGCACCTAATTTCTATGTTTCTATTAAGTTTAGTATAGTTTAGAGCTACAGCGCGGGGAACAGGCCCTTCGTCCCGCGCCGACCAGCGATGCCCGCACATTAGCACCATCCGACTCCCGCAAAGGACAAGTTTAACATTTACCCAAGCCAATTAACTTACAAACCTGCATGTCTTTGGAGTGTGGGAGGAAACCGAAGATCTCGGAGAAAGCCCACGCTGGTCACGGGGAGAACGTGCAAACTCCGTACGGACAGCGCCCGCAGTCGGGATCGAACCCGGGTCTCCGGCGCTGCATTCGCTGCAAGGCAGCAACTCTACCGCTGCGCCACCGTGACCGCCCTGGTGTGAAGTGTTCAGCATGCAGCAAATGATGTGTTCCTTCTCCACAAGCTAAAGCCAATATCAATATATCCATCTCAGCGGAGAGTATCAAACAGCGGGCCTGACGGGATGTGAAGTACAGAAGTTGGAATAAATCTGTGCAGAGCTGCGGCCAAATGACACTTTGAGAGAAAAAGTCATGAGCTTTGAGCAAGGCTGACAAGAGACGGAAATTGTTATGTATCTGTGCATTGAATACCTGGGTACAAAGCCACACAGAAATGTGTTAAGGGCCTGTCCTACCAGCATCCGACTCCATGCGATGAGCGTGATCAAACTAGAAGCGGGGGCCGCGCGGAGGTCGGGTGATCCCCTGTACAGGGCCGTTCCCACCAGCATGCGCCTGCGTGCGGCAAGCGCGACCAAACCGGCAGCGAGGGCCGCGCGGAGGTCGGGTGAGTGGCGCAACGCGGCGCAAAGTGAGGCGAACTTGGAGCGAAGTCTTAAGGTAAGTTCGCCAGGACAGAGAGGGGCACACAGAGAGGGGCACAGAGGCACACACACACACACACAGAGGGCCACGGATCCACACACATAGAGGGTCACGGAGGCACCTACAGAGAGGGTCACGGAGGCACGACGTCGAGGCGGTGTGTAATGCGTCGAGGCGACTGCGAGCCGACAAGCCGTAGCCGCGCGGAATTTTTGAACATAGTCAGTTTTTCGGAGCCACGCGCGATGTCGGGACGAACTCCGCACAATTCCGCACGGCTCCGGCGATCAAAGTGGGACCGGCCCCGCGACGCCGGACGGCTCAAGCGACCACGTTAGGTCGCGCTCATCGCATGGAGTTGCATGCTTGTAGGACAGGCCCTTTATGCTGCTCTGCAGATTGTTATCATTGTGTGAACCTGGAATATTCATAAGGAATGGTAGAATCAGGCCATTCGGCACATCAAGTCCACTCCGCCATTCAATCGTGGCTGATCTATCTCTCCCTCCTAACCCCATTCTCCTGCCTTCTCCCCATAATCCCTGACACCCGTACATTATACGAATATTACCTTGAGAATATAATTTAGTTTCGTTTACAGGTACAGCCATTTTGCTTTGAGGTGCAGTGTGGAAACAGGCCCTTCGGCCCACCGAGTCTGCGCTGACCAACGAATGCCTGTGATAAGCTTCCAGACAGAGTTGAGGAGACAAACACTCCAAAATCATTTGAGAAACAATTGGATATTGTATTGGAGAGATACGTAGAGGTTTCTGGAAAGATAAACCAACCAGGATTTCTCATCTGCAAGAGATACAAGTAAATTGCAGGTAGACAAAAATGCTGGAGAAACTCAGCGGGTGAGGCAGCGTCTATGGAGCGAAGGAAATAGGTGATGTTTCGGGTCGAGACCCTTCTTCAGACTGAAGTCGAGATCCTTCTTCAGACTGATGTGGAGGTGGGGGAGGGGCGGGTTCCCGCCCCTCCCCCATCTCCACATCAGTCTGAAGAAGGGTCTCGACCTGAAACATCCGCCTATTGGGAGGGGGCAGGAAGATGAAAGGAAGAGGCGGAGACAGTGGGCTGTGGGGGAGCTGGGAAGGGGAGGGGAAGGAGGGAGGAAGCAGGGACTACCGTTGCTGGTTTACAAAAAAAAACACACAGAGTGCTGGAATAACTCAGATGGTCAGACAGCATCTGTGGAGAACATGGATCGGTGACCGATTGGGCAGGGGGGGTTGGGACTCTTCTTCAGGTCCATAGAAGGATCCCGACCCAATACGTCACCTATCCATGTTCTCCACAGATGCTGCCTGTAAATAAGCAATTCACAAACTCTAAGAGTGTTCAACACCTTTTAATGATAGCACAGGGTATTACATACATCTGGGTTACTCCAGCACTCTGTGAAACGTCACCTATCCATGTTCTCCCCAGATACTGCCTGACCCACTGAGTTACTCCAGCACTCTGTGAAACATCACCTATCCATGTTCTCCACAGATGCTGCCTGACCCGCTGAGTTACTCCAGCACTTTCCTGAAATTTTAATTCTAAATGTCCTGCCCCACTTTCACGACCCAATTCACGACCTCTACCGAGTTTGCCCGTGACTCATACTCGCAGCATGGTCGTCACGAGGTCATAGGTAGGTCGTGATGCTAGTCGTAGGCACTCGTGGCATCAAGTAGGTCTGGGCGTTTTTTCAACATGATGAAAAATGTCCACGAGTAAAAAAGGTTGTGAATTAGGTCGTGAAAGTGGGACGGGCCCCTTACACTTTCACCAGCAAAGTTCATATCATCTTGCCATTAACTTGGGAACCATTGAACTTTCCTGAACAATGTTCCTCTAAATATTTGTCACTTTCATTACTTGTGTGATAAACCATGCTGTCAGAATTGCATTGGAACATCCAGCCTTTAATGACATTGATAAATGCCTCCAAATATCACACACTCCCATTAAGTTGCCACTTTGTTACACTGTTATCTCTGAATGGGTTTTCAGAGACGATGCACTTCGCCACAGTAAGGTATTCTGCTCGTAGACTTTTCTCGCAGTTGGAGAGTGATGGTACGAGCCCTTGCTCAGGATTGATGAGGATGTCAACTGGCAACTGCTACCTGAGCTGATCTCAGAACGCCACAGTTAAGGGAACATGCTCCACTTGGGCGTAATTTACGAGTAATTTACGCGACAACACTTGGGCGTAATTTGCCCGTAATTTACGCGACATCATTTACGCGTCGTGATGCGTAAATGATGTCGTGTAAATTACGGGCAAATTACGCCCAAGTGAGACATGTTCCCTTTACTGTGGCCTTCTGAGATCAGCTTGGTGCGCATTACGCGCGCATGGTGCGCGGTGACATAGGCAGTGACACCACTGTTGTGGGACGTATCACTGATGGGGATGAGTCAGAGTATAGAAGAGAGATCGAGCAACTGTCCATATGGTGCCAGCACAACAACCTGGCCCTCAACACCAGCAAAACCAAGGAACTGATTGTTGACTTTGGAAGGAGTAGGATGGGGACCCACAGTCCTGTTTATATCAACGGGTCAATGGTTGAAAGGGTCAAGAGCTTCAAATTTCTGGGCGTGCACATCTGTGAAGATTTTTCCTGGTCCGAGAACACAGATGCAATTATTAAGAAAGCTCATCAGCGCCTCTACTTCCTGAGAAGATTACGGAGAGTTGGTCTGTCAAGGAGGACTCTCTCTAACATCTACAGGTGCACAGTAGAGAGCTTGCTGACCGGTTGCATCGTGGCTTGGTTCGGCAACTTGAGCGCCCTGGAGAGGAAAAGACTACAAAAAGTAGTAAACACTGCCCAGTCCATCATCGGCTCTGACCTTCCTTCCATCGAGGGGATCTATCGCAGTCGCTGCCTCAAAAAGGCTGGCAGCATCATCGAGGACCCACACCACCCTGGCCACACACTCATCTCCCTGCTACCTTCAGGTAGAAGGTTCAGGAGCCTGAAGACTGCAACAACCCAGTTTAGGAATAGCTACTTCCCCACAGCCATCAGGCTATTAAACTTGGCTCGGACAAAATGTGAACATTAATATCCCTCCATCTGTTATTTGCACTTTATTAATTTATTAATTCATGGGTGTATTTACGTATATAATTGTAGTCAATGCCTTCTATGTTCTGTTGTGCTATGCAAAGAAATATTTTCATTGTCCTGTCAGGGACACATGACAATAAACTCTTTAGACTTTGACTTTGACTTTGGCTTTGACACGCGTGGTCAAACTCAAAGTCAGGATTCTGGGCCGTACAAAATCTTCACGCGCCGTCTGCGTGACGCGCAAATGACGCCCAAGTGGGACAGGCCCTTAAGCCATCCCGAGCTCGTCCACACCAATGCAGCACCTTGCAGCTCAGCTCAGTCTATTGTCGCGCGTTCATTGTCTTGCGCAAGCACGGTGAAGCCCGCCGTCTCCGGTGAGGAGTGGCCAATTCGGGAGCTCCACGTTGCAACTCGTCCCGACCCCGGCGTTCGATCATCCCGACCAGAGGGGCTGGACTTCGGACCGTCCGTCATCAGCGGCGATCTACGGAGCGTTTAAGGCCGCATCCACGGGGAACAAAGAGGAAGAGGACTGAACTTTAGTGCCTTCCCTCACAGTGAGGAATGTTGATTCCACTGCGCTGGATGTTTACGTTAAACTCTATTTCATATTCTGGGATGTCAGGACTGTCTTATGAAGAAAGACTGGATAGACTCGGTTTATACTCTCTAGAATTTAGGAGATTGAGAGGCGATCTTATAGAAACTTACAAAATTCTTAAGGGGTTGGACAGGCTAGATGCAGGAAGATTGTTCCCAATGTTGGGGAGGTCCAGGACAAGGGGTCACAGCTTAAGGGTAAGGGGGAAATCCTTTAGGACCGAGATGAGAAGGACTTTTTTCACACAGAGAGTGGTGAGTCTCTGGAACTCTCTGCCACAGAGGGTAGTTGAGGCCAGTTCATTGGCTATATTTAAGAGGGAGTTAGATGTGGCCCTTGTGGCTAAGGGGATCGGAGGGTATGGAGAGAAGGCAGGTACGGGATACTGAGTTGGATGATCAGTCATGATCATATTGAATGGCGGTGCAGGCTCGAAGGGCCGCTTGGCCTACTCCTGCAACTATTGTCTATGTTTCTATGTGTGTATTGTGTGCTTTTCACTTACTGTGGCTGTATGGTAACTCAAACTTCACTCTACCTTAGTTGGTTAAGTGACAATACACGTGAAATTGATAAAAATTCTTAAAGGATTGGACAGGCTAGATGCAGGAAACGTGTTACATACATTGGGGGAGTCCAGAACCAGGGGTAACAGTTTAATAATAAGGGTTCAGCCATTTAGGACTGAGATGAGGAGAAACGCAGCGGTAGAGTTGCTGCCTCACAGCGCCAGAGATCCGGGTTCGATCCTGACTACAGGAGCTGTGTGGATGGGGTTTGTACGCTCTCCCCGTGACCCGCGTGGGTTTTATCCGGGTGCTCCGGTTTCTTCCCCACCCACTTCAAAGATGTGCAGGTTTGTAGAATGAAGTGCCTTTGTAAGTTGTCGCTAGTGTGTGCAGGATGGAACTAGTGCACTGATTTGGCGCATGCTCGGTGGACTGAAGGGCCTGTTTCCAGGCTGTCAGTCGAAACAGTGAGGGAGTGCAGCGTGGGTTCACCAGGTTAATTCCTGGGATGGCGGGACTGTCATATGTTGATAGAATGGAGCGTCTGGGCTTGTACACTCTGGAATTTAGAAGGATGAGAGGGAATCTTATTGAAACATATAAGATTATTAAGGGTTTGGACACGCTAGAGGCAGGAAACATGTTCCCAATTTTGGGGGAGTCCAGAACCAGGGGCCACAGTTTAAGAATGAGGGGTAAGCCATTTAGAACGGAGATGAGGAAACACTTTTTCACACAGAGAGTTGTGAGTCTGTGGAATTCTCTGCCTCACAGGGCAGTGGAGGCCGGTTCTCTGGATACTTTCAAGAGAGAGCTAGATTGAGCTCTTAAAGATAGCGGAGTCAGGGAAAATGGGGAGAAGGCAGGAACGGGGTGCTGATTGGGGATGATCAGCCGTGATCATATTGAATGGTGGTGTTGGCTCGAAGGGCTGAATGGCCTGCTCCTGCACCTATTGTCTTTTGAAAACTAAAACAAAAATGAGTTTTTACCCACGGAAAACCTATCAGAGAACATGAATGAAGATGCATGGGCCAGATATTATGTAGCATGGATGTACAGCCAATCACTTCACCCATGTTTAATAGTCCCATCTGATTTTGCGCCGGGTTTCTGCACCATTCTCCGTTAATCTTCTCGATTGGATTTTCATTTCCTATCTCAACGCCACTGAAGCGTGTCCTCCGCTTTCTGTGTCAATATGAGCTCTCAGGATTTGCCCAACGTCAAAAATAATCCAATACCTAAATCCCCAACTGTAAAACCATCCAGCTCTTCCTGATTTTGTTTCCTTATTCATCAGAAACGATGCAGATCAAGACAAGGACAGCACGGTGGTGCAGCGGGTAGTCGCTGCCTCATGGCGCCAGAGACCCGGGTGTGATCCCGACAACGTTCTCCCCGTGACCTGCGTGGGTTTTCTCGGAGATCTTTGGATTCCTCCCACACTCCAAATACATACAGTTTTGTATGTTAATTGGCTTGGTATAAATGTAAAATTATCCCTAGTTTGTGCAGGATAGTGTCAATGTATGGGGATCGCTGGTCGGCACGGACACGATGGGCTGAAGGGCCTGTTTATGCACTGTATCTCTAAATTAAACTAATTAAACTAAAGTATTGTATAAAACACCTGTAACGTCCAACTATATATAGGTGGGACTAAGGGAAAAAAGTTGTTCGGCATGGACTGGAAGGGCCGAGATGGCCTGTTTCCGTGCTGTAATTGTTATATGGTTATATGGTTATTTAGTTTCGTTTAGAGATTTAGCACGGAAGCAGGCCCTTCGGCCCACCGAGTCTGCACCGACCAGCGATCCCCGCACACTAACACTATCCACACACACTGGGTACAACTTACAATGTTTACAGAATCCAATGAACCCACAAACCTGTACGGCTTTGGAGTGTGGGAAGAAGCCGGAACGCCCGGAGAAAGCCCACGCAGGTCACGGGGAGAAGGTGCAAACTCCGTACAGACAGCGCCCGTGGTCAGGATCGAACCCGGGTCTCTGGCGCTGTGAGGCAGCGACTCTGCGTGATTCTTCACCGCATCCCCCCACAATCCAAAGATGTGCAGGCTTGTCGGTTAATTGACCTATGGAAATCATCCCTAGCTCGTGGGATCGAACAAGCGTGCAAATGAAGAACGTCCCTTTAGGAATACAATACAATACCTTTGTCATTTGAGGTTCAAACAAAAGTTTGTTTCTGCAGTCATACAAACAAGAAAAGAACCAAGACACAACACAATTGACACAAACATCCATCACAGTGAATCTCCTCCTCACTGTGATGGAAGGCAAAGTCTTATCTCTCCCCTGCACTCCCCATTCTCCTCCAGATGACAGCATCAAAGCCCCCGGCGGGCGATGGTAAATAAGTCCCGTGGCCATTAAAGTCGCGCCGGGTGATGTAAGGCCCCGCTCCAGGTCGTCTTCAACCCCGCAACTCAGGCGGGAGAAGTTGCCATTGCGGGAGCTCCGAAAAGCGGTCTCAGAGACCCGCGAGCTCTCGGTGTTACTGTCCACCGGCCTGCAGCTGGAGCCTCCGAATCTCCGGGGTCGGGCAGCAGCAGCGCGCCACCACAGCTCCTCCTGTTCCCAACTCGGCCAGCCCCACGATGGTGAGTAGTCCGCAGGCTCCACGACTGGAGCCCCAGGTCCGGCTGGAGGCCGCTCCACGGTGCTAGGCCCCAACGGCAACGGAGACCCGACAGGGAAAAGGTCGGGTCCTCCGTACAGGGAAAAGATTTTAAAAGTTTCCTTCTCTCTCTCCCCCCTCTCTTTCCCTCTCTCCCCCTCTCTCTCCCCCCTCTCTCCCCCCCTCTCCCCGTCTCTCCCCCCTCTCTCCCCCCCTTTCTCCCCCTCTTTCCCTGTCTCTCCCCCTCTCTCTCCCCCCTCTCTTTCCCTCTCTCTCCCCCCTCTCTTTCCCTCTCTCTCCCCCCTCTCTTTCCCTCTCTCTCCCCCCCTCTCTCCCCCCTCTCTCCCTCCCCCCCTCTCCCCCCCCCCTCTCTCTCCACCTCTCCCCCCCTCTCTCTCAGGAGGTGAGAGGATGGGATGAGGGGCTGAATCACCGTACCCGATGCTGGAATTATTTTTTCATTCACCGTGTCCATGGACACCTGGTACTTTGCCTGTCCCAACATTTCCAGCAATGGTGACACAGCCATGAAAAGAAACTGTATCCCTTCACTGCCTCTTGTCATTCATTGTTTTTGATGCTGGATGGCAGCCAGTTATTTAATTTTACCAAACGCTTTATTGAACAAAAGAACTTCCAGACACTTTGTTCAGTTTAGTTTACTTTAGAGCTCCAATAGACAAAAGGTGCAGGAGTAGGCCATTCGGCCCTTCGAGCCAGCACCGCCATTCACTGTGACCACGGCTGATCATCCCCAATCAGTACCCCGTTCCTGCCTTCTCCCCATTTCCCCTGACTCTGCAATCGTTAAGAGCCCTATCTAGCTTTCTCTTGAAAGTTTCCAGAGACCCGGCCTCCACCGATACAGCGTGGAAACGGGCCCTTCGGCCCATCAGGTTCACGCTGACCAGCGATCCCCGTACACCATCGACACACGAGGGGGAACTTACTATCCTACCGACGTCGATTAAGGGTCGAAGCCTGTACGTCTAATAAGGTCATAAGGAAAAGGAGGAGAATTAGGCCATTCGGCCCCATCAAGTCTATCCCGCCATTCAATCATGGCTGATCTATCTCTCCCTCCTAACACCATTCTCCTGCCTTCTCCCCATAGCCCCTAACACCCGTACTAATGAAGAACTTATCCATCTCCGCCTTAAAAATATCCAGTAACGAGGCCTCCACAGCCGTCTGTGGCAAAGAAAGGAAACTGGAGCAGCCGGAGAAAGTCAACGCTGTCACACGGGGAGAACGTGCAAACTCCGTGCAGACAGCACCCGTAGTCAGGATGGAACCCGGGTCTCTGGCGCTGTGAGGCAGCAACTCTACCGCTGCGCCACCCCACCAGTGCAGCATTGTTTCCTAGTTTGTGCCCCTTACACAGAGTCAGAAGGACGCAGGAACCCTGCATTCCTCACTGTGAACGCTCACGATATTGGATAAGCACCGAAAATATCATCAGGGACTGCAATCTGTGTCGGAGACATGAATAATCGGAACGTTTACATCTCAGCTCTTAATGGCTGCAATTTGGCCAATCTCTCTGGTCTTTACCCAAGCATATTTCAAATTAAATTTGAGGCTCAATTCATTTTGTGGAAGTACATTACTGGCGCCCAAATTGTAGCAACACAAACCGATAAAATTATAAACATGCATTTAACGAACTGGAATGCACAAAGGATAAATGTGATTGTTTATTCCAGATGGCTACAAGCAAAGAATATTTAGTTGACAAACAGGTAAGTGTTTATCATCCCCCCCCCCCCCAGTGGATTACAGAAGTACAGACAGGAATATTGGCATTTCCAGTATCGGGTATTGAAGACTGCCATCTTGTGGCTATAGTTTGAGCAGAAATACACAGGAAGGAACTGCAGATGCTGGTTTACACCGAAGATAGACACAAAATGCTGGAGTGACTCGGAGAGTCAGATGAGAAGGAACGTGGAGACCTGAAGATGTCTGAAGAAGGCTGTTTTGTTACGAGGATGTTGCCAGTATTTGAGGGTGTGAGCTGCAGGGGGAGGTTGAGCAGGCTGGGTCTCTATTCCATGGAGCGCAGGAGGATAGAAACATAGAAACATAGAAATTAGGTGCAGGAGTTGGCCATTCGGCCCTTCGAGCCTGCACCGCCATTCAATGTGATCATGGCTGATCATCCAACTCAGTATCCCGTACCTGCCTTCTCTCCATACCCTCTAATCCCCTTAGCCACAAGGGCCACATCTAACTCCCTCTTAAATATATCCAATGAACTGGCCTCAACTACCCTCTGTGGCAGAGAGTTCCAGAGACCCACCACTCTCTGTGTGAAAAAATTCCTTCTCATCTCGGTCCTAAAGGATTTCCCCCTTATCCTTAAGCTGTGTCCCCTTGTCCTGGACCTCCCCAACATCGGGAACAATCTTCCTGCATCTAGCCTGTCCAACCCCTTAAGAATCTTGTAGGATGAGCGGAGATCTTATTGAGGTGTATAAAATCATGAGAGGAATAGATCGGATAGAGGCTCAGTCTTTTACCCTGAGGACCGGAGGGCATAGGTTCAAGGTGAAGGGGAAAAAATTTAATAGGAATCCTAGGAGTAACTTTTTCATACAGACCGTGGTGGGTGCATGGAACGAGCTGCCAGAGGAGGTAGTTGAGGCTGGGACTGTCCCATCGTTTAAGGAACAGTTGGACAGGTGCATGGATAGGACATGTTTGGATGGTTATGGACCAAGCGCAGGCAAGTTGGACTAGGGTAGCTGGGACATTGGGCTAGTTGGGTTGAAGGGACTGTTTCCACACTGTATCACTCTATGAATCTAAGGGTCTCCGCCTCTTCCTTTCTTCTTCCTGCCCCCTCCCAATAGGCGACGTTTCAGGTCGAGACCCTTCGTCAGACTGATGTGGAGATGGGGGAGGGGCGGGAACCCGCCCCTCCCCCACCTCCACATCAGTCTGAAGAAGGGTCTCGACTTCAGTCTGAAGAACGGTCTCGACCTGAAACGTCGCTAATTCCTTCCATAGATGCTGCCTCACCCGCTGAGTTTCTCCAGCATTTTTGTCTACCAGTGATCATATCACGACCAGACTGATTGGGCCTTAATAGAAACATAGAAAATAGGCGCAGGAGTAGGCCATTCAGCCCTTCGAGCCAACACGGCCATTCAATATGATCATGGCTAATCATCCACAATCGGTACCCCATTCCTGCTTTTTTCCCCATAACCCTTCAGCCCCAAGCGCTAAATCTAACTCTCTCTTGAAAACATCCAGTGAATTGGCCTCCACCGCCTTCTGTGGCAGAGAATTCCACAGATAACAAATAGGATAGGAAAGGGTTCGAGGGACATGAGCCAGATGCAGGGAGGTGGGACTGGCTTAGATGGAGCAGCTTCATGAATTCATGCGTTAAGAACAGGATAAGGACATTCGGCCCATCTAGTCTACACCGCCGTGCAAATCATGGATGATCGAAATTTCTCTCGTCACCCCATTCTCCTGCCTTAACCCGTAACTCTTGACACCCGCACTAAACAAGAATCTACCTGCCTCTGCCTTAACACCAATCTTGTTCGGCATGGACGGGTTGGGCTGAAGGACCTATTTCCATGTTGAAAGAAGGAACAGGAGATGCTGGTTTATCAAGAAAATACACAGAGTGCTGGAGGAACTCAGCGGGTCAGGCGGCATCCGTGGAGATGGGATAGGTGAAATTATGGCCTTTTCTCAGACTGATTGTAGGGGAGGGAAAACCCCCGCTTGCAATCAGCCCATAGAAGGGTCCCGACCCGAAACGTCACCTATCCATGTTCTCCACAGATGCTGCCTGACCCGCTGAGTTACTCCAGCACTCTGTGAAACGTCACCTATCCATGTTCTCCACAGATGCTGCCTGACCCGCTGAGTTACTCCAGCACTCTGTGAAACGTCACCTATCCATGTTCTCCAGAGATGCTGCCTGACCCGCTGAGTTACTCCAGCACTCTGTGAAACGTCACCTATCCATGTTCTCCACAGATGCTGCCTGACTCGCTGAGTTACTCCAGCACTCAGTGTCTTTTCTTGGTAAACCAGCATCTGCAGTTTCAGCGATCACCCCGTACGCCAGCACCATCCCACACCCACTGGGGACAATGTACCTTTTACAGAAGCCAATTAACCGACAAACCTGCACGTCTTTGGAGCGTGGGAGGAAACCGGGGCACCCGGGCAAAACCCACGCAGCCACAGGAGAAACGTACAAACTCCATGCAGATAGCACCCATGGTCGGGATCGAACCCGGGTCTCTGGCGCTGTGAGGCAGCAACTCTAACGCTGTCCCACATGGATTTGGACAGACACATGCGATTCCTCAATACACTGTAGCTTCAATAGACAATAGACAATAGGTGCAGGAGTAGGCCATTTGGCCCTTCGAGCCAGCACCGCCATTCAATGTGATCATGGCTGTACATCCCCAATTATTACCCTGTTCCTGCCTTCTCCCCATATTCCCTGACTCTGCTATTTTTAAGAGCCCTACCTAGCTCTGTCTTGAAAGCATCCAGAGAACCGGCCTCCACCGCCCTCTGAGGCAGAGATACATCACCAAGCGGACGTTTGTCGTTGTTCCAACAGCTGACCTTTGTCCCTTGACTGAGAAACGGTCAGAATCTCGACGTGTAACGCACCAGAAGCCTCGGGCCATGTAGGTATCTTCTGTGTAACCGTGACATTTGTTCTGTGTTTGTGGTCCGTTGCAAGGAGACACAAACATTTCTTTTAGGTTTCATTAACCGAGACATTTCTGTGTCTTGCTGAAAGCAAAGTTTTGCTATAAATCATGTTCTTTTACTAGCAGCCTCGTTGCATTAAAACAATATTTCCAAACACTTTGCTGCCCTTCCAAGTTATCAGCATACGAGTTCAGCAGAGTCAACATGGTTCGACTACTTAATGAGGATTACGTTCCTAGACCTGAAGGCAGCATTTGGCAGACTGTGAGGCAGAGTCATAGAGTGATACAGTGTGGAAACAGGCCCTTTGGCCCAACTTGCCCACACCGGCCAACATGCCCCAGCTACACTCATCCCACCTGCCTGCGTTTGGCCCATATACCTCCAAATCTGTCCTATCCATGTACCTGTCGTACTGTTTCGAAAACATTGCGATAGTCCCAGCCTCAACTACCTCCTCTGGCAGCTTGTTCCATTCACACCCTCCACATGTGTATCAAAATCACCCCTCAGATTCCTATTAAATCTTTCCCCTTCACCTTGAACCTATGTCCTCTGGTCCTCAATTCCCCTACTCTGGGCAAGAGACTCCGTGCATCTCCCAGATCTATTCCTCTCATGGTTTTATACATATTGTGGGCAGTTTTGAAGCCGTCGCTGCTAATTGACTGGTGGGATGACGTAAATTGTTAAAGTAGAATTTTTTTTTCCCCCAAAATAGTTACTAAAATGGAAGTGCTGTAGGACGTCAAGTATTGTAATGGACTTAAATGTACCCGTGCAACTGTTGACATGTCCTGTTTTCCCCTTCACCTTAAACCTATGTCCTCAGGTTCTCGATTCACCTACTCTAGTCAAGAGACTCTGTGCGTGTACCCGATCTATTCTTACAGCCATGCAGACCGAGCGACATTCAAGTCATTGAGAGTCGAGGGGAAAATCTTTCTGTCAGCTCCACTCAGAAGAGGATTATTAAGGGTTTTGGCAACCGATTACCTCAGCCTTGATGAGATCTTCACAGGAGTTCCTCCTAGTAATAGTTGGCACACAGAAAGCTGGAGTAACTCAGCGGGTCAGGCAGCATGTGTTGCGATCAGAGGAAGCTGCCACAGATGCTCCACATGCACTTCCACCAGTTTTCATCATTCATTACTGATTTCAATGCAGAAGAAATGAATTTATTCACCGGCCAACCGACGAGCCTTCGGACGGGTTCCCGGTCCTGATGACCACAGAGCCTTGTGGCAGATTCCCAGCCACCCACGCCAACCGCTCAGCCATTTCACTGCCCGTTACCCGATATAATAGAGGACACATTTTCAAGTGTTTCTCCTCGAGAATCCTTTGAATGTTTTAGGCATGAGAACAAGAAGTAATCCTTTTATCTGTTTTTTTAGCAGAATCGTTTCCAAAACTGTGACAGATGCACCACTGTCTCTCACGTTTACTAGATCTGTTACAATAATAAGGAATTCATCGTTTTCTGAATTAAAGGATGTCGTTTTCATTGGAGTTGTAAAGCATCAAAAGAGCGGCTGGAATGTAGTTTTCCACGCATCCACGTATTGAAAGCCGTCTTCTGTGCTTCGATTCAAATGTTTCTATTCACTTCAGAGTGGATTATTTCAAGCAGAATATAGCTTTGATGTGATAAAAGTCCTTGCATCTTAGGGCCTGTCCCACCAGCATCCGACTCCATGCAATGAGCGCGATCAAACTAGAAGCGGGGGCCGCGCGTAGGTCGGGTGATCCCCTGTACAGGGCCGTTCCCACCAGCATGCGCCTGCATGCGGCAAGCGCGACCAAACCGGCAGCAGGGGCCGCGCGGAGGTCGGGTGAGTGGCTCAACGCGGCGCAAAGTGAGGCAAACTTGGAGCGAAGTCTTAAAGGTAAGTTCACCAGGACAGGGGCACACAGAGAGGGGCACAGAGGCACACACACACAGAGGGCCACCGAGCCACACACATAGAGGGTCACGGAGGCACTTACAGAGAGGGTCACGGAGGCACGACGTCGAGGCGGTGTGTAATGCGTCGAGGCGACTGCGAGCCGACAAGCCGTTGCCGCGCGGAATTTTTGAACATAGTCAGTTTTTCGGAGCCCCGCGCGATGTCGGGACGAACTCCGCACAATTCCGCACGGCTCCGGCGATCGAAGTGGGACCGGCCCCGCGACGCCGGACGGCTCAAGCGACCACGTTAGGTCGCGCTCATCGCATAGAGTTGCATGCTGGTGGGACAGACAGGCCCTTTAGTCTAGATTATAACCACCTCCTTGCATCATGTGAAATCCATCTGCAAGTTTACGGATGGTCTTTAGGTAAATACATAAATGGAACCTTGTCCTGCCACTATTTTAAAAATATATATTTTCGTTTTGTTTTGTTTAGAGACACTGCGTGGAAACGGGCCCTTCCGCCCACCGAGTCCTCCCCGACCAGTGACCCTAGCAAAATATCCTATACATAGGTATGTCACAAAACTTACCTTGAGCAGCGCTGCAGTTCTGCCGCTCCCCGTGGGCGTGACTTTGGCGCCTTTCAGAGGGGGGCGGGCTTAAAGTACCATTTTTCCACAGACTGGACAAATCGATCCATGTCGGGCGATTTCGTTGCGGAAGAAAAATCGCTCCGACATTTCATTAATGAAGGTATTATTAAATTACGCTAGATTATTTATTAACTAGAGTAATTTAAAAATCACCTTCAAAAGTCGTGAGCGCCGACAACGGGAAGGATTTTGCGTAGGGGAGAAAAAAAGGTACACAGTTTATTTTTATATTAAAAGTTGGTTTTTATGGAGGCTTTAATAATATTTTCATGTTGCAAAATAGGGTCCAAAAAAAACGTATGAACCAACAGTATTTTTCCTCCCGACTTCACCGCAAACCACAACGTTCCAATCCACCGCATTCCACTAAAACCCACTCGCTAGTTGATTTAAATGGCCATTAATTTACAGGTATTAAACACTAAATTCCTTCCATTTGGCCCAGAAATTCATGAAAATGAGATTTAAAAATTATGTTATATTGTGGATTATTGTGTGAATGTTATTTGGACACTTAGGCAATTTTTTAAATAGTTTATCTTTTCTTAAGAAATGGACAGATGTTTAGATCTACTCATTGAATTTTGTAATTAGCTACAATTAGATAACTAACTAATTATATGCTTTAATTTCAGGTCATCCAAGAATGATTGTTTCATATTTGTTTCAGAATGCTTCAATCTATAATAACTGAAAATTTAATTGCGTTCTCTTAATTTTTAAGAAAGTTATGGGCTTTTAACGGTTCTAGATCACAGCTTTTGAGTTGTCAATTGAAAGGCAATGGGGAACAAGATGCTAATTTCTGAGTATGAAAATTGTCATAACTTTCTTAATACTGAAGATATGAAAGTGAATTAGGTGTCTAATTAAACTTCTTTTTATGCTTTATCTGATGGGATAAATTGCAGACTTGATTTTTAAAATCTCAAAATTTTGTAACATTGCTACTACACACACCAGGACCAATTTACAATTAACCTACAAACCTGCACACGTTTTTTGAGAGTGGGAGGAAACCGGAGAACCGGGAGAAAACCCACGCAGGTCACAGGGGGAAGGTACATGCAGCACCCGAGGTCAGGATCGAACCCTGGTCCCTCAGTGCCACCATGCTGCCCAAACCAGTATCTGCGGTTCCTCATTTCTGCCAACAACCTTAAACAGTGTATGCGCACTCTCTCTGAACAAGCCTTGCAACCCTTTTTGTTGGGAATTGATTGGAATGCACAAAGTGAAGCAGAGATAAAGGGAATGTGTTGTAATCAGTGTGAGTTGACACAGATGCTCCGCAAGGATTTCCTCCGGCTTTCATCGTTTATTACTGATTTCAATGCTGGAAAAAATGAATTGTGCATCAGAATTTGTGTAAATGGTAGAAGGAAGATTAAATTGCATAAATAAATGTGCTCTCGGTCGGGAAAATGCAAGGTCAACTATTTTAAGTTTAGTAAAACGAGGATTGAGAATATGTGGCAGAAGGCGAGGAGATTGGAACTGGGGAGGACCAAAGGGATTTAGATACCAGAATCATTGCCCAACATGATCAACACGAAAACTAAATCACTGGTTGTTACCTCGAGGGGTTAGAAGATAAAAATAAACTTTGTAGTAATTGCTGAACTTCATGGAACTCTTTAATTTAGTTTAGTTTAGAGATACAGCGTGGAAACAGGCCCTTCGGCCCACCGAGTCCGCGCCGACCGGCGATCCCCGCACACTCGCACTATCCTGCGCACAGTCGGGATAATTTTTACATTTACACCAAGCCGATTAACCGTCAAACCTGTCCGTCTTTGGAGTGTGGGCGGGAACTGAAGATCTTGGAGAAAACCAACGCAGGTCACGGGGAGAACGTACAAACTCTGTGCCGACAAGCTCCCGTAGCCGGGATCGAACCCGGGTCTGTGGCGCTGTAAGGCAGCGCTGTAAGGCAACTCTACCATTTATAGGCGTCATTGGGCAAGTAATCAGCGTGAAGTGATTTAGTAAACGGATTGGAAAGATCTAACAGTGGCAGAAGCAAGTGCAAATTGCAGTGGTCTCCCTCAAGGAGCATTGGACTTTAAATCAACTGAATTTTATAAGTCTTGGATCAATAAACTAACATTTATTTTCTTGGCAAGAGTATCGAAGAATATTTGGCAGGAAATTCCTGCCCAGGGTTTATTCAGAGTTGGGGAATCAAGAACCGGAGGACATAGGTGAGGGGGGGAAGTTTTGATAGGAAACTGAGGAGCAACTTTCCTTCACACAAAGGGTGGCAGGTGTATGGAACGAGCTGCCAGAGGAGGTAGCTGAGGCAGGTCATATCACAACAAAAGACAATAGACTATAGGTGCAGGTCATTTGGCCCAGCACCGCCATTCAATGTGATCATGGCTGATCATCCACAATCAGTACCCCGTTCCTGCCTTCTCCCCATATCCCCTGACTCCGCTATCTTTAAGAGCCCTATCCAGCTCTCTCTCGAAAATATCCAGAGAACCTGCCTCCACCACCCTCTGAGGCAGAGAATTCCACAGACTCACCACTCTCTGTGAGAAAAAATGTTTCCTTGTCTCCGTTCTAAATGGCTTACTCCTTACTCTTAAACTGTGGCCCCTGGTTGTGGACTCCCCCAACATCGGGGACATGTTTCCTGCCTCTAGCGTGTCCAAACCCTTAACAATCTTACATGTTTCAATGAGATCCCCACGCATCCTTCTAAACTCCAGAGTGTACAAGTCCAGCTGCTCAATTCTCTCAGCTTATGACAGTCCCTTAAACTACGTTTAAGAAACATTTCGACAGGTACATGGATAGAAAGATTTAGAGGGATATGGGCCAAATGCGGGCAGGTGGGACTAGTGTAGATGGGACATAAAGGCCGGCATGCGCAAGTTGGGCCGAAGGGCCCGTTTCCGTGTTGTATGACTCTATGACTTGCCTAATTATAGGAAGGATGTCAACAAAATAGAGAGAGTACAGAGGAGGTTTACTAGAATGTTGCCTGGGTTCCAGCAACTAAGTTACAGAGAAAGGTTGAACAAGTTAGGTCCTTATTCTTTGCAGCGCAGAAAGTTAAGGGGGGACTTGATTGAGGTCTTTAAAATGATGAAAGGGATAGACAGAGTTGACGTGGATAAGATTTTCCCATTGAGGGTAGGGAAGATTCAAACAAGAGGGCATGACATGAGAATTAAGGGACAGAAGTTTAGGGGTAACATGAGGGGGAACTTCTTTACTCAGAGAGTGGTGGCTGTGTGGAATGATCTTCCTGCAGAAGTGGTGGAGGCAGGATCGATTTTAACATTTAAAAGTAAAGTGGATAGGTATATGGACGGGAAGGGAATGGAGGGGTATGGTCTGAGTGCAGGTAGATGGGACTAGGGGAAAATAAATGGTCGGCACGGACTGGAAGGGCCGAGAGGGCCTGTTTCCGTGCTGTAATTGTTATATGGTTATATGGGTATATGACTCGGTGAAAGAGTAGATAAGGCTCTTTTTAAAAATCATCTTTTCATTTAAGTCCTCAAAGATAAAACCTGAAGGACAGCCTGTTCACATTGTGAAGGTGAGTTTGGAGGTGCTTTGTGAGTGATTACAGTTTATCACGCTGTTAAATGTTTGCCAGCACTGAGACGGGAGCAGCAACCTATTGTAGTTTTCAGTCACATTGACAAATGTTTGATCTTTCCAACCTAATTCCCTGTCCCACTGTACCAGCTAATTCAAGAGTTCTCCCAAGTTTCCCCGATTCGAACTCGGAGAATTACGGTAATAGCCGCTCGTAGGTACTCAGGGCTCTCGTGGACATTTTTCAACATGTAACGAGCTCACCGCGTTTCCCGAGTACCTGCCGTTAGCATCACGAGCCGCTAAGAGACGTCCCCGAACTCCGACGTACCCGCTACGTACATTGTACTAGCTCACCACGAGTTTGATATATTTTTTTAAACACGGGAGAGCTCTTGAATTACCTCGTACAGTGGGACAGGCCCTTAAGCCTCTTCACATCCAATTCAATAAAGATTAAAATAATGTGACTTAATAAACCAAGTACTGGCATGAATAGTAAGTTTGCAGATGATGCTAATATCATTGATGTCGTAGACAATGCAAATGGTTAACAAGAATTAGAGCCGCACGGTGGCGCAGCGGTAGAGTTTCTGTCTTACAGCACCGGAGACCTGAGTTCGATCCTCACTACGGGTGCTGTTTGCACGTTCTCCCCGTGACCTGCGTGGGTTTTCTCCGGGTGCTCCGGTTTCCACCCACTCTCCAAAGACGTACAGGTTTGTAGGTTAATTGGCTTTAGTAAAAAAATTGTAAAGTGTGTGTAGGATAGAGCTAGTTGTAGTGTTTGACGGAGAGTAACTCAATATCGACTCATGTTGTACCGTGTCAGTAAGTGGGTTTACTCCGTTCTAGATGGCTGCGTGACTGACTCCGGGAAAACCATACATCTAGGGTAGAGCCCTCTTGTGGTGACTGTGAGGACAGTCTTATAGCCCTGTCCCACAGTACGAGTTCATTCCAAGAGCTCTCCCGAGTTTAAAAAAAAATCAAAGTCGCGGTAAGCACGGAGAATGAGCGTAGCGGGTACGTCGGAGCTCGGGGACGTCTCAGCGGCTTGTAATGCTAACGGCAGGTACTCGGGAAGACTTGCTAACGGGAAGACTCGTGAAGATTTCCGTCCACGAGAGTCCCGAGTACCGGCGAGCGGCCATTACCGGAAATCTCCGAGTTCGAATCAGGGCAAACTCGGGATGCTCTTGGCATGAACTCGTACAGTGGGACAGGGCCATTACACAGACGCAACACTAGTGTGCGGGGATCGGTGGTCAGCGCGGACTCGGTGTGCTGAAGCATCTGTTTCCACGCTGTATCTCCCAACTAAACTAAACTAAATTACAGCGGGATCGTGATCAGCTGGGCAAGTGGACGGAGGGATGGGGAAATTGAGTTTAATTCAGGTACGTTTGAGGTCACTCCAGGACAAGACTTTAAAGGGCCTGTCCAACCAGCATGCAACTCTATGCGATTAGCGCGACCTAACGTGGTCGCTTGAGCCGTCCGGCGTCGCGGGGCCGGCCCCACTTCGATCGCCGGAGCCGTGCGGAATTGTGCGGAGTTCGTCCCGACATTGTGCGGGGCTCCGAAAAACTGACTATGTTCAAAAATTCCGCGCGGCAACGGCTTGTCGGCTCGCAGTCGACTCGACGCATGACACACCACCTCGACGTCGTGCCTCCGTGAACCTATCTGTAGGTGCCTCTGTGCCCCTCTCTGTGTGCGCCTCTCTGTCCTGGCCAACTTACCTTAAGACTTCGCTCCAAGTTCGCCTCACTTTGCACCGCGTTGCGCCACTCACCCGACCTCCACGTGGCCCTCGCTGCCGGTTTGGTCGCGCTTGCTGCATGCAGGCGCATGCTGGTGGGAACGGCCCTGTACAGGGATCACCCGACCTCCGCGCGGCCCCCGCTTCTAGTTTGATCGTGCTCATCGCATGGAGTCGGATGCTGGTAGGACAGGCCCTTTAGGTAGGTTGATGAAGTCGGCTTTCGGTAGGCTGGTCATTAACAGACAGTGAATTGAGGATAGAAGTTGGCACTTTATGTTGCGTTTGTACAAGACGTTGTTGAGGCTGCACTTGGAGTACTGTGTTAGTTTTGGTCTCCTTACTATAGGAAAGATGCCGTTAATCTAGAAGTGCAGAGAAGATTTACAATGATGTTGCCAGTTCAAGAGGCTGTGCTATAGGTTGGGCAGGCCAGGATCTTATGGGTCTGTCCCTCTTAGGCGACTTTATAGGAGACTGCAGGAGACTGCGGTCACCACATGGTCGCCACATGTTCGCGGGTGGTTGCGGGGAGTCGCCTTCATGGTCGCAAGGAGCATGGGAACTAGTCGCCGCCTCATTGTGGTCACCGTGAAATTTTCAACATGTTGATAAAATCAGCAGCGACCAGAATGAAGCCGCCATGGAGAGTAGCGAGAATTCTCGTGCCGTAGGTGGGTCGCCAGGAGGTCGAAGGTTCTCAGAGGTTAGAGCCGGTGCTGACCGGTGAATGTCATCGGCTCATTGGGAAAAAAAACATAAGCAGTAGTTTTCAGAACTGAGGAAAACCGACCGCTAATGTTAAATGTCTGCCGAGCTTACAGCCGTGTATCTCTGGCTTCTTAAATATTGTCTCCACTCCCCTCCTTCTCCCTCCTCTTCCCCCCCCCCCCCCTATTTTAAAGGACTTACCGTACGCTGTGCTTTGGCCGTCTTTTTACAGCGCCAACCGTCCTGTTCATCGCGGTGTGTGTCTGTCTCACCACTGGCTTTGCACCGTGTAAATTTTTTAGACAGCGCTCTCCCCGCTTGCCCTGTCCCCCGCCTGCATAACGGGCTGGTGAAGGAAGCGATGTGTGTGTGCGTGTGCGTGTGCGTGTGTGTGTGTGTGTGTGTGTGTGTGTGTGTGTGTGTGTGTGTGTGTGTGTTCGCGTGTGTGTGTGTATGTGTGTGTGTGTTCGCGTGTGTGTGTGTGTGTGTGTGTGTGTGTGTGTGTGTATGTGTGTGTGTGTTCGCGTGTGTGTGTGTATGTGTGTGTGTGTGTGTGTGTGTGTGTGTTCGCGTGTGTGTGTGTATGTGTGTGTGTGTATGTTCGCGTGTGTGTGTGTTCGCATGTGTGTGTGTGTGTGTGTGTGTGTGTGTGTGCATGTGTTCGCGCATGTGTGTGTGTGTTCGCGTGTGTGTGCGTGTGTGTGTGCGTGTGTGTGTGTGTGTGTGTGTGCGTGCGCGTGTGTGTGCGTGTGTGTGTGTGTGTGTGTGCGTGTGTGCGCGTGTGTGTGTGTGTGTGTG
>OY740798.1:4253529-4371029 GCA_963514005.1 Raja brachyura | reverse complement strand
AAGGAACCATGCACCTGCACTCCTAGATCCCTCTGCTCTACAACACTCTCCAGAGGCCTGCCATTCACTGAAAACGTCCTGCCCTTGTTAAATATTCCAAAATGCTGCAGCTCATATTTCTCCATCTTTCATGTCTCTGGTGCAGTCCTGCCTGGGGGTTGTGCCCGCCAGGAACAAAGGAGGACCTGGCGCAGGGGTACTTTGTAACTTTGCATGCGCCCTTTATGTAGCGACTGTTGGAATACCTTGGGCATGCAAGCAAAGAGTTTCACTTTACCACCTGAGGCAATTGAGGAAATTCAGAGGTCTCTGAGGATCCTCCAGTACTTCTACTCTGCGGCTGTGGAAAGCATCTTGTCCGGCGACATCGCGACTTGATTTGGGAACTGCTCTGCCCAGGACAAGAAGGCTCTGCAGAGAGTAGTGCGTTCGGCCGAACGCACTATGGGAACTTCACTCGCCCCCCTGCAGGAACTATACATCAGGAGCTGCAACTCCAGAGCCAACAAGATCATGGGAGACCCTTTCCACCCCAGCAATGGACTGTTCCAGCTGCTACGGTCAGGCAGACGCCTCCGCTGGCATACTGTGAAAACGGAGAGGATGAGAAGGAGGTTCTTCCCAGAGGACATTAGGACTGTGAACTCCTATTCCACCAGGGACTAACTTTATTGGACCATTTTACTGCTGTGTGGTGTCTTTTTAAAATTGCTGTTTTTTTTCTTTTTTTTCTCCCACAAATATATAATATGTGAATATGGGATTCTGTTCCATTCTGTTTTGTCGGGTTTTTTTTCACAATCCGTAAGCTTTGCCACTTTCATTTCACTGCACATCTCGTACGTGTATGTGACGAATAAACTTGACTTGACTTCACTGGATAACTTGTCACATGTGACAATACATTATACATTATTCAATTCAATAACCTCGACCTCATTTAGAAGGATGAGAGGATATCTTATAGAAACATATTACAACTCTTAAAGGATTGGACAGGCTAGAAGCAGGGAAAAGTGTTCCCCATGTTGCGGGAGGTCAGAACCAGGGGTCACAGTTTAAGAATAAGGGGTTAGGACATTTAGAACGGAGATGAGGAGAAACCTCTTCACTCCGAGAGTTGTGAATCTGCGGAATTCTCTGCCGCAGAAGGCAGTGGAGGCCAGTTCACTGGATGTTCTGTAAATCCTGACTAAAACTGAGCAGTAATGGCACCAAAATTTAGAAAGGACTTTCGTACTGTTAGGCCGTTTTGTTCATGTCTGATGTATTCTGCAGAAATAATACAAGCTGCTGAATGGTGCCAGCAAGTCTGGGGCCCAGATCAGTGCTGGAGAGAATGAATGAGACATCTGCAGAGTTCTTACAATGAAGTGTAAAATGCATTGAGTTGATTAGATTAATGCAAACTAAGTGTACATATTGTAATTAATGTTGTGAGACAGTTATCCTGTTAATTGTTGATTGGTTGAAATGTTAAATCCTGTCTGGTTTGTTTGAATCCCAGGGCACATGTTGCATTATTCATTTATGTTGGCTTCCTTCTGGAAGCCTCTTCCAGATACAATGTATATAAGGTTCTGCTATTTGGCTGGGGAACTGTCAATTATGTATTGATGTGATTAATATGTTTGATTGGATTGTAAAGAAACCACCTCTATGTAGTTCGGCCCCTCAAGGTTGGGGGACCTATAAAAGGCAGCCCCTACAAGGTCCTTTGTCGATCTCCTGGAAGAGTACTTGTGACTGTGTGACCTTTTGGAGTGTCTCTGCTGACACAAGGCTAGAAGGGCTTGGCCAGGCAGATACAAGGATCAAACCCACGATGGTTTAGGTATCGTATAGGGGAATTTGTAGTGCAATGTTTGAATCAGTGTTTTATTGACTGAACTAGACTGGGGGAAAGATTAGAAAGAGCTTATTTACATTTTCAAGAGAGAGTAAAGGGCCTGTCCCACCAGCATGCAACTCTATGCGATGAACGTGATCAAACTAGAAGCGGGGGCCACGCGGAGGTCGGGTGATCCCTGTACAGGGCCGTTCCCACCAGCATGTGCCTGCATGCGGCAAGCGCGACCAAACCGGCAGTAGGGGTCGGGTGAGTGGCACAATGCGGCGCAAAGTGAGGCGAACTTGGAGCGAAGTCTAAGGTAAGTTCGCCAGGACAGAGAGGGGCACACAGAGAGGGGCACCGAGGCACACACACACACAGGGCCACGGAGCCACACACATAGAGGGTCACGGAGGCACTTACAAATAGGTTCACGGAGGCACGATGTCGGGGCGGTGTGTAAATGTCGAGGCGACTGCGAGCCGACAAGCCGTTGCCGTGCGGAATTTTTGAACATAGTCAGTTTTTCGGAGCCCCGCGCGATGTCGGGACGAACTCGGGACGAACTCCGCACGGCTCCGGCGATCGAAGTGGGACCGGCCCCGCGACGCCGGACGGCTCAAGCGACCACGTTAGGTCGCGCTAATCGCATAGAGTTGCATGCTGGTGGGACAGGCCCTTTAGATTTAGCTCTTAGGGCTAAAGGATTCGAGGGATATGGGGAGAAAGTAGGAACAGAGAACTGATTTTAGATGATCCGCCATGATCATATTGAATGGCAGTGCTGGCTCGAAGGCCCGAATGGCCTACACCTGCACCTAATTTTCAATGTTTCTATATTTCTGCTGCCCACTCTAATATATATGTACCAGCCCATTTACAGCCTAAGTAGCTAAATAAAATCCCATTAGCATTTTAACGGCCAGGGTTAAAGCTGCCACTGAATTTGCTTGTTAATGATTTCAGTATTCACAAACATTTAAAAAAAGATGATGAAAAAGGAAAGATTGTATTAAAAATATATATTATCCTTATTGCTTAAATTATAAAAGCAAAGGTGATTGCACATTAACATCAATAGAATACATTTCAACGTAATAACTAAAACCAAGGATCTTAGAGAGGTGGCAGGGTGGCGCAACAGTAGAGTTCTTGCCTCACTGCAATAGACAATAGACAACAGGTGCAGGAGTAGGCCATTCAGCCCTTCGAGCCAGCACCGCCATTCAATGTGATCATGGCTGATCATCCCCAATCAGTACCCCGTTCCTGCCTTCTCCCCATATCCCCTGACTCCGCTATCTTTAAGAGCCCCTATCCAGCCCTCTCTTGAAAATATCCAGAGAACCGGCCACCACCGCCCTCTGAGGCAGAGAATTCCACAGACTCACAACTCTCTGTGTGAAAAAGCGCTTCCTCGTCTCCATTCTAAATGTTTCGAGACCCGGGTACGATCGTGACCTCGGGCACTGTCTCTGTGTGGAGTTTGCACGTTCTCCCTGTGGACCGCGTGGGTTTTTCTCCGGGTGCTCCGGTTTCCTCCCACGTCCCAAAAGACGCCCGGGTTTGAAGGTCGTTTGGCCCTCTGTAAATTGTCCCGAGTGTGCGGGGAAGTGGATGCAAAGTGGGAATAACTTAGAACTAGAACAAGAAGATGGACACAAAATGCTGGAGCAACTCAACGGGACTGGCAGCATCTCTGGGAGAAGGAATGGGCGACGTTTCGGTTCGAGACCCGTCTTCAGATCCGTCTCAACCCGAAGCGTCACCCGTTCCTTCTCTCCAGAGATGCGGCCTGTCCCGCTGAGCTACTCCAGCTTTTTGTGTCTATCTTCGGTTTGAACCTGCATGTGCAGGTTCCTCTTGCACACATAGAATACACACTTGACCAGGTGATAGATGGTTATTGTGGACTCGGCCGGCTGAAGGACCTGTTTCCATGCTGTGTCTTTCAATCAAATCAATCAATCAATCAATCATCAGAATGCTACTCCAATTGATCCCCTTTAAGGGCAGCATTGGTAAGGGCCTGTCCTACAAGCATGCAACTCCATTCGATGAGCGCGACCTAACGTGGTCGCTTGAGCCGTCCGGCGTCGCGGGGCCGGTCCCACTTCGATCGCCGGAGCCGTGCAGAATTGTGCGGAGTTCGTCCCGACATCGCGCGGGGCTCTGAAAAACTGACTATGTTCAAAAATTCCGTGCGGTAACGGCTTGTCGGCTCACAGTCGCCTCGCGCATTACACACCGTCTCGACATCGTGCCTCCGAGAACCTATCTGAAGGTGCCTCCGTGACCCTCTATGTGTGTGGCTCCGTGGCCCTCTGTGTGTGTGTGCCTCTGTGCCCCTCTCTGTGTGCCCCTCTCTGTCCTGGCGAACTTACCTTAGACTTCGCTCCAAGTTCGCCTCACTTTGCGCCACGTTGCGCCACTCACCCGACCTCCGCGCGGCCCCCGCTGCCGGTTTGGTCGCGCTTGCCGCACGACTCAGTAGGCAAAGGGCCAGTGTTCACGCTGTTCATTCTGCAGCTGAGAATACAAAACTGGGAAGGGTATCATCTTTTGGACTAGACATTGAACGATGTAAAAGGTCCCACGGTGGTGCAGCGGTAGAGTTGCTGCCTCACAGCGCCAGAGACCCGGACTATGGGTGCCGTCTGTATGGAGTTTTACGTTCTCCCTGTGACCTGCCTGGTACACAAACCCAAGCCAATTAACCTGCAAACCTGTACGTCTTTGGAGTGTGGGAGGAAACCGAAGATCTTGGAGAAAATCCACGTGGTCACGGGGAGAACGTACAAACTCCATACAGACAGCACCTGTAGTCGGGATCGAACCTGGGTCCCTGGCACTACAAGCGCTGTAAGGCAGCAACTCCACCGCTGCACCACCGTGAGGTCGGTATACATTGGCTTGGTATGAATGTATCAAAAGGTAAAATTGTCCCTTGTGTGTGTGTGTGGATAGGATATTGTTAATGTGCGGGGGATCGCCATTTGGCATGGACTCGGTGGGCCGAAGGGCCTGTTGCAGCGCTGTATCTCTAAACTAATCTAAACCATGGTATGAAAGTCAACGTTGTTCTTCTCTGCATACTGGCCAATAATTACACCTCATACAAATTCATAAAACACATATTTTCAGGTGATTATTGCATTATTTTGCATGCGACCACACTAAATGCTAATTAGCTAATTTTCTATGCAGATATGGTATCTGTGCCTCGTGAGAATGTCATTGCTTGTAACATTATTGGATACATCCCGAGGCAGAATTTAGTTTTACTCCTTCAATTTGTAATTAACAGGTGTTTTCTCTTTTATTTTTCTAGCGTACCAGCATAATTTAATAAATAGGTATTTAAAAAGCTCTTGTTCTTGAATAAATATCAAAGGCAGAACCATTTGCGGAAGTCCATGTTTGTGTTCTTTGTTTCACATTCTGACACTTAAAAAGAAAGACACAGAGTGCTGGAGTAACTCAGCGGGTCAGGCAGCATCTGTGGAGAACATGGATAGGTGACGTTTCACAGAGTGCTGGAGTAACTCAGCGGGTCAGGCAGCATCTGTGGAGATCATGGATAGGTGACGTTTCACAGAGTGCTGGAGTAACTCAGCGGGTCAGGCAGCATCTGTGGAGAACATGGATAGGTGACGTTTCACAGAGTGCTGGAGTAACTCAGCGGGTCAGGCAGCATCTGTGGAGAACATGGATCGGTGATGTTTCGGGTTAGGATTATTCTTCAGTGCACTGTCTCAACCTGGGAGAAACTGCACAAATTGAGTAATTAAGTCGGGCACTTCAATGCTTAATTCATTTAGGTTAGTTTATTGTCACGTGAGAATAGGGAGGTACAGTGTATAGAGGGCTGCAGTGAGGAGCTTTTTGTTGCTTGCTAGCCTGTCAGTGGAAAGTCCACACAAGATTACAATCAACACATACATGATAAAGGGATAACGTATAGTGCAAGATACAGCCCGTAAACTCTGATTAAAAATAGTCCAATGAGGTCGACAGCAGTTCAGGACCACTCTCTAGTTGGTGATAGGAAGTTGCCTGATGACAGCTGGGAAGATAACCTTTATAGAAACATAGAAATTAGGTGCAGGAGTAGGCCATTCGGCCCTTCGAGCCTGCACCGCCATTCAATATGATCATGGCTGATCATCCAACTCAGTATCCCGTACCTGCCTTCTCTCCATACCCCCTGATCCCCTTAGCCACAAGGGCCACATCTAACTCCCTCTTAAATGTAGCCAATGAACTGGCCTCAACTACCCTCTGTGGCAGAGAGTTCCAGAGACCCACCCCTCTCTGGGTGAAAAAAGTCCTTCTCATCTCAGTCCTAAAGGATTTCCACCTTATCCTTAAGCTGTGACCCCTTGTCCTGGACCTCCCCAACATCGGGAACAATCTTCCTGCATCTAGCCTGTCCAACCCCTTAAGAACTTTGTAAGGAGCAACGAGGTCCTTCGCAAAGTCAAACAAACTTTATTGTCATTTAGAAATACATTGATATATGCAGTTCCAAACAAAATTCCGTTGCATTTGGCTCCCTGTGCAACACGATAAATTTACAGAAGGATAGACATGGATAAAATGGATAAAAGGATAAATAGACAATGGTGGCAGCCCATTACATGACATTCAGGAGTCTGATGGCTCGTGGGAAGAAGCTGTTGCAGAACCTTGATGTTCTGCTCCTTATGCTACGATATCTTTTTCCCGAGGGCAGCAGAGTGAACAGTCCGTGATGGAGATGTGTGGGGTCTTTTATAATACTGCTGGCCTTAGACACGCAACGTTTGGTCGCAATATCCCCGATTGAGGGGAGAGAGGTCCCGATGATTTTTTCCGCTGTCCTCACCACTCTCTGCACAGACTTCCAGTCGGAGGCTTTACAGTCCCCAAACCAGACAGAGATACAGCTGGTCAGAATACTCTCTATGGTGCCCCTGTAGAAAGTAGTGAGGATGGGATGGGGGAGGTGAGCTCTTCTCATCCGGCGCAGAAAGTGCAACCGCTGCTGCGCTCTCTTAACTGTTGATGAGATGTTATTCGACCAGGTCAGACTGTTAGTGATCTGCACCCCCAGGAACTTTGTGCTACTGACCACCTCCACATCGCTGTCATTGATGTGAAGTGGTGTGGGACTGTGCCAGGTTTTCCTGAAGTCGACGATGACCTCCTTCGTTTTTTCGACATTCAGGATCAGGTTGTTCGTATTGCACCAGTCCACCAGTTGTTTCACCTCCTCCCTGTAAGCCAGCTCATTGTCGTCCCTGATGAGGCCCACCACTGTTGTGTCATCTGCGTACTTCATGATGTGGTTTGTACTAAACCTGGCACAACAGTCGTGAGTCATCAGGGTGAACAGCAGTGGACTCAGGACACAGCCCTGAGGGGAGCCGGTGCTCAGAGAGATGGTGTTGGAGGTGTTATTTCCAACCCTCACAGACTGGGGTCTGTCAGTGAGGAAGTCCAGTAGCCAGTTACACATGGGGGTGCCGAGGCCCAATGGAACCAGTTTGCTTATCAGGTGCTGGGGGATAATGGTGTTGAATGCTGAACTGAAATCCACGAACAGCATTCGCACATAGGTGTTTTTCTCCTCTAAATGTTCCAGGCTCAGATGGAGTACAGAGGATATAGCGTCCTCTGTGAAGCGGTTTGGCCTGTAAGCAAACTGGTATGGGTCAAGTGTGGAGGGGAGTCTGGAGGTAATGTGGTCCCTGACCAGCCTCTCGAAGCACTTCATCATTATGGGGGTGAGTTCTACAGGGCGGTAGTCGTTGAGACATTGTATGTTGGATTTTTTTTGGCACTAGTATGACGGTGGCAGTCTTGAAACATAATGGGACGACAGCCTGGTTCAGCGAGGTGTTAAATATGTCCGTAAGGACATGTGCCAGCTGATCAGCACATTCCCTGAGCACCCGCCCTGGTATGTTATCAGGGCCTGCCGCCTTTCGTGCGTTCACTCCTTTTAGGGTCCTCCGTACATCCACTATGTCAAGACTGAGTCTTCTGCAGTTGTACAGAGCCCTAGTGAGACCACACCTGGAGTATTGTGTGCAGTTTTGGTCCCCTAATTTGAGGAAGGACGGGACTGTCATATGCTGAGGGAATGGAGCAGTTAGGCTTGTACACTCTGGAGTTTAGAAGGATGAGAGGATATCTCATTGAAACATATAAGATTGTTAAATGTTTGGACAAGCTGGAGGCAGGAAACGTGTGCCCAATGTTGGGTGAGTCCAGAACTAGGGGCCACAGCTTAAGAATAAGGAGTAAGCCATTTAGAACGGAGACAAGGAAACACTCTTTCTCACAGAGAGTTGTGAGTCTGTGGAATTCTCTGCCTCAGAGGGCGGTGGAGGCCGGTTAGAAACATAGAAACATAGAAAATAGGTGCAGGAGTAGGCCATTCGGCCCTTCAAGCCTGCACCGCCATTCAATGTGATCATGGCTGATCATCCAACTCAGTATCCCGTACCTGCCTTCTCTCCATACCCCCTGATCCCTTTAGCCACAAGTGCCACATCTAACGCCCTCTTAAATATAGCCAATGAACTGGCCTCAACTACCTTCTGTGGCAGAGAATTCCAGAGACTCACCACTCTCTGTGTAAAGAATGTTTTCCTCATTTCGGTCCTAAAGGAATTCCCCCTTATCCTTAGACTGTGACCCCTTGTTCTGGACTCCCCCAATATCGGGAACAATCTTCCAGCATCTAGCTTGTCCAACCCCTTAAGAATTTTGTAGGTTTCTATAAGATCCCCCCTCAATCTTCTAAATTCCATCGAGTACAAACCGAGTCTATCCAATCTTTCCTCATATGAAAGTCCTGACATCCCAGGAATCAGTCTGGTGAATCTTCTCTGTACCCCCTCTATGGCAAGGATGTCTTTCCTCAGATTTGGAGACCAAAACTGTACGCAGTACTCCAGGTGTGGCCTCACCAAAACCCTGTACAACTGCAGTAGAACCTCCCTGCTCCTATACTCAAATCCTTTCGCTATGAATGCTAACATACCATTTGCTTTCTTCACTGCCTGCTGCACCTGCATGCCTACTTTCAATGACTGGTGTACCATGACACCCAGGTCTCGTTGCATCTCCCCCTTACCTAATCTGCCACCATTCAGATAATAGTCTACCCTCATGTTTTTGCCACCAAAGTGGATAACCTCACATTTATCCACATTGTACTGCATCTGCCATGCATCTGCCCATTCACTCAGCCTATCCAAATCACCCTGCAGCCTCCAAGCAGGTTCTCTGGCTGCTTTCAAGAGAGAGCTAGATGGGACTCTTAAAATAGGGGAGTCAGGGGATATGGGGAGAAGGCAGGAACGGGGTACTGATTTGGGATGATCAGCCATGATCACATTGAATGGCGGTGCTGGTTCGAAAGGCTGAATGGCCTACTCCTGCGCCTATTGTCTATTGATGAATAAGGAAACAAAATTACAAATAACTGGATGTTTTTTGAGGATTTAGGTATGAATTATTTTGTGTTGGCGATCATCAACAGAATAATATAGGATTGTAAAATGGATGTAATTTCAGATTCCCTGTTATGCGATAGACTACATTGTGCCCTTGTCTATTGTCTGTTCCTGAATCTGGAGGTGTGCGTTTTCACACTTCTGTAGCTCTTTCCTGATGGGAGGGGGGAGTGGCCAGTGTGAGACTGGTCATTGATTATGCTGCTGGCCTTGCCGAGGCACCCTGCCAAAATGTTTTTTGTTCAGTTTAGAGAAAGAGCAGAAACAGGCCCTTCGGCCCACCGAGTCCGCACCGGCCAGCAATGCCGCACACTGGTGTAAATTGCTTGTTCTAAGCTTTTCCCCCTGTCTAGTTTCAGTCAAAAACACTGAATCAAGCACTTGAACATCTAAACTTTATTTTAACAAAACGTAATTACAGTTCTACTGTACCTATCCCACCGCAGGTTCAATCCTCGTATCAGCAGCTTAATACATTGTATTCAAACCGGACTTCTCAAGGAAGCCAACTTAGAAACATTACCCTGATCTGCAGGAAACCCGGACAAGGCTCAATACCTCATCCAATCAACACTCGACAAAGTAGAACTCTGCAACATTATTTACAATTATTTACAAGGTGTATGACTGGTTTGCAGCCATCCAATCCATTCTATGCATTTTGCACCTTATTGACAGGGTCTGCAGATGTTCTTATTCTTTTCTTGCAACTTGTATCTAGGCTCTAGACACACTGGCACAACTCCGGAGCGTGTCCCAGCTCTGCAGAGAACAATTCCAAATTGACCAAATCTCCCAGCAGCCCTGAAACTTTTATCCAATTTTAAAGTCCTAGCCTCTCCGATTTGGCCAGGATTAACATTCCTTCCTTTTTATCATATATGATAACCCATCATTTATGATAACCAAATAGTTCAATAATCAGCTAACCAGATATACATAAGTGTGTGCATTACATTTCCCATCTATCAGCAACACAAGATGTTGATGTCCTCCCCAGAATCTTGCCAAGTGTCCCAGGTTTTCATGGGCATAACTTAACAATTTCCGTCTGATGAGTCTTCACCTCCTGAGTTTTCATGGGCGCGAATTCCCTCCATCCGTGTTGCTGCCAATTCTTCCATCCCTTTCCATAGTTGAACCTAAAATTCCTGAAAAAAGCGTTACCATCATGCACCCATGCTTCCCCATACATTCACTATAATTCCCTATTCCATTTTCGATTAAACCTATTACATTCTAATCTATTACTGTATCCCTATTGCTATTCTATTCCCTAATATACTCTTTATTATCCTAGGATCAACACTAATCAGCCTTCTTCATATTCACACAACATTATAATATGTATATCTGATGACGGGTTCTCATATAAATTTCAGCTGGGTTCAGACCAGATTTCCCTACAGGTGTGACTCTAATTTCAAGCAAACCATGAATCATGTTCTCATTTAACCAAATTCAGTCTCAGCCTTCAATTTACTATTTCAAATTTCAGGATCCATCTCATCCTTCTCATTCCACAGTATTGTAGCCAATAACACAATTCCTGTGGCATTTCCCAGCTGTTCAAATTTAAACAATCAATTTCCACATGCTGCCAATTTCAACATAAGTTCAATCAAAACTGCCGAACCCAGGGACAATTTCTTTCCACCTTGATAATACAAACCGCTTTACGATTAAGGGTTAAACAATTTAAATCCATTGGCCAAATATGCATCGCCTCTGCTATTCTCAATACCTATTCAAGTTTCTCCCTCTAATTTACTAAGTCGCTCCTCCAGTACCTCTTCTTATTTATGTACGTATCCTCATTATGTTAACTCGATACTGTGTTGATTCTCAACTATGTTGGCTCTTTATTCTATTGGCTGTGTTCTCCGTCTAGCGGTTCTCACTTGTACTAGTTCTTTTTATCGCTAAGTAACTTTTCAGGATGTTTAGTATTGACTTTCCGAGGGGAACTTATACATTTTCAGTCTACCTCATCATTTTATACCACCACCTTACGTTTCCAGGGTATGTCTTAATTCTTGATATCCACTAGGGTCTGTCCCTTCCTTGATAGTAACTAAATAGTCCAGTATTATCTTCCACCATCCTCCTATGGGTGAGACAAGAGAAGAATGCCAAATTAACTGTCAATTATCTAACAACTTTAGGATTGTAACCCATAAGAAGAAGAAGACTCCTCCTCCTTCTCCTCCACCAAAGGGCCACATCTAACTCCCTCTTAAATATAGCCAATGAACTGGCCTCAACTACCCTCTGTGGCAGAGAGTTCCAGAGACCCACCACTTAAATGTACCCGTGCAACTGTTTACATGTACACATGCCGGTCCCGCTGAGTTACTCCAGCTTTTAGCGTCTAACACCAAATGTTTATTTTAGTTTATTTCAGAGATACAGCATGGAAACAGGCCCGTTCACACTAGTTCTATGTTATCCCACACTCTCATCCACACCCTACACACTCGGGGTAATTTACAGATGGCCGATTAACCCAGAAATTTGACACATGCTGGACCGCAAGTGGTGATTGATGGTTAGTGTAGACTGAGTGGGCCGAAGGGCCTGTTTCCATGCTGTATCTCTGAACTAAAACGGAGGCGCAGCGGTAGAGTTGCTGCCTCACAGCGCCAGAGACCCGGGTTCGGACCTGACTACGGGTGCTGTCTTTACGGATTTGCATGTTCTCCCCGTGACCTGCGTGGGTTTTCACCGGGCGCTCCAGTTTTCTCCCATGCTCCAAAGACGTGCAGATTTGTAGGTTAATTGGATTCTGTAAATTGTCCCCAGTGCATGTCTTAGAAACATAGAAATTAGGTGCAGGAGTAGGCCATTCGGCCCTTCGAGCCTGCACCGCCATTCAATATGATCATGGCTGATCATCCAACTCGGTATCCCGTACCTGCCTTCTCTCCATACCCTCTGATCCCCTTAGCCACAAGGGCCACATCCAACTCCCTCTTAAATACAGCCAATGAACTGGCCTCAACTACCCTCTGTGGCAGAGAGTTCCAGAGACCCACCACTCTCTGTGTGAAAAAAGTCCTTCTCATCTCGGTCCTAAAAGATTTCCCCCTTATCCTTAAGCTGTGACCCCTTGTCCTGGACTTCCCCAACATCGGGAACAATCTTCCTGCATCTAGCCTGTCCAACCCCTTAAGAATTTTGTACGTTTCTATAAGATCCCCTCTCAATCTCCTAAATTCTAGAGAGTATAAACCGAGTCTATCCAGTCTTTCTTCATAAGACAGTCCTGTCTTCTTTCCCCACTCCCGTTCCTCCTGCCCAGTAAGATTGTTTCTTCTCTCCTACTGCCATTTCCATTCCTTCTCACACTAGCTACGATGTTCCTTTTCTTCCTTTCTTTATCGCCCCTTGGTTTCTCTTCAATCCTGCTATGTTTTTGCCGTCTCGCTGGGCACTCCTTGCCCCAGTGACCTAATTGGGTGCAGTTGAAACAAGTTCCTTGATTTACAGGTGGACAAAAATCCTGGAGAAACTCAGCAGGTGAGGCAGCATCTACAGAGCGAAGGAATAGGTAACGTTTCGGGTCGAAACCCTTCTTTCGACCCGAAACGTCATCCGTTTCTTCGCTCCATAGATGCTGCCTCCACCCGCTGAGTTTCTCCAGCATTTTTGTCTACCTTCGATTTTCCAGCATCTGCAGTTCTTTCTTAAACAAACTCCTTGATTTACGATCTTCTTTGCTCTAAGGGGTTTTCTGGGGTAGTCGTAAGATGGTTTATAATTTTCTTCTATGTGATGTTCAGGTTTTACTACAATAGTACATCCAATTAATTCATTTTTGGTAAATTACTTGAGGGGGTTCTAGAGTAGGGGTCGTGTCTCCATCCCCACAATTCCAGGGCGGGTTGTGAGTCAGGACTGAGAAAATGGGTTACCTTGAGTGAATGGTGTGTGACTTCTCAGTTCCTGACATTCGGGCTATCTCTCTCTCTCTGGTCTCTTGGGTCCCAGTAGTCTCTTGAATTAAAAGACCTCCCATTATTCCTTAGGCCTCGGATGTCTCTTTATTCTCTAGGGTCTCTAATTTCTTCGTTATCCTGGAAACCCCTTCTTTGACCCCTCTCTTTCATTCGCTCCTTTGTTGGACAGGCCCAAATCCAATGTCCCATTTATTCATGGATAACCCCTTGAGATGGACAGTCATCTCGTTTTCGAGGGGGTCCAACATAGAACATACAGCACAAGACATAACATACATAGAGGCTCTCATTGACCCACCTATCCACACACCAATCCCAAACCCCCTCCATCCCCATATTATTTCATAGTATTGTGACATAATACAATATAAGACCTTGTTACACTATGCAATACAATAATACATAAGTGTGCTGGCCATACATATACTGGCCATACATATACAAAGTATAGCATTGATTAGGCAACATGGTTGGTTTTACTCTACCCCTGGGTTCCATTGGAATGGGCTTGAAATTGGGAGTGTAGTGGTGATGATAATCTGAGGAATCTGGGGCCCTAATTTCTCCCAATCCGTAATTTACTGGTACTCAGGGAGTCCACGGTTCAGAGTTAGATCTCGGCAATTCTTTCTTGGCTATATGTTCACTTTCCCGTCTAGTTTCAGGATAATTTTCCTGGTTCGTACCTTCCTTCCAATAATATCTCACAGCTGTGGCTATTTGACTGGCTCGGTTCTCAGACCAGTTCCGGCTATCAGTTGTAATTTAATCCGCTACTTTAGTGGGGTGACAATTCAACACGTCAGCACAATATTGAGGGGAACTTGCTCCATTCTGATAGTCTAAATCACTGGATTGGTCCATATATAATTTTGAAAAACTGTCTAGAAATTCATCTACTCCATCACCCTTCTCTAGTTTTATTTCCAGAACTCGACTTAAGTCGCCTGGTTCTGAAACGTTTTGGTCGTTAAAACAGCCTCTTCTCTTGCACTGTCATCCATTACTGCGTTTGCCAATGCTTCACAAGTCGGGTGTCCTAGGGCTACTAGAAATTTGGTATTCTCAGCAGGAGTAATTATCTGTTGTATGGTCTCCCGCAAATCCCGTGAATCTGCACGATATACACGCATTGTGGTTCTTAAATAATCTATAAAGGCAGCAGGTGACCTCTTTCTATTAGGGATTCTGTTTAATACTGCCATTATTTCATGGGGCTTCCATGGCAAATGGGCGTCTGTAATGCAGGGATTAGTCATACTCGCTGCGCTGAATCTGCTGTACCTATTCCTTCTCTTGCTGGTAACTGCCTATGGGATGCCTGTTTCATTTGTAAGCTTTCAGCTACGTCAAAATCTATCTTGGTATCTAAAATCACTGTCTCACCGTCAGATAAATCTTCCTGTTCACTAGAAGTTCCCCGATACTGCACAAATAAATCATTCCTTTCTCTCTCTACTCATGTAATCTGTCTAGGTTGTGACTCACAGAAATACTCTGGCAGTTGCACTATCTCTAACATACCTTGCTTTTCTTTAAACACCGGAGTTAAACTTTTCATTCTACCCCGGGTGCCATAAGCCACTGGATGATCCATCAATAATGGCGTGGATAGGATTGAAGAACTGCTACCTCAGTATCTGCTGTTGGTAGAATCTGCAGGAGTTGTTATGGATTCTGCAGACCTAAAATATTTATTTTGGACGCAAGGCGCCAATAAAGCCTGGGAAACACAACAGGACCATGGTGGGAGCATTGTGCACTGGTCCACTGGCATTAACAATTGTCCACTCTTCTAAATATTCATCTCCTTCCAGGATGTCAGGACTGTCTTATGAAGAAAGACTGCATAGACTTGGTTTATACTCTCTAGAATTTAGGAGATTGAGAAGGGATCTTATAGAAACGTACAAAATTCTTAAGGGGTTGGACAGGCTAGATGCAGGAAGATTGTTCCTGATGTTGGGGAGGTCCAGGACAAGGGGTGACGGCTTAAGGATAAGGGGGAAATCCTTTAGGACCGAGATGAGAAGGACTTTTTTCACACAGAGAGTGGTGGGTCTCTGGAACTCTCTGCCACAGAGGGTAGTTGAGGCCAGTTCATTGGCTATATTTAAGAGGGAGTTGGATGTGGCCCTTGTGGCTAAGGGGATCAGAGGGTATGGAGAGAAGGCAGGTACGGGATACTGAGTTGGATGATCAGCCATGATCATATTGAATGGCGGTGCAGGCTCGAAGGGCCAAATGGCCTACTCCTGCACCTAATTTCTATATTTCTATGTTTCCCACTTGAAGGCAGCACTAACCATCAGATTCCTAAGCTTTGATTCTGCAGGCACTAATTTCCTTCCAGGAGATCCACCTTTCCCTTTTTCTGAGTGTTTCCCTCCATCTCCACTCCTGTCCTTCTCACTACCTGGAGGTCGATCTACTTCACCTTCTTTTAGTTCTAATCCAAGTTGAGCGATCGCTTTTTCCCAACTAGCCATTCTCTGAACCTCCTTATTCGCCTTACGTTCCTTGAAATATTTTCTCCATCATCCTATTAATTATTTTTGCAGTTTCGTTACTACTATGCTGCCGAATGATCTGTTCTATGTATTTTATCCATTTTACTGTTCTAATTCCCCCCTTCCCCCGCGGCCATTGCTTATTTTCTAATTTCTTATTTAACGCTCCTGATAAAATTCTTAATTTCTTTGCCATGAGGAAACTCATTACACATTAGTTGCAATGGGCTCTTTTCCTCTTCTGTTAAATCTCGATCTACACTATTCCCCATGCTTCCAAACACCTAAAACAGAATTCTGCTTGGTCCCTAAATTCACCCAGCTCCCTCCTAGGCAATGGCTAATGGTTCAAAGCGATCGCAGCCTTGGAACTCGTTACTCCTTCGCTTCATCAATCCTACTTTCCTATTCAAATTCTTCTCCTCTCCCACAAGTCCACACATTTTCAACCTTCCAACTTTCTCAATCCCTAGTCATTCAAGAATCAGTGTAGTCCAGGGAACAATCAATCACACCCAAACACATTCTCGCACTCATTAAACCACAATCGAAATACCCAAAAATGATCTTCAGACACACAAGTAACAGAGTACACCAGCAGGATAACATGCTACCTATCACTATCAGGCACAACCACACTCCTAAATAAACCACAATCATTTGTTAATTATAAATCACGCACTCTAAGAAATCCTCCTCGTGGTGCAATCGGTCAGCGGGATGACTCCTCCCCCAACGCAGCGATCGACGGCGTACAACCCCGGATCAAACCATCCCAACTCAGATTCTTACAACACCACACAGTAAATAATTACAAATATTTAACTCAAACACTCTCTTCCTTCAAGTTTCCAAATCCGTAAACACTCGCACAAGTAGCAGCACATATAACGGTCTGCGGACTTAACTAAATCTAAATCTTAACTTTATAAATTTACATTCACAATCCAGATCTTATGACAATACAAAAAGCTATATTTTTACAATTTACAAAATCATTTAAAGCACTAGCGCACAGTTCACGGACACTCGATCTCGATACCGCGTCACGCTGTTATCACTCAGTGAACCTCTCCCTCTGATACTGAAGATTTTCCCCTTCCTAGGTTACTCTTTGCTGAGGAGTACTACTCCATAAATGACTACTTTTCCTCCCGAGTGATACTATCCCTCTGCTAAGACAGGACTTCTATAGGGGGGCCTCGATCCCTCCTCTCTAAGTTCGACAGAATTAGGGGTACCCTTCGCTATTCGGATTACTTTTTATCAAGTGAACAGGTTCCCGTCTCTCACGTACTCTTCGCTATCAAGTACAGGTCATAGAAACATAGAAATTAGGTGCAGGAGTAGGCCATTCGGCCCTTCGAGCCTGCACCGCCATTCAATATGATCATGGCTGATCATGCAACTCAGTATCCCGTACCTGCCTTCTCTCCATACCCTCTGATCCCCTTAGCCACAAGGGCCACATCTAACTCCCTCTTAAATATAGCCAATGAACTGGCCTCAACTACCCTCTGTGGCAAAGAGTTCCAGAGACCCACCACTCTCTGTGTGAAAAAATTCCTTCTCATCTCGGTCCTAAAGGATTTCCCCCTTATCCTTAAGCTGTGACCCCTTGTCCTGGACCTCCCCAACATCGGGAACAATCTTCCTGCATCTAGCCTGTCCAACCCCTTAAGAATTTTGTAAGTTTCTATAAGATCCCCTCTCAATCTCCTAAATTCTAGCGAGTACAAGCCAAGTCTATCCAGTCTTTGTTCATAAGACAGTCCTGACATCCCAGGAATCAGTCTGGTGAACCTTCGCTGCACTCCCTCTATGGCAATAATGTCCTTCCTCAGATTTGGAGACCAGAACTGTACGCAATACTCCAGGTGTGGCCTCACCAAGACCCTATACAACTGAAGTAGAACCTCCCTGCTCCTATACTCAAATCCTTTTGCTATGAAAGCTAACATACCATTGGCTTTCTTCACTGCCTGCTGTACCTGCACGCCTACTTTCAATGACTGGTGTACCATGACACCCAGGTCGCGCTGCATCTCCCCTTTTCCTAATCGGCCACCATTTAGAAAGTAGTCGGTTTTCCTATTTTTGCCACCAAAGTGGATAACCTCACATTTATCCACATTATACTGCAATTAGGTCAACAATCGACCAGAGGGTTACTATTCACTGTTGATCAGCCGCTATTCGGAATCGATCACGGACATGCACCAACTCAAAAGTTCTAAATACAGGAACTCAAATTCCATCTTACTGGCAGAACTTCAGTATATGAAATTCAGTATTTGAAAATTTGGCTTTGCAAATATAGACTCGAACTCGAACTCCTAATTTTAATGCGTATCTCTCCTCATACGCGGGCACGACAAATCAAACTTAAATTTCCCAGTTGAATTCTTGAATGGACTGGAGTATTGCAGCCAATCTATACTCCACCCAAGCCCAGTACCTTTACGGGATTCCTCCACATAGATACCTTCACGCAGACATTCCTCTCTGCTGGGCACCGAGGATTCAGCGCCTAGCCGCCTCGCGCTGCGAGTTATCGATGCCGATTTTCAAAGTGCATTTTTCCAATTCACGCTCCCTGCAAAGATCTGATTGATTTGTAGGTCAGACCTGTATTTCATATCTAATCTTGGGGTACCCCTTGCCCAATGAAGCGCGTTTGGCTCCCGTTATAACAGCTGCAGTCTGCCAACTACGACCAACGTTTTGGGCCTCCAACCCAGGAGAGGGCCTCCAACCCAACCCCAGCAGGGCCTCTAACACCACCCTGGTTTTATGGGCCCCTAACCCAAAGGAGCGCTAACCACTCCCCTGTGCTTGCTAGACTGTTCTAATGATCTCAATTAGACCCTTTCCCAAGCCCGCGAATGATCGATCTGCTCCGAGTAACGAAGTGCCGAAAACCAACGCGTAAACCGCGCCGTGGGCCCGATTTCTGCACTCGTGATCGAAACAGCTCAACACCCTTAATTGCAAACTTGTGTTTGGGGGTCTTTTGGCATCCCGGACGAGCCCCTAACGTAAATTGCTCGTTCTAAGCTTTCCCCCAGTCTAGTTTATGTCAAAATCACTGAATCAAGCTCTTGAACATCTAAACTTTATTTTAACAAAACACAATTACAGTTCAACTACTGTATCTAACCACCGCGGGTTAGATTCTCGTATCTGCTGATCAAGCCCTCTAGGCCTCGCTCAAACAGAGACACTCCAGAAGGTCACGCAGTCCCAAGCGCTCTCCCAGAAGATCGAAACTGGACCTCGTGGCAGCGGACTTTTATAGGTCCCGGGACCTCGAGGGGCCGAACCACATGGGGGTGGTCTCTGAATAAACCAATTACAGATATCGATCAACCCCATACATGACAGACATTTCCCTAACCCAATAATACAGCAGCTAATACATTGTATTCAAACCGGACTTCTCAAGGAAGCCAATTTAGAAACATTACCCTGATCTGCAGGAAACCCAGACAAGGCTCAATACCTCATCCAATCAACACTCCGCAAAGTAGAACTCTGCAACATTATTTACAATTATTTACAAGGTGCCTATCTGGTTTGCAGCCATCCAATCCATTCTATGCATTTTGCACCTAATTGACAGTGTCTGCAGATGTTCTTAATCTTTCCTTGCAATTTGTATCTGGGCTCTAGGCAAACTGGCACCGCTCCGCAGCATGTCCCAGCTCTGCAGTGAGCAATTCCAAATTGACCAAATCTCCCAACAGCCCTGAAGCTTTTACCCCTTTTAAAGTCATAGTCTCTCCAAGTTGGCCATGATTAATACTGGCACTATCCTACCCACGAGGAACATTTTTTACATTTACACCAAGACAATTAACCTACAAACCTGTGCGTATTTGGAGTGTGGGAGGGAACTGAAGCTCTTGGAGAAAACCCATGCAAGTCACGGGGAGAACATACAAATTCCGTATGGACAGCACCCTGGGCCTCTCACACTGCGAGGCAGCAACTCTACCGCTGCGCTACCGTGCTGCCTAATGCCACTGTGACCAATTGTTCCTTAACCTTCCTACATCATAAGATCATAACATCATAAGTGATAGAAGCAGAATTAGAACATTAAGCTCATGAAGTCTACTCCACCGTACATTCATGGCTGATCTATCTCTCCTGGGAGAAGGCAGGAACGGGGTACTGATTGTGGATGACCAGCCATGATCACATTGAATGGCGGTGCTAGCTCAAAGGGCCGAATGGCCTACGCCTGCACCTATTGTCACTTGTCCTTCATAACTCCATTCTCCTGCCTTCTCCCCATAAACTCCGACACCGGTACTAATCAAGAATCTATCATCACTGCCTTAAAAATGATGACGTGCACAGTCTCCAGTGCCAATGAATTCCACAGATTCACCACCCTCTGACTAAAGAAATTCCTCCTCACCTGCTTCCTGAAAGAACAACCTCTAATTCTGAGGCTGTGACCTCTGGTCCTAGACTCTCCCACTAGTGGAAATATCCTCCCCACATCCATTCTATCCGGGCCTTTCACTATACGGTAGTATTCGGTAGGTCCCCCTCTTACAATGATGTAGAGCTACTCATGACATGAGTGCCAATCGGGCTGGACTGTTGCATCGGGTGTGGAAGAGCTTCAAGCCACATTTCCACCCAGAGAGTTGTGAATCTGTGGAATTCTCTGCCACAGAAGGCAGCGGAGGCCAATTCACTGAATGTTTTCAAGAGAGAGTTAAGGGGCTGTCCCACTTACGCGACTTTTTTGGTGACTGACAGCACCCGTCATAGGTCATTGCAGGTCGGCGAAAATTTTCAACATGTTGAAAATCCAGCGGCGACCAGAACAAGGTACGACTCTTTGGGCGACTGAGGGGACATAGAAATTAGAAATTAGGTGCAGGAGTAGGCCATTCGGCCCTTCGAGCCTGCACCGCAAACGACTCACAGCCATACAGGCGACACCCTGGCAAAAAGAATAAGGTGAAGTTTCGGGTCGGAACCCTTCTTCAGACTGAGAGGCGGTTCTCCCAATGTTTTCACACTGGGGTCGCCCAAAGAGTCGTACCTTGTTGTGGTCCCCGCTGGATTTTCAACATGTTGAAAATTTTCACAGACCTGTAACTACTTATGACGGGTCTTTGAAGTCGCCGAAAAGAAAACACGTAAGTGGGACGGGCCCCATTAGATTTGGCTCTTACAGCTGACGGAATCAAGGGATATGGGGGAGAAAGCAGGAACGGGGCACTGATTGTGGATGATCAGCTATGATCATATTGAATGGCGGTGCTGGCTGGAAGGGCCGAATGGCCTCCTCCAGCACCTATTGTCCATGTTTCTATGTCTCTATTTCCACCTTGCTTTACTTTACCTCGAGGGCAGAAGGTACTATGGTTGCCATGGAGAGAGCTCTTTAAACACTGACTGTTCTCCAGCCATCAGTAGAGCAGCAACACTTCATCTACAAGCCCTGACTGCAGCCCTGGTGGGACCCAGGTAGGCTTTAACAAAGCAGTCACGCACAGACGCTCCACACACAAAGATGTTGATCTGTTTGTTTTGTTTTAGACTTTAAGCTTTCGAGAGACGGTGGGGGAAACAGGCCCTTCGGCTCAGCCAGTCCGCGCCGACCAGCAATCAACTGTACACCAACGCTATCCGACTCACACTGGGGTCAAGTTACAATTTTTTTGTTACCAAAGCCAATTAACCTACAAACCCGCACGTCTTTGACAGCAGATCGACCAAATGTGCGGTTCAGGCAACATCTCTGGAGGAAAGAATAAGGTGAAGTTTCGGGTCGGAACCATTCTTCAGACTGAGAGGCGGTTCTCCCAATGTTTTTAATTTAGTTTGAGAGATACAGCATGGAAACAGGCCCTTTGGCCCATCAAGTCCACACCGACCAGCGATCCCTGCACACATTAACACTATCCTACACCCAAGAGGGATAATTTTAACATTTGGTACGTTAATGACACCAAGTCAATTAACCTACAAACCTGTACATCTTTGGAGTGCGGGAGGAAACCGAAGATCATGGAGAAAACCCACGCAAGGCCCCCGGGGAGAACGTACAAACTCCGTACAGACAGCGTCCGTAGTCAAGATTGGAGATACACAGTGCAATAGGGAAACAGGCCCTTCAGCCCATTGAGTCCACGCCAACCATTATTCACCCGTTCACAGTAGTTCTATGTTGTCACCCACTCCCTACACACTAGGGACAATTTACAAAGGGCCATTAACTCAGAAACCTGCACGTCTTTAGGATGTGGGAGGAAACCGGAGATCCCAGGGAAAACCCACGCAGGTCACGGGGAGAACGTGCAAACTCCGTACAGACAGCACCCGTAGTCAGGATCGAACCCGGGACTCTGGCGCTGTGAGGCAGCAACTCTACCGCTGCGCCACCGTGCCGCCATTCTGATTTTCTCTGCCATGTGTCAGAACTGAACGAGGAGGAGGACACAAATGCAGGCTCAGACACGGGGGGAGATCCATATTAATCGGTCCACAGGTAAGCAAGCACAGAAGCAACAGTATAATCTAGGAGCAGGGAAAAACAGTGGTCGAAAAACAGGCAATGGTCAAGGTCACAATATTTCTAGAGCTGGAACGAGGCGATACCAAGTAGCATAGACAACAAACTGGCAATGAAAATTAACACAAAGGCCTTAAATACAGACTTAACAGGGGATAACGAGACAGGTGAAACACATCAGGGTGGGGCCAACAATCACACGAGGGTAAACGACCCGACAGGAAATGGGACCTGAAACAAGAGGAGATGTGAGACACCAAAATAAAACAAGAATGCAAACTCAAATACTAAAAACCCCAATAACTAGAAACTAGATCAAACGCGAGATCTGACACCATGTTTGCTTTGCTCTTCACCAAAGCTCCATTTTCTGTTGGAGCGGAGGAGAATTGTCCACAATCCTGTCACTGCGAGACGGGCAGCACGGTGGCGCAGCGGTAGAGTTGCTGCCTCACAGCGCCAGAGACCCCGGTTCGATCCTGACCTCGGGAGCTGTCTGTACGGAGTTTGTACGTTCTCCCCGTGACCTGCGTGGGTCTTCTCCAGATTCTCTGGTTTCCTGGGTTTGTCCAACAATCTGCCTATCAAACTGCCCTCCTCGCCAGTATCCACCTATCACTCACCAGACATTTTCATGTCCCTCCTCTCTTCCAGTGTCCTTTCCTCCCCCCACCCCTCCTCCTCACCCCTCAACCCCCCCTCCCCCCCTCATCACCCCTCAACCCCCCCGCCCCCCCTCCACCTCCTCAACTCTCCGTTCAATTCGACTGAAGAAGGATTTCGACACAAAGCATCACCTATCCATGTTCTCAGAGATGCTGCCTGACCTGCTGAGTTACTCCAGCACTCTGTGAAACGTCACCTATCCATGTTCTCCACAGATGCTGCCTGACCCGCTGAGTTACTCCAGCACTCTGTGTCTTTTTCTTTACAAATTAAAGTTCGACTGCCCTTCTATTCGTGAAACTTAATTCAAAGACCACATTGCTCTTTTGCGGTGTATGGAAGAATAAATAAGTTGTGAGTTTAAATCACGTGTGATTTCTCAGAAGGATTTCATTGCCATTTTAGACTCACTATCGTCTCCCTGTGGCCAGGAAGTGCCATTGCATTAGCAGTCTAAATTGTGACATTTGTGTAGAAATGTTACTGAATGTATCTTGAAGCTGCAAATGCTTTGGAACATTAGTTTAGAGATACAGCGAGGAAACAGGCTCACCTCCCTGAGTGTGGGAGGAATCCGGGGCACCCGGAGAAAACCCACACTGTCACGGGGAGAACGTAAAACTCCGCACAGACAGCACCCGTGGTCAGGATCGATCCCGGGCCTCTGGCGCTGTAAGGCAGCAACTCTACCGGGACAGGCAGCATCTTTGGAGAGATGGAATGGGTGACGTTTCGGGTCGAGACCCTTCTTCAGACCCACTCGACCCATTCCTCTCGACTCCAGAGATGCTGCCTGTCCCGCTGAGTCACTCCAGCATTTTGTGTCTACCTTTGGTGTAAACCAGCGCCTGCAGTTCCTTCCCACACGTCATAAAACCCCTGTGGTTCTGTACGGATTGCAGCGATCACAAATGTCTTTCTTTCACTCATGCATAACAATTTAGAATTAATCGAGCAAATTGAAACAATTGCCATTGCAAACTAGTACAGCGACGATGTATTGAAGCAATTGAGATGAATTTGACACCTAATATGCAAATATTCCTCTCCAATAACAAATTATGGTAAATAAATGTTCTTACTGACCTGCCAATTTATTCTCGCAATGAGCGACATAATGAAAAGATGTTGCAGCGTTTGGCCTGTGCATTCACTGGATCCACAACAGCTTGGCTTCCAACACTATCGAGGATCTGCTAGAAACTACAGCGAATTGTGGACGCAGCCCAGACCGTCACACAAACCAACCTCCCCTCCATCCAGTCCAAAGAAGGATCGCGACCCCAAACTTCACCCTTTCCTTCTCTCCAGAGATGCTGCCTGTCCCGCTGAGTTACTCCAGCATTTTGTCCCTATCTCCCATTGACTGCATTTAAACCTCACGCTGCCTTGGCAAGGCCAGCAGCATCATCAACGACCAGTCTCACCCCGGCCACTCCCTCTTCCCCCCTCTCCCATTGGGCAAGAGGTACAGAAGTGTGGAAACAAACGCACTCCTCCAGATTCAGGGACAGTTTCTTCCCAGTTGTTATCAGGCAACTGAACCATCCTATCACAACCAGAGACCAGTCCTGAACTACTAGCTACCTCATTTGTGACCCTCGGACTATCTTGTTGAAGAAAGAACTGCAGATGCTGGAAAAATCGAAGGTAGGCAAAAAATTCTGGAGAAACTCAGCGGGTGAGGCAGCATCTATGGAACGAAGACCCTTCTTCAGAAGGAATAGGTGACGTTTCGGGTCGAGACCCTCCTTCAGAAGGAAGCGGTGAGGTTTCCTATTCCTTCGCTCCATAGATGCTGCCTCACCCGTTGAGTTTCTCCAGCATTTTTGTCGACCTCGGACTATTTTGGATCGGATTTTACTGGCTTTACCTTGCACTAAACGTTATTCCCTTAAGGGCCTGTCCCACCAGCATGCAACTCTATGCGATGAGCGCGACCTAATGTGGTCGCTTGAACCGTCCGGCGTCGCGGGGCCGGTCCCACTTCGATCGCCGGAGCCGTGCGGAATTGTGCGGAGTTAGAAACATAGAAACATAGAAAATAGGTGCAGGAGTAGGCCATTCGGCCCTTCGAGCCTGCACCGCCATTCAATGTGATCATGGCTGATCATCCAACTCAGTATCCCATACCTGCCTTCTCTCCATACCCCCTGATCCCTTTAGCAACAAGTGCCACATCTAACGCCCTCTTAAATATAGCATCCCGACATCAAGCGGGGCTCCGAAAAAATGACTATGTTCAAAAATTCCGCGCGGCAACGGCTTGTCGGCTCGCAGTCGCCTCGACACATTACACACAGCCTCGACATCGTGCCTCCGTGAACCTATCTGTAGGTGCCTCCGTGACCCTCTATGTGTGTGGCTCCGTGGCCCTCTGTGTGTGTGTGCCTCTGTGCCCCTCTCTGTGTGCCCCTCTCTGTCCTGGCGAACTTACCTTAGACTTCGCTCCAAGTTCGCCTCACTTTGCGCCGCGTTGCGCCACTCACCCGACTTCCGCGCGGCCACCGCTGCCAGTTTGGTCGCGCTTGCCGCATGCAAGCACATACTGGTGGGAACGGCCCTGTACAGGGATCACCCGACCTCCGGGCGGCCCCCGCTTCTAGTTTGATCGCGTTCATCGCATAGAGTTGCATGCTTGTAGGAGAGGCCCTTCACCATGTATCTGTAGACTGTAAATAGCTCGATTGTAATCACGTATTGTCTTTCCGCTGACTGGTTAGCACGCAACAAAAGCTTTCCACTGTACCTCGGTACACGTGACAATAAACTATACTCAACTACACTCAAGGGCATGAGCTACAGGGAGAGGTTGGGCAGGCGGGGACTTTATTTCTTGGAGTGCAGGAAGATGAGGGGTGATCTTATAAAGGTGTACAAAATCATGCGAGTAATAGATCGGGTAGATGCACAGTGGCCTGCCCAGAGTAGGGGAATCGTGAACCAGACGACATAGGTTCAAGGCGAGGTGAAAGATTTTATAGGAACCTGAGGGGTAACTTTTTCACGCAATTTGTGGTGGGTGTATGGAGGAGGCAGTTAAAACAGGTACTATCGCAACTTTTGGGGGAGTCCAGAACCAGGGGCCATAGCTCAAGAATAAGGGGTAAGCCATTTAGAACGGGGACGAGGAAACACTTTTTCTCACAGAGAGTTGTGAGTCTGTGGAATTCTCTGCCTCAGAGGGCGGTGGAGGCAGGTTCCCTGGATACTTTCAAGAGAGAGCTAGATAGGGCTCTTAAAGATAGCGGAGCCAGGGGATATGGGGAGAAGGCAGGAACGGGGTACTGATTGGGGATGATCAGCCATGATCACATTGAATGGAGGTGCTGGCTCGATGGGCCAAATGGCCTACTCCTGCACCTATTGTCTATTGTGTATTGTCTATTTCTCATGTCTTCTTTGTGTGTTGTTTCTTAAAACACATCATCTCCAGCAAGGTCTTGGTTGTCCTGGCTGGTTGATATACCTGGCTTTGACCAAAAATTTCATTTGAACGCATTCCTGTCCTTTCTGATATTTTTTGGTGTGAAGCGCGCATCATAATTTTGTATTGATGTCACCTCCACAATAAGTGGGAGAACATTTTGACTGATGTTTACTGCAATTGTTAACTGCTTTCAAAAAACGAGTCCCGGGTTGCGGACCATTTATGGCCCATTACATGGTGAATTATTGCCCCATTGCTGAGCAACAATTTGCCCAGCGATAAGGCAATATCGATGGCCCATCACTGGCCATCAATTTGTACCCATCAGTGGGCTATTTATTCCCCATCACTGGACATCATTCAATGCCCAATTCTTTTGTCCATCACTAGGTATCAGTTACTGGCCATCTCCAGGCTCCATCAGATGTGACTGGGGCATTGCTCAGTGTGAAAGACGATTAGGGCTGAGTGAGGCATGTATTCCATAATGGAGACAAAGAGGGACATTCTAGTGTTCAAAAGTTCGCAATTGATAGACAATAGACAGTAGACAGTAGACAATAGGTGCAGGAGTAGGCCATTCGGCCCTTCGAGCCAGCGCCGCCATTCAATGTGATCATGGCTGATCATCCCCAATCATTACCCCGTTCCTGCCTTCTCCCCATATCCCCTGACTCCGCTATCTTTATGAGCTCCAGCGAACTCTCTCTTGAAAGTATCCAGAGAACCGGCCTCCACCGCCCACTGACGCGGAGAATTCCACAGGCTCGCAACTCTCTGTGAGAAAAAGTGTTTCCTCGTCTCCGTTCTAGATGGCTTACCCCTTATTCTTGAACTGTAGCCCCTGGTTCTGGACTCCCCCAACATCGGGAACATGTTTCCTGCCTCCAGCGTGTCCGAACCCTTAATAATCTTATATGTTTCAATAAGATACCCTCTCATCTTTCTAAACCCCAGTGTACAAGCCCAGCCGCTCCATTCTCTCAGCATAGGAGCAGAATTAGGCCATCAAGTCTACTCCACCATTCAGTCATGGCTGATCTGTCTCTCCCTCCTATCCTCGTGACTTTGGACACCCGAACTAATCAAGGAATGGTTGAATTCTTTTCTTTTGACATCAACGTGAACTAATGAGAGAGAGGTTTTTATGCTGCATGTACAAGAGCCCTTCTGAGATTTACAAGCAAGTTATCTTGCGTGCATTATGGAAATAATTTTAAAAAGCGAATAGGTTTTTGTTCGGTGTAACAGGATTGCAGAGGCTATTAATTACTGTTAATTACTGCACACGTAACGAGAATCCTCAACTGGGATTTAGACAACATTAAAAACCTGGGAAGATTTGTTTTATGAGGTATTATTAAACTCTTTTAATAGAAAGCAGAAACAATTTGATTGTTCACTCTGCATGATATGTAAATTCAGATAATTAAAAACTCCCTCTGATAAAGCATGAACAAGGATTGTTTGTCCCAGGAGAGATTTATTTTTCTCTTTGGATCAAAATCAAGGGATAGAGGTGATGTAGTGTTCCACAATACAAACATTACAGTGGAGTATTTGTTTGAGAAAGAACTGCAGATGCTGGAAAAATCGAAGGTGGACAAAAAATGCTGGAGAAACTCAGCGGGTGAGGCAGCATCTATGGAGAGAAGGGATTGGCGACGTTTGGGGTCGAGACCCTTCTTCAGACTGATGTCAGAGTGGGGGGGCAGGGGGCGGGAAGAAGAAAGGAAGAGGCGGAGACAGTGGGCTGTGGGGGAGCTGGGAAGGGGAGGGGAAGGAGGGAGAAAGCAGGGACTACCGTTTACAAAAAAAAGACACAAAGTGCTGGAGTAACTCAGATGGTCAGACAGCATCTCTGGAGAAGATGGATAGGTGACCTATTGGAGAGGGGGGGGGGGGGGTTGGGACTCTTCTTCAGATCCATAGAAGGATTTGACCCAAAACGAGCTGGGAAGGGGGAGGGGAAGGAGGGAGAAAGCAAGGGGCTATCTAACACTAGAGAAGTTAACGTTCATACCACTGGGGTGTAAACTACCCAGGTGAAAAATGAGGTGCTGTTCCTCCAATTTGCGCTGGGCCTCTGACAATGGAGGAGGCCCAGGACAGAGAGGTCAGATTGGGAATGGGAGGGGGAGTTGAAGTGCTGAGCCACCGGGAGATATGGTTGGTTGAGACGGACTGAGCGGAGGTGTTCAGCGAAACGATCGCCGGGCCTGTGTTTACAGTGGAGTATTCTGCATTTGGGAATATCAGAGGCATTAACATGTGCAACAGGCTTGTCTTAAAGGTGGGAGAATAATCTTGCTGCTCACAGTACCTCCCCTGCCAAGGTGTGTCAGCGAACTCGTTGACTTTTGCATGGTCGAGTCGCAGGTAGATAAGGTGGTCAAAAAGGCTTTTGGCACTTTGGCCTTCATCAGTCAGAGTATTGAGTATAGAAGTTGGGTGGTCATGTTGCAGTTGTATAAGACGTTGGTGAGGCCACATTTAGAGGATTGTGTTCAGTTCTGGGCACCATGTTATAGGAAAGATGTTGTCAAGCTTGAAAGGGTTCAGAGAAGATTTATGAGAATGTTGCCAGGACTAGAGGGTGTGAGCTATCGGGAGAGGTTGAGTAGGCTGGGACTCTATTCTTTGGAGCGCAGGTGGATGAGGGTGATCTTATAGAGGTTTACAAGATCATGAGAGGAATAGATCAGGTAGATGCACAGAGTCTCTTGCCCAGAGTAGGGGAATCGAGGACCAGAGGAATAGGTTCAAGGTGAACGGGAAAAGATTTAATAGGAATTTGAGGGGTAGCTTTTCCACACAAAGGGTGGTGGGTGTATGGAACAAGCTGCCGGAGGAGGTAGTTGAGGCTGGGACTATCAAAAAAGTTTAAGAACCATTTAAGGGCCTGTCCCACTTGGGCGAATTTTCAGCAGACTGGCGCTGACTGTCAAGCTCGCGGCACTCGCGTGAAAAACCGGTACCGGCAACGGCGACTGTCAGAGTGGAACACGCACACACATACACGCACACACGCACATACACGCACACACACACACACACACACACACACACACACACACACACGCGCACACACGCGCACACACACACACTCACACACATACACGTGCACACACACACGCGCGCGCACACATGCACGCACGCGCACACACACACACACGCACGCACGCGCACACACACACACACACACACACACACGCACGCACGCACACACACCCACACCCACACACACACACATACTCATCGCAAAGGCACCCGTCATAGGTTGCCGAAAATGTTCAACATGTTGAAAATTCAGAGGCGAACAGAAAGACGCCACGACTCTTTGTGTAATTAGGAGACTACACACGACCTTACAGGCGACATGTCGCGGGGTGAAGCCCATATGGTCATGAGTAGTCGCCCAAAGAGTCGTACCTTGTTCTGGTCGTCATTGAATTTTCAACACGTCGAACATTTTCGGAGACCTGCTGCGACTATGACGGGTGCCGGCAGCCGCTGAACAAGTCGCGTAAGTGGGACAGGCCCATTAGTGCAGCCTCGGTGGGCCGAAGGGCCTGTTTCCATGCTGTATCTCCAAACTAAACAAAGTAAACTGCTAACAGGAGGTGCTTAGGAATGGCAAAACTCTGCTGGACTGAGTGTAGATTTTTGTAGTCATCAAGCCTACTGTCTCCTTGCACAGGTCAACTTTTATTTGATAATTTCTTCCCAAGCTCGTTGGAACATTTTATAGACATGAGACAACAGACAATAGACAATAGACAGGTGCAGGAGTAGGCCATTTGGCCCTTTGAGCCAGCACCGCCATTCAATGTGATCATGGCTGATTTTGCAAGGTTAAAGGTGATATTTGCTCTTCAATGGACACAAACAGCTGGAGTAACTCAGCGGGTCAGGCACCATCTCTGGAGAAAAGGAATAGGTGACAATCAGGTCAAGACCCTTCGTCAGACTTGCACTTCACTGTATCCGTTGTTCAAGGTGTGGACTGTTATACAAGAGGGCATGACATGAGAATTAAGGGACAGAAGTTTAGGGGTAACATGAGGGGGAACTTCTTTACTCAGAGAGTGGTGGCTGTGTGGAATGATCTTCCTGCAGAAGTGGTGGAGGCAGGATCGATTTTAACATTTAAAAGTAAAGTGGATAGGTATATGGACGGGAAGGGAATGGAGGGGTATGGTCTGAGTGCAGGTAGATGGGACTAGGGGAAAATAAATGGTCGGCACGGACTGGAAGGGCCAAGAAGGCCTGTTTCCGTGCTGCAATTGTTATATGGTTATATGGTTATCGGCGAGACCAAATGTAGTCTGGACGATCATTGCTCAGTCCGCCTGGGCCTCCCTGATCTCCCGGTTGCAGGAGTAGGCCCTTCAGCCTTTCGAGCCAGCAGCGCAATTCAATATGACCATGGCTGATCATCCAAAACAGAACCCCTGTTCCAGCTTTCTCCCCGTTAGCCCTAAGAGCTAAATCGAACTTTCTCTTGAAAACATCCGGTGAACCGACCTCCACTGCCTTCTGTGGCAGAGAATTCCACAGATTCACAACTCTCTGGGTGGAAAAGATTTTCCTCATCTCAGTCTTACACGGCGTACCCCTTATTCTTAAACTGTGACCTCCTGGTTCTGGACTCCCCAAAGATCAGGACCGTTTTTCCTGCGTCTAGCCTGTCCAATCCCTTATGAATTTTATGTTTCTATAAGAATCCTCTCATCCTCTAAATTCCAGTGAATATAAGCACAGTCGATCCATTCTTTCATCATACGTCAGTCCCGCCATCCCGGGAATTAACCTGGTGAACCTACGCCGCACTCCCACAATAGCATTTTTAAAATATTTCAAAATAGACTTAATTCAAGTAATAAATATATATAATACATGAACCATGCAAAAAAATTAATCTGACATTTTCGGAGGCGATACAGACCATCAATACTGTTTACATACATTTCTCAAACTTCACAAATTTATCCCCCACCCGTGCCACTCATCTGGCCCACTGGCATGGAATCCCCTCCATTGTTTTGAGGGGCGTCTCCACCATACCGTGCCCCCCATGTCCAGCAGCGGAAGGACCCTAGACTGTGGCACTCCCCCACCGAGCCTTGGCGTTGGCTGCACCGAGCTTCAGTGCGTCCCTCAGCACGTACTCCTGCAGTCCGCAGCGGGCATTATGAGGACCGCAACTCTATAATTCAGTGTTTATTTGTCCTAAACACACAACAATAGCTCTGTGATTTTATTGCTCAGATCATAACTGCAAGATCCTTCCTGGTGTCAGCTCTGTTCAAATAGAGGCCACCTGGCGCTACCTTTCCATTGTAAGTCCTGCAGTCCATGCATGGGGCAGGTGTTAGGTTTATTGTGAAGCAGTTTTTCCATTTTGTTTCAAAGATCGACGCAAAGTCTGTCGTAGGTCCACAAGGTTAATTCCCGGGATGGAGGGACTGTGATATGTTGAGAGAATGGAGCGGCTGAGTTTAGAAAGATGGGAGGGGATCTTATTGAAACATAGAAGATTATTAAGGGTATGGACACGCTAGAGGCAGGAAACATGTTCCCGATGTTGGGGGAGTCCAGAACCAGGGACTGAAAGTGGTGTATATGATCATGAAGGGAATAGATAGGGTGAATTTTACCCAGAGTAGGGGAATCAAAAACCAGGGGAGTTAGATTTGAGGTCAGAATACTAAGATTTGATATGAAACCGAGGGGTAACTTTTTCTCTCAAAGGGCGGTAGGTATATGGAACAAGATGCCAGAGGGAGGTACTGTAACAGTATTTAGAAGTTATTTGGACAGATACAAGGATAGGAAAGGTTTCGAGGAATATGGGCCAACCATGGGCAAATGGGACTGGGTTGGATGGTGCATCTTGGCGAGTTGGGCCGAAGGGCCTGTTTCCATGCTATATGACTATACTCACCACTGGTCTCCCACACACCTTGCCATTGCTTACTTCCACATGGAAACCTCAACTCCAAAACCGTTATATGGTCAAATGGGATAGGAGCAGAATTAGGCCATTCAGCCCATCAAGTCTACTTCGATCAAAACCGGGTCTCTGGTGCTGTAAGCGCTGTAAGGCAGCCACCGTGCCGCCTAATGTCACTGTGACCACTTGTTCCTTGAACGTCCGACTTCATAAGATCATAAATGATAGGAGTAGAATTAGGCCATTCGGCCCATCTAGTCTACTCCGCCATTCAATCATGGCTGATCTATCTCTCCCTCCTATCCCATTCTCCTGCCTTCTCCCCATAACCCCTGACACCCGTATTAATCAAATGATTATACCCACAGTCCCCGCCTTTTCCTTTCTTTCCCCCTCCCCACCCCCCCACATCAGTCTGAAGAAGGGTCTTGACCCGAAACGACACCTATTCCTTCTCTCCATAGATGCTGACTCACCCACTGAGTTTCTCCAGCATTTTTGTCTACCTTCGATTTTTCCAGCATCTGCAGTTCTTTCTTAAACATAGAAACGAGGGAATTGCTGGGAGAAATTGCTTTAACTATAAATATAGGAGCAAGAGTCTTGCAATCGGCAACAGCATCAAGCAAATGTTGGTACTCACGGAACAAGCTGAGTTTGTGTGTTTATTCAATTCCTGGTGGGCACTTGTAGAATGTGTTGAGATTGCAAGATGCATTTTCTGTTTGATCATGGCTGATCATCCAAAATAGGTACCCTGTTCCTGCTTTCTCCCCATATCCCTTGATTCCATTAGCCCTAAGAGCTAAATCTAACTCTCTCTTAAAAACATCCAGTGAATTCTCTGCCACTGCCTTCTGTGGCAGAGAATTCCACAGATTCACAACTCTCTGGGTGAAAAACTTTTCCTCATCTCAGTCCTAAATGGCCTACACCCTTACTCCTAAACTGTGACCCCTGGTTCTGGACTCCCCCAACATCAGGATCATATTTCCTGCATCTACCTTGTTCAATCCTCTAAGGATTTTATATCTATATTACTAAAAGTCTGATATTGACCACTTCCTGTTGTTCTGCATATTGATTTTAGAAATAACGCTGCCACTTACGGCTGTGATTTTTGGCCATCTTACTCAGAGTCCCCTCCGGTGCGCAGGACAAGAGGATTTTTCGAATCGATGAAAAATAAAAGAGTTATTAGTGTTTAAAAAATGTTGAGATTCTCTCTCCTGAATCTCAACGCCCCTTCCGGAGGGACTATAAAACCCGGAAGTGTTGAGTGCCTCAGTCAGTCTCTGCAAGGTGGGGGAGCGAGAGGATCACGTCTCTCAGTCTGGGCTGTGAATAACACTGAACACATATCTACTAAACCGTGAGTGGTTTTACTGACCTGTCAGTGCCCTTAATGTGGTTTGAAAATATAGTTTGGAAATGCTAAAGCTGTGTTGCCTTTGGTTTGGAAATGCTAAAGCTGTGTTGCCTAATTGAAGTGGCCTTGCCTAATTGAAGTTGCCTTGCCTAATTAAAGTTGCCTTGCCTTCTATATAATTAAAAGTCTAATCTTGACCACTTCCTGTTTGCGCTTTATAGTGATTTTAGGAAAAACGCTACCACATACGGCTGTGATTTTTGGCCATCTTACTCAAGAGTCCCTCTCCGCTCATAGAAACATAGAAACATAGAAAATAGGTGCAGGAGTAGGCCATTCGGCTCTTCGAGCCTGCACCGCCATTCAATATGATCATGGCTGATCATCCAACTCAGTATCCTGTACCTGCCTTCTTCCTGCATCTAGCCTATCCAACCCCTTAAGAATTTAGTAAGTTTTTATAAGTCCTCAGCCCTCAGCCCTCAGTCTTCTAAATTCTAGCAAGTACATGAATGCTAACATACCATTTGCTTACTTCACTGCCTGCTGCACCTGCACTCCTACTTTCAATGATTGGTGTACCATGACACATCTCCCCTTTTCCTAATTTGCTACCATTAAGATAATAGTCAACCCTCCTGTTTTGCCACCAAAGTGAATAACCTCACATTTATCCACATTATACTGCATCTGCCATGCATTTGCCCACTCACCCAGCCTATCCAAGTCACCTTGCAGCCTCCCAGCATCCTCCTCACACCTAACTATACCCCCCAGCTTCGTGTCATTGCGCAAACTTGGAGATGTTGCATTCAATTCCCTCGTCCAAATCATTAATATATATTGTAAATAGCTGGGGTCTCAGCACTGAGCCTTGCGGTACCCCACTAGTCATTGCCTGCCATTCTGAAAAGGACCCGTTTACTCCTACCCTTTGCTTCCTGTCTGCCAGCCAGTTCTCTATCCACATCAATACTGAACCCCCAATACCGTGTGCTTTAAGTTTGTATACTAATCTCTTATGTGGGACCTTGTCAAAAGCCTTCTGAAAGTCCAGATATAACACATCCACTGGTTCTCCCTTATCAACTCGGCTAGTTACATCCTCGAAAAATTAAATAAGATTCATCAGACTTGATTTACCTTTCATAAATCCATGCTGACTTTGTCTAATGATTTCACCACTTTCCAAATTTACTGCTATCCCATCTTTAATAACTGACTCTAGCAGTTCCCCCACTACCGATGTTAGACTAACTGGTCTGTAATTCCCCGTTTTCTCTCTCCCTCCTTTTTTTAAAAGTGGGGTTACATTAGCTACCCTCCAATCCTCAGCAACGACTCCAGAATCTAAGGAGTTTAAAAAAACTCCCCCTCGGGTTCAAGTGCTATCCATCCTTTTTATACAGGTCACTCCTTCCGCTCATCAGGTGCTGAGGATTTTTCCCATCGATGAAAAATAAATATTATTAGTGTTTAAAAAATGTTGAGTTTCTCTCTCCTGTCAATCACGCCATGAAGGCCACGCCCATTCAGGTGAGGGGGGAGGGACTATAAAACCTTGAAGTGTGGGCGTGGCTCAGTCTCTGCAAGATGGAGGTGGGAGATGTCACAACTTGCTTGAAATGGTATGAAACTGCACTTGAATTTGGTGGCCTTGCACCTGCTTGAAATGGAATTTCAAGGAATAGCCGTGAGTGAACTGCCAGCCCACCAGCCATGAGTGAGTGAGCTGCCAGCACAACAGGCTTGAGTGACTGAGCCGCCAGCCCAAGAATCCATTTGGCCCACAATGTCCATACTAGCCCTCTGGAAACCAGTCCATTCAGTCCACAACACCCATACTAGTGCTCCAGAAATCCCCCCCTTCCCCACTGGCCACCAATATTGGAATTGGTGGAGAGGTGGAATATTGCGTTGGGGGACCAGCCCTCCCGTGTGATGCTGGGACCCAACGGGTCCCACTTAATCTAGTGTTTCTATAAAATCCCCTCTCATCCTTTTGCAGTAAATTCCAGTGAATACAAGCCCAGTTGACCCATTCTTTGCAGAAAGTTGTGACCACTGCCCAGTCCATCACCGGCTCTGACCTCCCCACCATCGAAGGGATCTATCGCAGTCGCTGCCTCAAAAAGGCAGCCAACATCATCAAAGACCCACACCATCCTGGCCACACACTCATCTCTCCGCTACCGTCGGGTAGAAGGTACAGGACCCTGAAATCTGTTACATCCAGGTTCAGGAACAGCTTCTTCCCCACAGCCATCGGGCTATTAAACTCGCCACCAAGCAAACTCTGAACTGTAACAGCCTATTGCACTTTATCTGTTTATTTATGTGTATATTGAACTGAACTGTTCTGTATTATGTTTACAATATTCTGTTGTGCTGCAGCAAGCAAGAATGTCATTGTCCTATCTGGGACACACGACAATAAACTCTCTTGACGTGTCTTGACTTTCATCATATGACAGCCCCGCCATCCCGGGAATTGACCTGGTGAACCTACGCTGCACTCCCTCAAGGGTCTCGACCTGAAACGTCACGCATTCCTTCTCTCCAGAGATGCTGCCTGTCCCGCTGAGTTACTCCAGCATTTTTGTCTATCTTCGGTTTCAACCAGCATCTGCAGTTCCTTCCTGCACATTGTGCAAACATCGCCTGTTATAGTCTGAGCTACCAGCAGAGGGAGACGTGATCTTGCTCGTTGCTTTGATATTAAGAGTAAAGGGAATGAGAATTTTATTTCCGAAGCAAGAAATTGGTTTTGCACGTTCTCCCAATGTTCACATCACCTGGAATGGAAATGGCTCAACTTCCTATTATCAATGACTAATTTCACCCCCAATGTTTAAAAGGTACAGGAACAGGCAAAAAAAAGACTGTGCTGGAGTAACTCAGCGGGTCAGGCAGCATCTGTGGAGAACATGGATAGGTGACGTTTCACAGAGTGCTGGAGTAACTCAGCGGGTCAGGCAGTATCTGTGGAGAACATGGATAGGTGACGTTTCTGGTCATGTCGCTTCTTAATATTCCTGGCTCACCTTTCCGTTTGACCCACTGAGTTACTCCAACATACCGTGTCTTTTTGCCCCGTAGCATGTCGCGGGGCAGGAAACTGGAAGTATCCTGAGCTCATTCTGCCACCACCATCATCTACTGCGACAAGTGACGGCTCCCACTGATTGCCGCCGGAAGCTTGCGTCCTTTTTAGGACGGACGATGACAGCGATGTCAACATCTGTCACAAGATGGACACGAAAAGAAGAAGAAGACTGTGTCTTTTTTTTTGCAAACTAGCATCTGCAGTTCCTGTTGTTAAAGTGCAGGAACAGGCCCTTCGGCCCATAATATCTGTGCCGAACAGGACATATTGAATTAAGCATGCCAGGAACTGCAGCTGCCGGTTAACATAAAAAGAAACAAAGTGCTGGAGTAACTCAGCGGGACAGGCAGCATACGTGGACAGAAGGAATGGGTGACGTTTCGGGTCGAGACCCTTGAGGGAGTGCAGCGTAGGTTCACCAGGTTAAATTCTGGGGATGGCGGGACTGACTTATAATGAAAGTCAGAGGGTGGTGAATCTGTGGAATTCTTTGCCACAGAAGACTGTGGAGGCCAAGTCAATGGATATTTTTATGGCAGAGAATGATAGATTCTTAATTAGTGCGGGTGTCAGGGGTTATGAGGATAAGGCAGGAGAATGGGGTTAGGAAGCTGAGATAGATCAGCCATGATTAAATGGTGGAGTAGACTTGATGGGCCGAATGGCCTAATTCTACTCCTAGGGCACGAACATGAACCGATGAATTTTTTAAAGGACATATCGTTTTTTTAATGTAAAAAAAAATGAGTGTGAATGATAGAGATGTTAAAGATAAAGAAAGATGATATAATAATAATCATAAGAACTATTAATATAGCACTTTTTATACATTTGAATGCAACCCAAAGTGCTTTTCACGAAAAACACAGGTCATAAATACAATTTGAAACAGTAAGGACATAGACAGTTAATAACATAAAAAACACAGATTTATATAAAAATATAACATTAAAATTAAAAAAAATGAAAAATAAAAAAAATTAAAAATAAAAAAATAATTAATTAATTTTTAAACTGTGTAAAAATAAAAAAAATACTAACGATGATTGTGAAAGATTAATTACTGGTTGTGAAAATTAATTCTCACTCGTGAAAGCCGGCTCTCTGACTGTGAGAACATATGTGACGATTCCATATCTGTTGTGCTGGATCAAGTCAGAATTACAGTGCGACATTTCGGGACGTATGACAAGGCGTTCAGCGAAAAGATCGCCCAGTGGACGTTTGGTCTCACCAATGTATCCCTTTCCCTTGACTCCATCCTTCCTTGCCTTACAAACAAGATTTAAGAAAAGAATCTATGGAGGCTACAGTTAAAAGTCATTAGAAATTGCAAATTGGGTCCCATATCTGAGGACTAAACTGATGCTGGTTTAAACCAGATAGACATAAAAAGCTTCAGAAGAAATGTCTCCTATGCATTTTCTCCAGAGATGCTGTCTGACCAGTTGGGTTACTCCAACGTTTTGTGTCTATCTTTTTGACAATAAAACAATCTTGACTTGAGGACGTTGAGTGGGTCTTTTTACAATTGCTGGTTTTTATTTTATTTTCCCTGCCACAAATATGTAATATGTGAATATGTGATTCTGTTCCCTAGTTTTTTTTATTGCACAATCCGCAAGCATTGCCAGTTTTCACTTCACTTCACATCTCGTATGTTTATGTGACGAATAAACTTCACTTGAGTTGAAGAGGGTCTATGAAGAGCTCTCTTGAACAAACTAGCTATCAAGGAACAGCTGGCTGCCTGAATAGAGAACAGGCTCCTTGGACGAAAGCATTGGGTGGGAGGTTGTCATCTGCCTGTGACTAGTGGTTTGCCTCCCTGGGTTCAGTGCTGGGCCCGTTGCTGTTTGTGGTATGAGTATATGCAAGAGTTGAACAGGGAGTGGACTAATGGCACTGTTGACAATGAAGATAGTAATTAAACATTGCAGCAGGATATTGATCAGCTGAGCAAGTGGGCTGGAGGATGGTTAATGGAGTCCAATGTAGATAAGTGTGAGGCGTTGCATTGGTGGAAGTCAAACCAGGGCAGAACCTTCACATTTCATCCATCGAACGTGTCCAAAGACAGGCCGCTCGATTTGTTATTAACACCTACGAGAGAGAAGCGAGTGTCACCAAACTTCTGAATTCTCTGGGCGGGGTGGAACCCTCTCCAAGACAGATGTGAAGCTCGCCGTTTGACCTGTTTTTACAAAATGTTAAATGGTCAGCTAGACATAGATCACAAGACCTACACCAACCCCAAACCAATTAGGAGCAGACGAGGGTATTCAATCCAATTTGTGGTCCCAGCCTCAAAAACAGATGTGTACAGCAATTCATTCTTTCCACGCACTATTAAAGCACGGAATAATCTCCACCAAGCCACGGTTGCCCAGCCAGATGCAACTAAATTTAAAGTGGCACTTTCTTCCCAATAACCCTCTCTGGCTAAACCCCTCCCTTCACCACCTCCAGTTTAAATTCCAGTTGGAATATTTTGGAGGACCAAGTAACCAAGAACCAAGAATCGGGCCCTAGGGATGGTTGTACTGTGGGATCTCTCGGAGACCAGGTGCACAGTTCCATGAAAGCGGTGTCACAGGTAGATAATCATAGTCATAATCATACTTTATCAGCCAAGTATGTTTTGCAACATACGAGGAATCTCATTTGCCATGCAGTCATACCAATAAAAAGCAACAAGACACACAAATTACATTTTAACATAAACATCCACCACAGTGACTCCTCCACATTCCTCACTGTGATGGAAGGTGAAAAAAAGTTCAAGCTCTTCCCTTCTTTGTTCTCCCGCGGTCGGGGACCTCGAGTCTTCCGTTGACGGGACGATCCTAGCTCCCGTAGCCGGCGATCGAGCCTCTCCGCATCCGGGCGATCTCAGCTCCCCTGTGCCGGGCGATCGGACTCCGGGTCGGGGCTAGTCGAACCTCCTGCAACTTTGGTGCTTCCCGACATCAGTCTCTACCCGAGACTGCGAGCTCCTCGATGGAGCGTCGATCCCAGGTGAGGGAACGCGGGCTCCGATGGTAAGTCCATGGCCCCGCGGTGGGTGGGGCTCAAAGTCAGTCCCGAGCGAGGCCGCCAGCTCCGTGATGTTAGGCCGCAGAGCGACCGGAGATACGACCCGGAAAACAATCGCATCTCCGGCCAGGTAAGAGATTGAAAAAAAGTTTCCCCCGACCCCCACATAAAACAGACCAGAGAACATTAACACAAACTTTTAAAAACACACTAAAAAATAACAAAAAAGACAGAAAGACAGACAGACTGTTGGCGAGACTGCCATCGTGCGGCGCCCCCTGGTGGCATAGAGGATGGTACATAGGCCTCCATCAGTCAGGTATTGAGTATAGAAGTTAGAATGTTCATTTACAGCTGTACATGATGTGAGTGAGCACACATCTGGAGTAGTGTGTTCAGTGTTGGGCACCTTGTTTTTGGAAGGATGATGTTACGGAGGAAAGAGTGCAGCGAAGATTTACAGGGATGTTGCCAGGATTTGAAGGGCTGAGCTATACGGAGAGGTCGAGTTGGCCGGGACTTTATTCCTTGGAGTGCAGGAGGCAATCTTATAAGGGTGTACTCAATCATGAGGGGAATTCATAGGGTAAATGGTCAGAGAATTTTATCCAGGGTAATGAAAATCAAAATTGAAACAACATGTTTAAGGTGAGAGGGGCAAGACTCAATAGGAACCTGAGGGGGCAACCTTTATAGACAATAGACAATAGGTGCAGGAGTAGGCCATTCGGCCCTTCAAGCCAGCACCGCCATTTAATGTGATCATGGCTGATCATCCACAATCAGTACCCCGTTCCTGCCTTCTCCCCATATCCCCTGACTCCGCTATCTTTAAGAGCCCTATCTAGCTCTCTTATGAAAGTACCCAGAGAACCTGCCTCCACCGGCCTCTGAGGCAGAGAATTCCACAGACTCACAACTCTCTGTGAGAAAAAATGTTTCCTTGTCTCCGTTCTAAATGGCTTACCCCTTATTTTTAAACTGTGGCCCCTGGTTCTGGACTCCCCCAACATTGGGAACATGTTTCCTGCCTTTAGCGTGTCCAAACCCTTAATGATATTATATGTTTCAATACGATATTTTCACTTAGAGTAGGGTAGTGGGTGTGTGGAACAAACTGCCAGAAGAGGTAGTTGGGACAGGGACAATAACAATATATTAATGGCACTTGGACAGGAACATGAATAGGAAGGTTTTAGAGGGATGTGGACCAAATGCAGGTAAATGGGACATAGCATAGATGGGGCATCCTGGTCATGTTGAACCACTGGGCCAAAGGGCCTGTTTCATGCTGCATGGCTCCGACTCTATATGGATATCCAGATGCCATTGCGAATGAATGCCATTACCTGCTCCCCACTTTGACACCTGTCTTCTTTGCAAATGACCCCACCCTTCTCTGTCAAATCCATGTTGGTAGACACAAAAAGCCTGAGCAACCCAGCGGGGCAGGCAGCATCTATGGAGAGAAGGGATGGGTGACGTTTCGGGTCGAGACCCTTCTTCAGACATGGGAGATATTTCAGGTCGAGACCCCAAACCAGCATCTGCAGTTCCTTCCTACACAGTCCATGGAGTTGGCGTCTTGTCCCAAATCTAGGTTTCACAGAACTCTGCGCAGCAGTGGGGAGCACGGTGGCGCAGTGGTAGAGTTGCTGCCTTGCAGCGCCAGAGACCCGGGATCGGTCCTGACTATAGAAACATATAAGATTGTTAAGGGTTTGGACACTCTAGAGGCAGGAAACATGTTCCCGATGTTGATGGATTCCAGAACCAGGGGCCACACATAGTTTAAGAATAAGGAGTAAGCCATTTAGAACGGAGATGAGGAAACATTTTTTCACACAGAGAGTTGTGAGTCTGTGGAATTCTCTGCCTCAGAGGGCGGTGGAGGCCGGTTCTCTGGATACTTTCAAGAGAGAGCTAGATAGGGCTCTAAAAGATAGCGGAGTCAGGGGATATGGGGAGAAGGCAGGAACGGGGTACTGATTGGGGATGGTCAGCCATGATCACATTAAATGGCGGTGCTGGCTTGAAGGGCCGAATGGCCTACTCCTGCACCTATTGTCTATTGACTACGGGTGCTGTCTGCACAGAGTTTGTACGTTCTCCCTGTGACCATGTGGGTTTTCTCCAGGTGCTCCGATTTCTTTCGGTCCTAAAGACGTGCAGATTTCTGAACCAATGGCCCTCTGTAAATTGTCCCCAGTGTGTAGGGTGTGGATGAGAAAGTGGGATAACGCAGAATTACTGTGAGCGGGTGAACGATGGTTGGCGTGGACTCGATGGGCTGAAGGGCCTGTTGTATCCCTAAATTTAACAAAACATTTGAAATACTAACTTTCAGTCGGAAGAAGAACGGGTCCGACCTGAAACGTCACCTATTCCTTTTCTCCGGAGATGTTGCCTGACCCGCACATTCGGCGATCTGGATTTAGGGGGCAAAATGTTTTACCAACCCAGAAAAAAAAAAGCTCCATAGAATGTGAACTGAAGATAGGTACAAAAAGCAGGGTAACTCAGCGGGTCGGGCAGCATCTCTGGAGAGAAGGAATGGGTTTTGGGTTCGAGACCCTTCTTCAGTCTGAGCATCAGGAGAAAGGGAAAAGAGAGATATAGACGGTGATTTAGAGAGAGATATAGAATCATCTGGCCACTAGGGGCGCCGCATGATGGCAGCCCCAGCCTACAGTCTGTCTGTTTTTCTCTCTTTTTTTAATTTTTGCTTGATAAAAGTATGTTTTTTTTTGTATTTCTCTGTGGGGGGGGGAGGGGGTTAGGGTTAGGGGGAAACCGTTTCCCAGTCACTTCCTGGCGAGGATGCGATTATTCTCCGAGTCGCGTCCTCGCCCCCCCTCTCGCAACCTACCAGCTGGATTGGCGCGGCTTTTCCCGTCGGAGACCGGAGACCGGACCAGAGCTACAGCAGCGGCGGCGCAGCGCTGGATTCATCGCGGAGCGGGCGATGCCGTACCTGGATCGCCGTTTGAAGCTCCGGCGTGTTGGTCCCGCTGCGTCTGTGGTTTCGCGGAGCTTCCAGCGCGGCCGGCACTGACCAACATCGCGGAGTCCTGGCATCCTTTGCCGGGGGTCACCAGGGTCGAATCTCCGCCCAGCTCGGCCTGTGGACTTCGAGAGCCGCGGACTCCGGTAAGAAGTGGCCGATTCGGAAATCCAAGCCACTGAGGATGTTCTCCCGTTCCGACGTCGGAGTTCCATCATCCCAGCGAGCGGGCCTGAACATCGGGCCGCCCGTAGCAGCGACTGTGGGGGTTCGGAAGGCCCCGACCATGAGGGAACATCAAAGAACATCGAAGAGGAGGAGGACTGAACTTTGGTGCCTTCCCTCACAGTGGGAAACTTTGATACCGCTGTGTGGGGATGTTTATGTTGTAGACTATCGTGTTCTGTGCTCTTTATTTTATTCGTATGGCTGTATGGTGACCACAAATTTCACTGTACCATTAAATCTCTTGTCTTGAATGAAAGATATGCAAAATAAACGATGATAAAGGAAACTGGCCATTGTTAGCTGTGGGCTAGGTGAAAATGAGTTCCAGACAACGAGACTCACCAGGACCACAGTCAAACTTGTACAACGACTTGGGTGGGGGAGGGACGGAGATAGAGGGGGGTTAGAGAAGTCAACATTGAGAAGATAGACACAACATTGAGAAGATAGACACAACATTGAGAAGATAGACACAACATTGAGAAGATAGACACAACATTGAGAAGATAGACACAACATTGAGAAGATAGACACAACATTGAGAAGATAGACACAACATTGAGAAGATAGACACAACATTGAGAGGATAGACACAACATTGAGAGGATAGACACAATCAGCGGTTCAGGCGGCATCTCTGGAGAAAAAAGAATAGGTGAGGTTTCGGATCTGGACCTGAAACATCGCCCATTCCTTCACTCCTGAGATGCTGCCTGTCCCGCTGAGTTACTCCAGCACTTTGTGTCTATATCTTAGTTTTAAACCACTGAATCTGCAGTTCCTTCCTACACAAAACACTCATACCGCTGTGGTTGTAAGCTGCTTGGCCACGGCACTCCACAAGAATTTTTAAAAACCTCCACCACCACCATGTGACAGTGTGATTCAGCCGATTGAAAATGTAAGAGAAGGCAGGACTTTGCCTTTAAGCCACACGTCGAGGAGAGAGCAGAGAGGGGAGGAGAGAGGAGAAGGGAGAGAGGAGAGGGTTGCTGCTGCAGCAGCAGTGGGAGCTGTGTTAAAATGATATCGCGCAACAACAAACGGGACGAGACCCTTATTGAAATGTCTTCTTCTGCCGGCGAGGAGACGGGAGGTCAGTGCGTTTGCTGTATTTTATTTAAATCGTGGATTTAAAAAAAACATATATATATTTATCTATAAGGCGGTGTGGATGCCGAGTTGTACTCCCCCCTCGCCCCGCGTTGTACAGTGTAGGGCTGAGAGTGGAAGCTGGAAGCGCTCAGTGGCAGCGCTGTGTGGAGGGGGAGAGAGGGAGGGGGAGAGAGGGAGATAGAAGGGGGAGAGAGGTAGGGGGGAGAGAGGGAAGGGGAAGGGGAGAGAGGGAGAGGTGAGGGGGAGAGAGAAGGGGGAGAGAGGTAGGGGGGAGAGAGGGAAGGGGAAGGGGAGAGAGGGAGAGGTAGGGGGGAGAGAGGGAGAGTGAATGAAGGGGAGAGGGAGAAGGGAGAGAGAGAAGGGGATGGAGAAAGGGGAGAGAGAGAGAGAGAGAGAGAGAGAGGGGGGGGAGAGTAGGGGGAGGGAGGGAGGAAGAGCCTGGGGTGGGAGCTGGAGGTTTGACAAAGGGGTCCGCATTTTAACACTGGGCTGCAGACTGAACGGGGGAGGTGGGTGAAAGAGTCGAGGGAGAGAGAGAGATAGGAATTAAGGGAGGGGGGGGAGGGAGTGGAAGGGGGGGGGGGGGGTAGAAGTGAGGAAGGGCGAGGTGGAGAGAGATGAGGGGATGGAGAGAGGGTGGGGCAGGAGGAAGAAGGATGAGGGAGGGAGAGGAAGGAGATGGGGAGGATGAGGGGGAGTGGAGTGGGGAAAGGGGGGGGAGAGGAGAGAGGGAGAGGAGGGGAAGATGAGGGAGTGGGGGGAGAGAGAGAGAGAGAGATGAGGGGAAGGAAGTGAGGGAGAGGATGGGGAGTGGAGGTAGAGAGAGGCGATGAGAGAGGGGGAGGAGGGTGGGAGAGGCGAGGAGGAGGTGAAAGAGAGAGAGAGAGAGAGAGAGAGAGGAGTGGGGGATAGGAGAGGAAGAAGGAGCCCGGGTCGGGAGTTGGGGGTTTAACAAAGAATTCCCCTTTCCCCACTGTTGTTGGTGCTGCTGCCGGCTGCAGCCACCACCCTGTGAATCCCCACTCACAATGCAGCCACTTCCACCATCTCACTGCCTCCACTCTCACTGCCCGCTCTTCCCCTACAGAAGTTGGGGTATAACACAAACTCAGCGGGCCAGGCCGCATCTCTGGAGAGAAGGGTCTCGACCCGAAACGTCACCCATTCCTTCCGCTGAGTTTCTCCAGCATTTTTGTCTACCTGCGAATTTTTCCAGCATCTGCAGTTCTTTCTTAAACAATAGATCGGGTAGGTGATGCACAGCCCAGAGTAGTGAAGTAGCGAGGACCAGAGGACATAGGGGAAAATATTTAATAGGAATCTGAAGGGTATATCTTTCACACAGAGGGTGGTGGGTGTATGGAACGAGCTGCCAGAGGAGGTAGTCGAGGCTGGGACTACCACAACGTTCAAGAAACAACTAGACAGGTACATGGATAGGACAGGTTTAGAAACATAGAAACATAGAAATTAGGTGCAAGAGTAGGCCATTCGGCCCTTCGAGCCTGCACCGCCCTTCAATATGATCATGGCTGATCATCCAACTCAGTATCCCGTACCAGCCTTCTCTCCATACCCTCTGATCCCCTTAGCCACAAGGGCCACATCTAACTCCCTCTTAAATATAGCCAATGAACTGGCCTCAACTACCCTCTGTGGCAGAGAGTTCCAAAGACCCACCACTCTCTGTGTGAAAAAAGTCCTTCTCATCTCGGTCCTAAAGGGTTTCCCCCTTATCCTTAAACTGTGACCCCTTGTCCTGGACTTCCCCAACATCGGGAACAATCTTCCTGCATCTAGCCTGTCCAACCCCTTAAGAATTTTGTAAGTTTCTATAAGATCCCCTCTCAATCTCCTAAATTCTAGAGAGTATAACTAGAGAGTTTGGAGGGATATGGACCAAACGCGGGGCAGGTGGGACTAGTGTAGATGGGACATTGTTGGCCGGTGTGGGAAAGATGGGCTGAAGGGCCTGTTTCCAGACTGTATCACTCTGTGATGCTAGAAGAAAAGGAATTGGCTGCGTTGTAACGAAGAGACAAAAACTGCACGGCTGTGGAAAGACGGGGGCACAAAGGTAGACTTCCTCTCACCCGCTCTCCTCCGTGGGGTTATCCCTCTCCAGGCCCCGCCCCGCCCACTCCAGTCATTCAAGTGACCCAGGAAAGGAATGTGGGGGGGGGCAGCCTGGATGGGTGAGGGTGGAATAAGGCACAAAGAGTGCTGGAGTAACTCAGCGGGTCAGGCAGCATCTGTGGAGAACATGGATAGGTGACGTTTTTGGTCGAGACCCTTCTTCAGACTGAGTTACTCCAGCACTTTGTCTTTTTTTTTTGTAAAACAGCATCTGCAGTATTGCTGCCCTATTTCCTTGCAAGCTGTTTGCCTCCCTCCCTTCCCTCCCTCACCCCTCCACCCATCACCCCTTTCCTCACCCCCTCCCATACCCCCTCTCTCCATTCCTCCCTCCTTTCCCTACCCCGCCATCTATCTGTCCATCAACCCCCCTCCCCCCCCCCCCCCCCCACACACACACAGACACAGACACAGACACAAACACACACACACACACACACACACTCCTTCCGTTCTTCCCCTCCTTTCCTCACCCCCTCCCCCCCCCCCCCCACCCCCCCCAAACCAGCCATCTCCGCCTGGATTAAAGATAGACACAAAATGCTGGAGTAACTCAGCGTGTCAGACAGCATCTCAGGAGAGAAGGAATGGGCGACGTTTCAGGTCGAGACCCTTCGTCAGACTGATGCCAGGGGAGGGGGCGGGACAGATCCGATGAGGGTTCAGCAACATTCTCTCTCACTGCTCCCCCTCTGTGGTTCCTCCTTCCCTCCGACTCTGCGACCACGTGCCAACCCAGACCCGTCTCGTCGGTCTCCGCCTAGATTAAGACATGTAGTAGCCCCGTTCACGCTGTAGGCGCGAGGTCAGGACCACACTTGCTGCGGCTGCACCCGGGGTGGGAGGGGATGTCCATCCTCCAGCTGTGACTGTCCACCTCGTCTGACCGCCCGTCCCTGAATAAACTGGAGGGAAGTGAGAAAGGAGTTTCCGCAGCCGAAAAAGCCCCGTAAACGCTTTGCCTACTGAGGTTTTGGTTCCTTTAAAGGCATGCCCAGTCAGCCTGGCACTGCCTCACAGAGGAAGTCGTGATTCACACCATTGTTTCCGAGTCTGAACAAATTGTCAGCGCCGAGTTTATAACTGAAAAAGTACAAGGAATCCGATTTATTCAGGAAATGGGCGATGGCCTGGAGGATTGTCAACATTTTTGTTTGTAAGATGAGCGGTTTGTGCCCCAAGCTGCCAGATACAATTGCACCAACGATAGACGCAGAGTGCTGGAGTAACTCAGTGGGACAGGCCCCATCTCTGGAGGAAAGGAATAGGTGACGTTTTGGGTCGAGGCCCTTCTTCAGATTGAGAATGTCATATAACCATATAACCATATAACAATGACAGCACGGAAACAGGCCCTCTCGGCCCTTCCAGTTCGTGACGACCATTTATTTTCCCCTAGTACCATCTACCTGCACTCAGACCATACCCCTCCATTCCCTTCCCGTCCATATACCTATCCACTTTACTTTTAAATGTTAAAATCGATCCTGCCTCCACCACTTCTGCTGGAAGATCATTTCACACAGCCACCACTCTCTGAGTAAAGAGGTTCCCCCTCATGTTACCCCTAAACTTCTGTCCCTTAATTTTCATGTCATGTCCTGGGGTCTTGCAGGATGGAAGGTTCTCTGTTCTTTTTAACTCGTGTGCCATCAACCCTTCATATAGCCCGTAGCAAAAGACACAGAGTGCTGGAGTATCTCAGCGGGTCGGGCAGCAACTGGAGAACATGGATCTTATAAGGTCGTGAGGGGAATAGAGGCATTTAGCCAGAGTAGGCAGATCTCAGTTCATAAGTGATAGGAGCAGAATTAGGCCATTCGGCCCATCAGAATAAGGGGTAAGCCATTTTGAACGGAGACGAGGAAACACTTTTTTCTCACAGAGAGTTGTGAGTCTGTGGAATTCTCTGCCTCAGAGGGTGGCGGAGGCCGGTTCTCTGGATGCTTTCCAGAGAGAGCTAGATAGGGCTCTTAAAAATAGCGGAGTCAGTGGATATGGGGAGAAGGCAGGAACGGGGATGATCAGCCATGATCACATTGAATGGCGGTGCTGGCTCGAAGGGCTGAATGGCCTACTCCAGCACCTATTGTCTATCGTCTACAAGTCTATTCTGCCGTTCAATCATGGCTGATCTATCTCTCCGTCAACCCCATTCTCCTGCCTTCTCCCCATACTGGGCCCCGTACTAATCGAGAGTCGGTCAATATCCATTGACTTGGCCTCCACAGCTGTGTGTGACAATAGATTCCGCAGATTATAGCCAGACCTTATACACCTCTATAAGATCACCCCTCAGCCTTCTGAGCTCCAGGGAATAAAGTCCCAGCCTGCCCATTGCTCTTTCTATAACTCAGGCCTTCAAGTCCTGGCAATATCCGTGTAAATATTTTTTCTCGGATATAGGCTAGTAACAGAGCTGTTTGGATGCAGCTTAGCTAAAGGTGTGGCTTATACTTGAACATGTGGCTCTCATAATATAGACAATTGGTGCAGGAGTTGGCCATTTGGCACCGAGCCTGCACAGCCATTCAACGTGATCACGGCTGATCATCCCCAATCAGTACCCTGTAATGAAATCAGAGGTTAATGTGTTTCCATTATCCACAGCGATTTCTGTCTTGTTTGGAACTGAAATGAAGTGGCTGATGATTCTGGTGGTGGGAACAAACTTAAACAAGATTAATCTTCTATTCAGCACTGCAAGTTCACAAATTCACAAGTTATAGGAGCAGAATTAAGCCACTCGGCCCATCGAGTCCACCCTGCCATTCAATCGTGGATGGTCACTGCCTCCTAATCCCATTTTCCTGCCTTCTCCCCATAACCCTTGACCCGTTCTAATCTAGAGTTTGTCTATCTCTGCCTTAAAAATATCCACTGACTTGGCCTCCACAGCCCTCTGTGGCAATAACTACCCTCAGACCAAAGAAGTTCCTCCTCACCTCCTTTCTAAAAGAGCGCCCTTTAATTCGATCCTCACTACGGGCGTCTCTCTGTACGGAGTTTGTACGCTCTCCCTGTGACCTGCTCGCCTTTTCTCCAGGCGCTCCGGTTTCTTCCCACATTCTAAAGATGTACAGGTTTGTAGATGAATAATACTAATCATTAGTATTTCGCATTCAAGGCCCCGGCGAGGGACAATGTTGCATAAAAATACATTGCATATAAAAACACCATAAAATATACATCAGAATCTATATCAGAATCAGATTTTATTCGCCAAGTATGTTTTGCAACATACGAGGAATTTCACTGGCCAGGTCACTCATACAATTAAAAGCAACAGACTCAAAAACACATTTTAACATGAAGATCCACCACAGTGACTCCTCCACATTCCTCACTGTGATGGAAGGCGAAATCAAGTTCAAGGCCTTCCTTTTGTTCTTCCTCAGTCGTGGGCCTCGAGCCCCCGTTGACGGGACGGTCTTGACTCCCGTAGCCGGCGGCGTTTAGGCCCTCCGTGTCGAGGCGTTCAGCTCCTGCATCGGGGGGGTGTCAGCTCCCCCGCGCCGGGCGATCGAACCTCGCATCGGGGCTGGTCGAACCTTCCGCGACGTTGGAGCTCCCGACTCGGCCTCTCCTGAGACTGCGAGCCCTCGATGGTAAAGTCCGCAGGCCGCGGTGGGAGCGGTCCCAGCCAAGGGGTCCGCTCCGATGTTGAGTCCGCGCCCCGCGGTGGGGCTCACGACAGTCCGAGGCGGCTCCCAGCTCCAGCAATGGTCGGCTGCAGAGCCCGGAGAATGTGATCCGAAACATGATCACATCTCCGGGAAGGTAGGAACTTGAAAAAAAGTTCCCCCTGATCCCCTCCCCCCACACAAAACAAACCGAAGTACATTAAAACAAACTTTTAACAAATGCTAAAAATAACAAAAAGATGAAAAAACGAACCGACTGCCGGCAGGGCTGCCATCTCCCCGGCGCCCCTGGTGGTCTTAGTATCTCACTTATCAACAACGGTGCGGTGAGCTTTATCCCCTGCGCTCAGGCCCAAACGCAGGCCATGACAGTTGCACGACAGAACCCGAATGGTCATTTTTAGCGAGACTAGTGAGTGCCCCTAACACCATAACATATAACAATATAACATATAATAATTACAGCACGGAAACAGGCCTTCTCGGCCCTTCCAGTCCATGCCGAACATTTATTGTCCCCTAGTCCCATCTACCTGCACTCAGACCATACCCCTCCATTCCCTTCCCGTCCATATACCTATCCACTTTACTTTTAAGTGTCAAAATCGATCCTGCCTCCACCACTTCTGCAGGGAGATCATTCCACACAGCCACCACTCTCTGAGTAAAGAAGTTCCCCCTCATGTTACCCCTAAACTTCTGTCCCTTAATTCTCATGTCATGCCCTCTTGTTTGAATCTTCCCTACCCTCAATGGGAAAAGCTTATCCACGTCAACTCTGTCTATCCCTTTCATCATTTTAAAGACCTCAATCAAGTCCCCCCTTAACCTTCTGCGCTCCAAAGAATAAAGACCTAACTTGTTCAACCTTTCTCTGTAACTTAGTTGCTGGAACCCAGGCAACATTCTAGTAAATCTCCTCTGTACTCTCTCTATTTTGTTGACATCCTTCCTATAATTAGGCGACCAAAATTGTACACCATACTCCAGAATTGGTCTTACCAATGCCTTGTACAATTTTAACATTACTTCCCTACTCCTATATTCAATGCTCTGATTTATAAAGGCCAGCACACCAAAAGCTTTCTTTACCACCCCATCTACATGCGATTCCACCTTCAGGGAACTATGCACAGTTATTCCTAGATCCCTCTGTTCCACAGCATTCCTCAATTCCCTACCATTTACCATGTACGTCCAACACCAGCATACACACTCATTCCCCCCCCCCCCCCCCCCCCCCCCCCCCCCGCAGCAGACGCAGTCCTTGATCCGATGACACCAACCCTGCGCGGCTCGTAATAGCGTGGGACAAAAGCCCCTTCTGGCCAGAGAAATAAACGAGATTGTACATTTCGCCAACCTCGTTACATTCCACAGACACTTTAAATGGACAGTATCTACTATGTACAGTGGCAACCTTTTGACAGGCATCCTCACGGCCAAGATTTTCTTTAAGATACACAGATAATTGGCTTTGGTAACAAAATTAGCAATTGGCCCAAGTGTGTGCAGGATAGTGTTAGTGTGTGGGGTGATCGCTGGTCAGCGCGGACTCGGTGGGCTGTTTCTGCAATGTATCTTTAAAGCCTAAAAGAGAGAACTGCCTTGGAAGTTTGTGTAAAGATGATTCTCTCTGGGTTGGTTATAGGTTTGAAGATTTATTTGAGAGAGGATTACCAGGTTTTAGCTGTACTCTAGCTTTCTGATAGCTAGAAATATGAGACGTATTTAAGAGCATGCTGGAGATTCTTTTTCTCTCTAGGGGAATCTAAAGTTGGAGGCTCATAGAAATATAGAAAATAGGTGCAGCAGGAGGCCATTTGGCCCTTCGAGCCAGCACCGCCATTCACTGTGATCATGGCTGATCATTCACAATCAGTAACCCGTGCCTGCCTTCTCCCCATATCCCTTGATTCCACTAGCTCTATCTAACACTTGTAAATTCATCCAGTGAATTGGCCTCCACTGCCTTCTGTGGCAGGGAATTCCACAAATTTACAACTTTCTGGGTGAAAAAGTTTCTTCTCGTCTCAGTTTTAAATGACCTCCCCTTTATTCTTAGACTGTAGCCCCTGGTTCTGGACTCCCCCATCATTGGGAACATTTTTCCTGCATCTAGCTTGTCCAGTCCTTTTTATAATTTTGTACGTTTCTATAAGATCCACCCCTCATCCTTCTAAATTCCAGTGAATACAAGCCCAGTCTTTCCAATCTTTCATCGTATGACAGTCCCGCCATCCCGGGGATTAACATGGTGAACTTGCGCTGCACTGCCTCAATAGCAAGACTGTCCTTCCTCAAATTAGGGGACCAAAACTGCACACAATACTCCAGGTGTGGTCTCACCAGAGCCCTGTACAACTGCAGAAGGACCTCTTTACTCCTGTACTGAAATCCTCTCATCCTGAAGGCCAGCATTCCATTGGCTGTCTTCACTGCCTGCTCTACCTGCACGCTTACTTTCAGTGACTGATGAACAAGGACGTACAAGTGACTGATGTAAAAGTAACTCAGCGAGACAGGCAGCAACTTTGGAGGAAAGGGATAGGTGACGTTCCAGGTTGTGATCCATCTTCAGACTGAGAGTCAGAGGAGAGGGATACGAAACGCTCCACCTTTACCACCTTTACTTGATCATCTGGCTGGCTTCGATTTGTACTTTTTTATATCTTTCATTCATTGGTTCAATATCTCTCCATCTCACCGTCTATATCTCTCCTTTCCCTCTCCCCTGACTCTCAGTCTGAAGAGAGGTCGCGACTCGAAACGTCACCCATTCCTTCTGTCCAGAGATGCTGCCTGTCCCGCTGAGTTACTCCAGTATTTCATAGATTGTGAAGATCGCCTTTGGAATTTGACAGACTTTTCTTTTCGGTCACGGTGGCGCAGCGGCAGAGTTGCTGCCTTACAGCGCTCGCAGCGCCGGAGACCCGGGTTCGATCCCGACTACGGGTGCTGTCTGTACGGAGTTTGCACGTTCTCCCCGTGACTGCGTGGGTTTTTTCCGAGATCTATGGTTTCCTCCCACGCTCCAAAGACATGCAGGTTTGTAGGTTAATTGGCTTGGCTTGCGTGAATTGTCCCTAGTGGGTGTAGGATCGTGTTAATGAGCGGAGTTCACTGGTTGGCGCGGACCCGATGGGCCGAAGGGCCTGTATCCGTGCTGTATCTCTATAAATAAAATACAAGGTGTTTTCGGCAGATGTCTGGAATAGGAGATAACTATAAAACGGAATCTTTGCTGCGATGATGTGTTTCAGCTTTTACGCCTACTTTGTTGAAATATAGCGAGTTTGGCATGATTTGTGGTTTAGGATTTGGTCTTATTGAAGCTGACCACAAAATTGTACAGTGGGCAGGCCACGTGTAGAGCAATAACAGATGATCATCACGGTGAATTTGGACGCAACTTGGTTCCTACACTTTGAAATTACACTCACCCCTTGTACTTAAGGTATGTGACAGGAGCAGAATGAGGCCATTCAGCCCATCTGCCCATTCAGCCCATTTCAAGAGAGAGTTAGATAGAGCTCTTAAAGATAGCGGAGTCAGTGGATATGGCGAGAAGGCAGGAACGGGGTACTGATTGGGGATGATCGTATTGCTGGCTTGAAGGGCCAAATGGCCTACTCCTGCACCTATTCTCTATGTCTATAAGTCTACTCCATTCAATCGTGGCTGATCTATCTTTTCCTCTCAACCCCATTCTCCTGCCTTCTCCCCATAACCCCTGACACCCGCACTAATCAAAAATCTGTCTATCTCTGCCTTAAAAATATCCATTGACTTGGCCTCCACAGCCTTCTGTGGTAAACATCTCCTGGTTGTTTTAACGCCACCCTCTGACTAAAGAAATTCCTCCTCATCTCATTCCTAAAGGAACGTCCTTTAATTCAGAGGCTGTGACCTCTGGTCCTAGACTCTCCCAGTAGTGGAAACATCCTCTCCACATCCACTCTATCCAAGCCTTTAACTATTCAGTAAGTTTCAATGTAGACCCCTTCATCTAAACTCCAGCGAGCACAGGCCCAGTGCTGTTAAACGCTCATCATATGTTGACCCAAACATTTCTGGGATCACTCTTGTAAACCCCCCTGGACCCTCTCCAGTGGCAGCACACCCGTCCTCGGCTATGGGGCCCAAAATTGCTCACAGAACTTCAATGTTAAATATACTGAAGCCACAGAAAGTATTGCATTGATTGAAATGGGGTTAATTTTAACTGTCAAGAGAGTTTATTGTCATGTGTCCCAGATAGGACAATGAAATTCTTGATTTGCTTCAGCACAACAGAACTTAGTAGGCAAACAGATCAGTGTGTCCATATATCATTATATAAATACATACACACATGAATAAATAAACTGATGAACAGATAACAGATAATGGGTTATTAATGATCACAGCATTGTCCAAGCTAGGTTTAATAGCCTGATGGCTGTGGAGAAGTAGTTATTCAGGCCCCTGTACCTTCTACCTGAAGGTAGCAGAGAGATGAGTGTGTGGCCAGGATGGTGTGGGTCCTTGATGATGCTGCCAGCCTTTTTGAAGCAGCGACTGCGATAAATCCCCTCGATGGAACGTAGGAAAGATGAAAGAGGCTGTTCCTGAACCTGCATGTTGCAGATTTCAAGCTCCTGTACCTTCTTCCCGATGGCAACGGAGAGAAGAGTGTGTGGCCAGGATGGTGTGGGTCCTTGATGATGTTGGCAGTCTATTTGAGGCAGCGACTGCGATAGATCACATAAACTATATGATTTAAATCATTTTTGTTTTCTTGTGTTATGGATGTATGGTATCGTATGGAACCGGGAGATTGTGTAGGCCGTGTCTATCTTTGGTGTAAACCAGCATCTGCAGTTCCATCCTAAACAGATCAGAAGGGTCACGACCCTAAAATGTCACCCATTCCTTCTCTGCAGAGATGCTGCCTGTCCCGCGGAGTTACTCCAGCATTTTGTGTCTTTCTTCGGTGTAAACCAGCATCTGCAGTTCCTTCCTACACGGTGACAACTCTCTCTCCAAACTCTCAATAGACAATAGGTGCAGGAGTAGGCCATTCAGCCCTTCGAGCCAGCACTGCCATTCATTGTGATCATGGCTGATCATCCCCAATCAGTACCCCGTTCCTGCCTTCTCCCCATGTCCCCTGACTCCGCTATCTTCAAGAGCCCTATCTAGATCTCTCTTGAAAGTATCCAGAGAACTGGCCCCCACCTCCTTCTGAGGTAGAGAATTCCATAGACTCACAACTCTATGTGAGAAAAAGTATTTTCTCATCTCCGTTCTAAATGGCTCACCCCTTATTCTGAAACTGTGGCCCCTGGTTCTGGACTCTAGTGTGTCCAAACCCTTAATAATCTTATATGTTTCAATAAGATCCCCTCTCATCCTTCTAAACTCCAGAGTGTACAAGCCCAGCCGCTCCAGTATCTCAGCATATGACAGTTCCGCCATCCCGGGAATTAACCGTGAAAACCTACGCTGCACTTCCTCAATAGCAAGAATGATCTTCCTCAAATTTGGAGACCAAAACTGCACGCAGTACTCCAGGTGTGGCCCTGTACACCTGTAGAAGGTCCTCTTTGCTCCTATATGCAGCTCTCAATCTCTTCCTGTCATGCATGGGTATGGTTATACGTTCCTCCAGGGATGTATGTGTATGTGTGTGCTGTTCCTCCAAACACAACTAAACTAATCTAAACATCATCACTCATTTCCCTCAATTCCTTTTGCTTCCATGACCTTCTCCGTAAATGCAGCTGAGGAAAGTATTCATTTAACACCTGGCCCATCTCCTGAGGTTCATCGCATTGATGAGCACATTGATCCTTGGGGAAGCCCTGTTCTCTCCCTTGTTATCCTTTTGCCTGTAATATATAGAACAATCTCGTGGGATTTTCCATGATCTCCTCTGCCAGAGCTGTCGCTTTGTCTCTAAACGTCATTCCCTTATTATGTATCAGTACACTGTAGATGGCTCGATTGTAATCATGTGTTGTCTTTCAGCTGACTGGAAAGAAAGCACGCAAGAAAGCTTTTCACTGTACCTCGGTACACGTGACAATAAACTAAACACGGCCCTCTGATATCCCTCTCAAGTGTAGTCTTATGTTTCTCGAAGGTTTGAGTTCAACTTGGGTCAAAGGGTGGTGAATTTGTGGAATTCATTGCCTCAAACAGCTGTGGATAATTTTACTGCAGAGACAGATTCTTGATTAGTACGGGTGTCAGGGGTTATGGGGAGAAGGCAGGAGAATGGGGTTAGGAGGGAGAGATAGATCAGCCGTGATTGAATGTCGGAATAGACTTGATTGGCAAATGGCCTAATTCTGCTCCTATCACTTATAAACAGTGTCCATTTCCCAGTCTGCCAGCTATTGTTCCTGAGGTTTTTAAAATTAAAAAATGATGAAAATTATGAAATTTTACCTTTAAGGCCCAGGTATTCCCCTTCCCACTGTCACACGAGGGCTTCTTGGTGGCGCAGCGGTAGAGTTGCTGCCTCACAGCGCCAGAGACCCAGGTTCGATCCTGCCTACGGGTGCTGGCTGTACGGAGTTAGTATGTTCTCCCTGTGACCGCGTGGGTTTTCTACGGGTGCTCCGGTTTCCTATCTCATTCCAAAGACGAACAGGTTGGTAGGTTAATTGGCTTCAGTAAAAATTGTAAATTGCCCCTAGTGTGTGTAGGATAGTGTTAGTGTGCGGGGATCGCTGGTCGGCGGGAACGTGGTGAGCTGAATGCTCTTTCTCTGCACTGTAATTCTGAAGTCTAAAAGTCACTGCTTACTAAATTGAACAGGTAAGGTCCAAGTTAGTCACAAAAAGCTGGGGTAACTCAGTGGCACAAGCAGCATCTTTGTTGAGAAGGAATGGATTCAAGAATGTAAGGTCCAAGACTGATTTACACTTCGCATAATGGAGGGAGAGAATCCACTTGTATCACTAACATCTTGTTGGTGTTGGTAAATGAATGAATAAGTTTATTGCCCGAGTATTCACATACAAGGAATTTGCCTTGGTGCTCCACCCGCAAATGACAACATGACATACAGTGACAGATAAAACATTAAACACTAATAATAAAACATTATCAATTAAACATGTGAATTAAATAAAATACCGGAGCAAAAGGAGGCTACAGATTTGTGGTTATTGAGTAGAGCAACTACTCGTGGATAAAAAGCTGTTTTAATGTCTGGCTGTGGCAGCTTTGACAGTCCGGAGTCGCCTTCCAGAGGGAAGTGATTGAAAGAGTTTGTGGCCAGGGTGAGAGGGGTCAGAGATGATCTTGCCCGCTCGCTTCCTGGCCCTTGCAGTGTACAGTTCATCAATGGAGGGAAGGTTGCAGCCAATAACCTTCTCTGCTGATCGGACTGTCGTGCTTGGTGGCTGAGCCAAACCAGACCATGATGGAGAAGGTGAGGACAGACTCTACGATGGCCGTGTAGAATTGGACCATCATTGCCTGTGGCAGATTGCGTTTCCTCAGCTGCCGTAGGAAGTACATCCTCTGTTGGGCCTTTGTGACTGTGGACTTTCAACATACCTATCTATCTTTAGCAACCACTTAGTGATGTTGTTATCGATAAGATGGCAAAGCTAGATAAATTCATACATCCTGAAGAATGTCTTAACCTTAAGTGCAGAGCTGTGGTGCAGCACCAGACGCCCGGGTTCAATCCCAACCTCTGGTGTTGTTTGTGTGGAGTTTGCACGTTCTCCCAGTGACCGCTTGAGTTTTCTCCAGGTTTCCCCTCGCGTCCCAAAGACGTGCGGGTTTGTAGGCAAATCGGCCCTCTGTAAAATTTCCCCTAGTGTGCAGGGAGCGGATGTGGAAGTGGGATGACAGGGAACCAGTGTCAACGGCATGAGCTCGGTGGGCCGAAGGGCCTGCCTCTCTGCTGTGTCAGCTCTAGTTATTTTTGCCATTGTCAAATTTCAGTTGGTTCTATGAGATGATGACTCGCTTGAAGAGCAATAAATCCACCCACTGATGGTCAGCTTCAACTTAGTTTAATCACATATTAGCCAGAGATGCAGTCATAGTGATACAGCTTGGAAACAGGCCCTTCAGCCCAACTTGCCCACACCGGCCAACATGTCCCATCTACACTAGTTCCACCTGCCTGTGCTTGGCCCATAACCCAATAGACAATAGGTGCAGGAGTAGGCCATTCGGCCCTTCGAGCCAGCACCACCATTCAGTGTGATCATGGCTGATCATCCCCAATCAGTACCCTGTTCCTGCCTTCTCCCCATATCCCCTGACTCCGTTATGTTATCCCTCCAAACCTGTCCTGTCCATGTACCTGTCTAACTGTTTCTTACACATCATGATGCACCCGGCCTCAACTACCTCCTCTGGCAGCTTGTTCCATGCATCCTCCACCCTTTGTGTGAAAAAGTTACCCCTCAGATTGCTATTAATTTGTTTTCCCCTTCACCTTGAACCCGTGTCCTCTGGTCCTCGATTCCCCTACTCTGGGCAAGAGACTCTGTGCATCTAGCCGATCTATTCCTCTCATGGTTTTATACATATTGTGGGTGGTTTTGAATCCGTCACTGCTAATCGACTTGTGGCATGAGATAAGTTGTTAAAATAGAAATGTGTCAGCTGTCTTTTTTCCAAAATAGTTACTGAAATGGAATTGCTGCCGAGGCCAGGTATTGTAATGGACTTAAATGTACCCGTGCAACTGTTTACATGTACACATGCCGGTCCCGCTGAGTTACTCCAGCTTTTAGCGTCTAACACCAAATGTTTATTTTAGTTTATTTCAGAGATACAGCATGGAAACAGGCCCGTTCACACCAGTTCTATGTTATCCCACACTCTCATCCACACCCTACACACTCGGGGCAATTTACAGATGGCCGATTAACCCAGAAATTTGACACATGCTGGACCGCAAGTGGTGATTGATGGTTAGTGTAGACTGAGTGGGCCGAAGGGCCTGTTTCCATGCTGTATCTCTGAACTAAAACGGAGGCGCAGCGGTAGAGTTGCTGCCTCACAGCGCCAGAGACCCGGGTTCGGACCTGACTACGGGTGCTGTCTTTACGGATTTGCATGTTCTCCCCGTGACCTGCGTGGGTTTTCACCGGGTGCTCCAGTTTTCTCCCTTGCTCCAAAGACGTGCAGATTTGTAGGTTAATTGGATTCTGTAAATTGTCCCCAGTGCATGTCTTAGAAACATAGAAATTAGGTGCAGGAGTAGGCCATTCAGCCCTTCGAGCCTGCACCGCCATTCAATATGATCATGGCTGATCATCCAACTCGGTATCCCGTACCTGCCTTCTCTCCATACCCTCTGATCCCCTTAGCCACAAGGGCCACATCCAACTCCCTCTTAAATACAGCCAATGAACTGGCCTCAACTACCCTCTGTGGCAGAGAGTTCCAGAGACCCACCACTCTCTGTGTGAAAAAAGTCCTTCTCATCTCGGTCCTAAAAGATTTCCCCCTTATCCTTAAGCTGTGACCCCTTGTCCTGGACTTCCCCAACATCGGGAACAATCTTCCTGCATCTAGCCTGTCCAACCCCTTAAGAATTTTGTAAGTTTCTATAAGATCCCCTCTCAATCTCCTAAATTCTAGAGAGTATAAACCGAGTCTATCCAGTCTTTCTTCATAAGACAGTCCTGACATCCCAGGGATCAGTCTGGTGAACCTTCTCTGCGCTCCCTCTATGGCAATAATGTCCTTCCTCAGATTTGGAGACCAGAACTGTACGCAATACTCCAGGTGTGGTCTCACCAAGACCCTATACAACTGAAGACCCTATACAACTGTCGGATAGAACTGGTGTACGGCTGATCTGCGTGGACTCGATGGGCCGAAGGGCCTATTCCATGCTGTGTCTCTAAACTAAACTCAGTTATTTCCAAGGTTATATTCCAGGTTTGTACAATCTTAACAAGGTTGACTGGATTCGGTAAAATAGTAAATTGTCCCTAGTATGTGTAGGATAGTGTTAGAGTGCGGGGATCGCTGGTCGGCGCGGACATGATGGACCTGTTTCCGCGCTACATCCCTGTATCACTAAAGACCACACAATGCTAATTCTTATTTTACACATGTCCAAAACAGATCCCAACAATTCCATGTAACATCGATGCTCCCCACAAGCTGCCTCCCGACCATTCACTGCCCTATTCCCTAGCCTCCCATATTTTTAATTAATTATTTAGCTTACTTTGGGCTGTGTTGGTAGTTTTAACTGAAAGTCCAGATATAATATGGATAGGCCTGGCTAGAGTGGATGTGGAGAAGATGTTCCCGCCAGTGGGAGAGTCTAGGACCAGAGGCCACAGCCTCAGAATAAAATGACGTACCTTTAGAAACGAAATAAGAAGGAATTTCTTCAGTAAGAGGGTGGTGAATCTGTCGGATTCATTGCCACAGACGGCTGTGGAGGCCAAGTCAATGGATATTTTTAAGGCATGTAGATTAGATTCTTAGGTAGGCAAAAATGCTGGAGAAACTCAGCGGGTGAGGCAGCATCTATGGAGCAAAGGAATAGGTGACGTTTCGGGTCGAGACCCTTCTTCAGACTAGATTGGATTCTTGATTAGTGCGGGTGTCAGGGGTTATGGGGAGAAGGCAGGAGAATGGGCATGGGAGGGAGGGATAGATCGGCAGTGATTGAATGGCGGAGTAGACTTGATGGGCCGAATGGCCTAATGTTGCTCCTAGAATTTATGAACTTGTGTGCATCTGTCTCTCACTGACTCCTGGATCTTGGGCGACTTCAGGTGTTGGGTGGTGAGGGTGGTTATGTACTCTGGTATGGATGTTCTCCTCTGCTCTGCCAGCTTGCAACGCAATGTATCGACATTGAACCCTCCAATTTTGGGTGGCCACCCACCTACACTTCTACCCCGTTAGAGAGTGGCGTAAAGATACCGGTCCACCACCGCTTTTCTGGCCCCGTTGGTTCCCGAGCCATGTTAGTGGACCAACGGAGGTTGCAACCTCAGGGGGCCGAGATACTACCGGCCCCGCGAGGCCGGCCTCGGAAGTTCGGTTTGTTTCGGTTCATTGCCACGTGTACCGAGGTACAGGGAAAACCTTTGGCTGCGTGCTGACCAGTTAGAGGAAAGACACACTAAAACATGATTCCGATCGAACCGTTTACAGTGCACAGACACATGATAAGGAAGATGCATGGAGGTCGGCTACGGGAACAGATCTGCCGGCTCCAGCCGGGCCGGAATTCCAGAGCCCCGGCCACAGGGGGGGGAAATTCCACCCGCCGATGGGCCGCAGAAGTCCCGATGAGGTTGAGATCGGCCGCCTCACCCGGCAAAGGCTCCACATTTTCGGAGGAATTTCCGGGGGAGGGTTTTGTCCGGATTAAAGAGGGGGGGATGGACCACCAGTTGCCAGGAAATTAGTGGTGGATCAGTAACACATTGGTGAAAATTATTGTGAAAATCCTTTACTGCTAAGTCAGACAGAAACTGGACAGTGGGACGTGAAACTTCTACACTGTTGCAACATATCTTGGTCATAGATGATGTTTCATTGTCTATCCAAGGAAGTATTTTAGAGCTAGTTAAGAAAGAAATGCAGATGCTGGAAAAATCGAATGTGGGCAAAAATGCTGGAGAAACGCAGCAGGTGAGGCAGCATCTATGGAGCGAAGGAATAGGTGACGTTTCGGGTCGAGACCCTTCTAAAGTCACCCATTCCTTCTCTCCAGAGACGCTGCCTGAGTTACTCCAGCACTTTGTGTCTATATTCAGTGTAAAACAGCATCTGCAGTTCCTTCCCACACAGTTTGACTACGTTTGTTGTTTAGCAGTCATCCAATTTATAAAAAGCTTATGTTTGTAAAATTGCAAAACTCAAATATTGCAATTTAATATTAAAGTCAAATGTTTTTATTGAGTGTTGAAATCGTCTGATAGAATTCTTAGCCCAGTGGAGCAGTGGGTAGAGTTGCCGCCTTGCGGTCCTGACTTTGGATGCTGTCTGGGACTGCCTGGGTTTTCTTCAGGTGCTCCAGTTTCCCCCCACATCCCAAAGGATGTAGGTTTATTGGTCTCTTTAAACTCCTCCGAGTGTACAGGGAGTGGATATGGAAGTGGGATAACATATAACTAGGGTGAAAGGGTGAACGCTGGTTGGCGTGGACCCGTTGGGTAGGAGGGCCTGTTTCCATGCTGTACCTCTAAATTCTTTTTAATAAACAAGGGACAGAAGCCTAGGGGTAACATGAGGGGGAACTTCTTTACTCAGAGAGTGGTGGCTGTGTGGAATGACCTTCCTGCAGAAGTGGTGGAGGCAGGATCGATTTTAACATTTAAAAGTAAAGTGGATAGGTATATGGATGGGAAGGGAATGTAGGGGTATGGTCTGAGTGCAGGTAGATGGGACTAGGGGAAAATAAATGGTCGGCACGGACTGGAAGGGCCGAGATGGCCTGTTTCTGTGCTGTAATTGTTATATGGTTATATATGGTTATAAAAGGTATGATTGTGGATGATTTTTTGTTTAGTTCCGAGATGCAGCACGGAATCAGGCCCACCGGGTTCGCGCCCAGCGATCCCCGCACGCTAACGCTACCCGACACCCACTTGGGACAATTTTTACATTTACACCAAGCCAATTAACCTACAAACCTGTACGTCTTTGGAGTGCGGGAGGGAACCGAAGATCTCGGAGAAAACCGACGCAGGTCGCGGGGAGAACGTACAAACTCCGTACAGACAGCGCCCGTAGTTGGGATCGAACACGGGTCTCCGGCGCTGCATTCGCTGTAAGGCAGCAACTCTACCGCTGCGCCACCGTGACCGCCCTGATGCGTCATCCCGATTAATTTTTGTAATTAATCTTTTTTTAATTTTCTGTGAAATAACCCCTGTTTCTGGTACAGCCTATCCTTTCATATTCTACATTCTAAGCCCCTAAATTAACTGTGCATGCGCTGCAATGGCAATATCCAGCTATATTGTCAAGGTAACAGGAGAGGATCAATCCAGTTTAGCTTTAGGTTCGGCCAGCAGCATCATCAAGGACCAGTCGCACCCCGGCCACTCCCTCTTCTCCCCTCTCCCATCGGGCAAGAGGTACAGGAGTGTGAAAACACACGCACACCTCCAGATTCAGGGACAGTTTCCTCCCGGCTGTTATCAGGCGACTGAACCATCCTACCACAACCAGAGAGCGGTCCTGAACTACTATCGACCTCATTGGTGACCCTCGGACTATCCTTGATCGGACTTTGCTGGCTTTGCCTTGCTCTAAACGTTATTCCCCAATCATGTGTCTGCGCACGGTGAACGGCTCGATTGTAATTGTGCATTGTCGCCCCACTTCTTCTTATCGAGTCCACACACAAGATTAGAAGTTGATCAGCCAGAGCTGAGCTCACTTCTCGGCATCTGCACACAATGATGTCTGTCTTGTCGCTTCTTGTGCGTGGTGATGGACAGATTGGTGGAAACAGGCCCGCGATCAACGTGAACGCTCTTTCCTTGACCCCGTTCCGCTGACTGGTTAGACAATAGGTGCAGGAGTAGGCCATTCAGCCCTTCGAGACAGCACTGCCATTCAACATGATCATGGCTGATCATCCCCAATCAGTACCCCGTTCCTGCCTTCTCCCCATATCCCCTGACTCCGCTATCTTTAAGAGCCCTATCTAGCTCTCTCTTGAAAGCACAACTTTCTGTGAGAAAAAGTGTTTCCTCATCTCCTATCTATAACACCCATTGGCTTCCTTGTTATCTAACATGCTAGTTACTTTGTCAAAGAAGCCATCAATTGGTTGAAGACAATTTAAGTGCCCTATCTAGCTCTCTCTTGAAAATATCCAGAGAACCGGCCTCCACAGAGAATTCCACAGACTCACCACTCTCTGTGTGAAAAAGTGTTTCCTCGTCTCCGTTCTAAATGGCTTACCCCTTATTCTTAAACTGTGGCCCCTGGTTCTGGACTCCCCCAACCTCGGGAACATGTTTCCTGCCTCTAGCGTGTCCAAACCCGTAACAATCTTATATGTTTCAATGAGATCCCCTCTCATCCTTCTAAACTCCAGAGTCTACAAAAGCAACAAAAGCTTTTCACTGTACCTCTGCACTCGTGATAATAAAGCAAACTGGATGAATCTCACAATGGTGTGACTATGGATTCACTGGAATGGCTCGGAATGAATGCCACTAGTAAAGTAACCTTTGTGTTTTAATTACAGGCCTGTTTCTCATTGTGAAAGTGTTTTGTTGCCTAAGATTTTATTTCTGTTTGTGCTGTGCAAACTGCCTTGGATGTTTTCATTTGTTGCCAGCATCTTTTAATCCGACGTGTGGGAAGGAACTGCAGGTGCTGGTTTACACCGAAGATAGACACACAAAAAGCTGGAGTAACTCAGCGGGACAGGCAGCATCACTGGAGAAAAGAAATAGGTGACGTTTCGGGGCCAGACCCTTCTTCCTCAGGCCGAAGAAGGGTCTTGATCTGAAACTGAATCCTTCTCTCCAGAGATGGTTGCTGACCCACTGAGTTACTCCAGCATTTTGTGTCTATCTTTTCATCTTAGGCTGTCTAGTTGAGAAGAAACCATTGGTATCCCAGAACTTTCAAGCTCAAAGCCACCATCTTACTTTCTTCTCATCAGCCCTGTTCTCTTGAGACTGTCCGCACTCATCCCTCCCAAACCACCCCCTCCCCAGGTACTTTCCCCAGCAACCGCAGGAGATGCAACACCTGTCCCTATACCTCCCCTCTCGACTCCATCCGAGGACCTTGACCATCTTTCCAGGTGAGGCAAAGGTTCACCTGCACCTCCTCCAACCTCATCTACTGTATCCGCTGTTCCAGGTGTGGACTCCTGTACATCGGCGACACCAAGCGCAGGCTCGGCGATCGTTTCGCTGAACACCTCCGCTCAGTCCGCCTAAACCTACCTGATCTCCCGGGTGGCTCAACACTTCAACTCCCCCTCCCATTCCCAATCTGACCTCTCCGTCCTGGGCCTCCTCCATTGTCAGAGTGAGGCCCAGCGCAAATTGGAGGAGCAGCACCTCATATTTCACTTGGGCAGCTTCCACCCCAGCGGTACGAACATTGACTTCTCTAACTTCAAATAGCCGTTGATTTCCCTGTCTCTCCATCCCCTCCCTCTTCCCAGTTCTCCGACCGGTCTTACTGTCTCCGCCTATATTCCCGCCCACTCCCCTGACATCAGTGAAGAAGGGTCTCGACCCGAGACGTCGCCCATTCCTTCACCCCAGTGATGCTGCCTGTCCCGCTGAGTTACTCCAGCATGTTGTGTCTATCTACACTCGTTTATCGTTAATACCTGTGGCTGATCTGGGGAATATGAAGTCTTGGTGACACTTTATTGAACAATGAATGTCACATTATTGTCACCCGCGCCTAGGTTACAGTGAAATGCTTTGTTTTGTACGCAGACTAGGCAGTGAACAAGAGTCTCCACCTATCTGGTGCAGGCTGGGTTAGAAAGTACCGAACAGTCTTAGAACTGAGTGGCTATGTTTTCCGCACAGAATGAGGTGGGTGTATGGACAGAGGAAGCTGCCAGAGGAAGTAACATGGGGTAGCACATTGTTGATATTTAGGAGACACCTGAGCACTTGAACACTGTGGAGCCCCCATATCTGAGGAAGGATCTGCCGGCTCTGGAGAGAATCCAGAGGAGGTTTACAAGAATGATTCCAGGAATCATTTGTCAACAAAATAGAGAGGGTACAGAGGAGATTTACTAGAATGTTGCCGTGGTTTCAACAGCTAAGTTACAGAAATAGGTTGAATAAGTTAGGTCTTTATTCTCTGGAGCGCAGAAGGTTAAGGGGGGACTTGATAGAGGTCTTTAAAATATGAGAGGGATAGACAGAGTTGATGTGGACAAGCTTTTCCCTTTGAGAATAGGGAAGATTCAAACAAGAGGGCATGACTTTAGAATTAAGGGACAGAGGTTTAGGGGTAACATGAGGGGGAACTTCTTTACTCAGAGAGTGGTAGCGGTGTGGAATGAGCTTCCAGTGGAAGTGGTGGCGGCCGGTTCGTTGGTATCATTTAAAAATAAATTGGATAGGCATATGGATGAGAAGGGTAGGGAGGGTTATGGTATGAGTGCAGGCAGGTGGGACTAAGGGAAAAAAGTTGTTCGGCACGGACTTGAAGGGCCGAGATGGCCTGTTTCCGTGCTGTAATTGTTATATGGTTATATGAATGAGTGGGTTAGCCTATGATGAGCGTTTGACAGCACTGGGCCCGTACTCGCTGGAGTTTAGAAGGTTGAGGGGGGACCGAATAGTGAAAAGGCCTGGATAGAGTGGATGTGGAGAGGATGTTTCCACTGGTGGGAGAGTCTAGGACTAAAGGTCACCGCCTCAGAATTAAAGGGCGCTCTTTTAGAAAGGAGGCGAGGAGGAACTTCTTTAGTCACAGGGCAATTAATCTGGGAAATTCATTGCCGCAGACGGCTGCGGAGGCCAAGTCAGTGGATATTTTTAAGTCCGAGAGAAATAGATTCTTGATTGCAACGGGTGTCGAGGGTTATGGGGAGAAGGCAGGAAAATGGGATTAAAAGGCAGAGATCAGCCACGATTAAATGGCGGAGTGGACTCGATGGGCCGAATGGCCCAATTCTACTCCTATAACTTGTGAACTTCATGAGGGTACATGGATACGACAGTTTTGTCAGGATATGAGCTAGGTGCATGCCAATAGACAATAGGTGCAGGAGTAGGCCATTCGGCCCTTCGAGCCAGCACCGCCATTGAATGTGATCATGGCTGATCATCCACAATCAGTACCCCGTTCCTGCTTTCTCCCCATATCCCCTGACTCTGCTATCTTTAAGAGCCCGGTCTAGCTCTATCTTGAAAGTATCCAGAGAACCATCCTCCACTGCCCTCTGAGACAGAGAATTCCACAGACTCACAACTCTCTGTGAGAAAAAGTGTTTCCTCATCTCCGTTCTAAATGGCTTACCCCTTATTCTTAAACTGTGGCCCCTGGTTCTGGACTCCCCCAACATCGGGAACATGTTTCCTGCCTCTAGCGTGTCCAAACCCTTTACAATTTTATATGCTTCAATAAGATCCCCTCTCATCCTTCTAAACTCCAGAGTGTACAAGCCCAGCCGCTCTATTCTCTCAGCATATGTCAGCCCCGCCATCCCGGGAATTAACCTTGTAAACATAGAAACATAGAAAAATAGGTGCAGGAGTAGGCCATTCGGCCCTTCGAGCCTGCACCGCCATTCAATATGATCATGGCTGATCATCCAACTCAGTATCCTGTACCTGCCTTCTCTCCATACCCCCTGATCCCTTTAGCCACAAGTGCCACATCTAACGCCCTCTTAAATATAGCCAATGAACTGGCCTCAACTATCTTCTGTGGCAGAGAATTCCAGAGACTCACCACTCTCTGTGTAAAGAATGTTTTCCTTATCTCGGTCCTAAAGGAATTCCCCCTTATCCTTAGACTGTGACCCCTTGTTCTGGACTCCCCCAACATCGGGAACAATCTTCCAGCATCTAGCTTGTCCAACCCCTTAAGAATTTTGTAAGTTTCTATAAGATCCCCCCTCAATCTTCTAAATTCCAGCGAGTACAAGCCGAGTCTATCCAATCTTTCCTCATATGAAAGTCCTGACATCCCAGGAATCAGTCTGGTGAATCTTCTCTGTACCCCCTCTATGGCAAGGATGTCTTTCCTCAGATTTGGAGACCAAAACTGTACGCAATACTCCAGGTGTGGCCTCACCAAAACTCTGTACAACTGCAGTAGAACCTCCCTGCTCCTATACTCAAATCCTTTCGCTATGAATGCTAACATACCATTTGCTACCTACGCTGCACTCCCTCAATAGCAAGAATGGCCTTCCTCAAATTAGGGGACCAAAACTGCACACAATACTCCAGGTGTGGTCTCACTAGGGCTCTGTACAACTGCAGAAGGACTGCAACGGGGCTAGCTCTGAATGGAATCTTGGCCAGTGTGAATGAGTTGGGCGGTGAGGCCAGTTTCTATACTGCATGACTCTCAATGTACGAGTGGTTCATGCAGGGTTCAAATTGAGGCCTGTACTTGTAGCTGAAGCTTTCTCTTATTGTCAGCGTCAAACGTTTCTCCAGTAACTACCAATATTAGATTACCGCAGTTTTGGTTAACAATGATTATGGTGTACTCTTGCTGTGAAAACCACTAAATATAGAAAAGTTCACAGTCATTTTCTTGTTTGAAAACAGTCATGCAAGGTCATATGTCTGTGGCGCAGCACTAGTTTTGCTGCCTTGCTGCACCAGGGACCGACCCGGGTTCCATCCTGACTACGGGGTGCTGTCTGTGCGGAGTTTGTACGTTCTCCCCCTGACCTGCGTGGGTTTTCTCCCGGCGTTCCGGTTTCCTCCCGCACTCCAAAGACGTTGAGCTTTGTTGGTTAATTGGCTTCTGTAAAAATTGTCCCTTGCGTATAGGGTAGAACAAGTGTGTGCGGTGATCACTGGTCAGCGTGGACTCGGTGGGCCGAAGGGCCTGTTTCCACATTGTGTCTCCAAACCAAAGTCAGGCTTATTCTGGACATCTCCTAAAAAAATAAAAATGTTTTCAAATATAAAATTCAAACTCTTGGAATTTCATATGGATTTAAATAATTAAAAATGCATCGAGAATATGTTTAAAATTAAAAAATATATTATTTTCTATACATTTTTATTTATTTAAATCCATGCGAAATTCCAAGCTTGTATTGAATATTTAAAACATTTTGATTTTTTGTTATCCTTGAGCGATGATTCCTGTCACGATTTACATTTCTGGTTATGGTTGAAGTTTGCCAACTGAAGTTGCTTTGTCATTAGTGATCGGAGGTTTTTTAGTTGCTGTGGAAATGCATTAGCCTGAGTTTGATGAATTGTCTGGAATTCCTCCTCCTTGTAATGCAGCTCGTCCAGAACTCGGCTCAGCAGGGCCAGAGCAGTGCAGTCCATGCTTATTAATAACTGTGTGTAATGCGATTCTGCCAGGGTGAAAATCCAGCTGATGGGACAAACCGAACATTGGAGGAGGGGCTCGGGATTTTGTCTCTGGCAAAGACGGACACAAAGCGCTGGAGTAACTCAGCGGACCTCTCTGCCCCAGCTCTCCTCCGTTGTCCCATTCCCACACTGACCTTTCTGTCCTAGGTCTCCTCCATTGTCAGAGTGGGGCTAAACACAAATTGGAGGAACAGCATCTCATATTTCACTTGGCCAGCCTACAGACCGGTGGTATGAATATTGATTTCCCTAACTTCAGGTAGCCCCGGCATTCCCTCTCTCTCTCTATCCCTCCCCAACCCAAGTCACCCAAGCTTCTCATTTCCACCCAAAAAACAGCTAAGAACGGCCTGCTTCCTTTATCATCGATACAATTTTGCATATCTTTCATTCATTGCCCTTTATCTCTCCACATCACCGTATATATCTCTCATTTCCCTGATCCCTAACCACACTGCAGGTGCTGGTTTCCATAGAAAGAGACCAAGTGTTGGATAGATGACAAAACATTATCGACCAGAAACGCCACCCATTTCCTATTGAATGTTTGTACAGCTGCCGAGAATATTGGATGAATTTTTTGCACGGTTGCTGTATTGTCTATATTTATTATTTGAATAAAGTCTACTTTGAAATTTTTAAAAATCCTTCTCTCCAGAGATGCCCCCTGTCCCACTGAGTTACTGCAGCATCTTCACAACACTGGGGAACATGGATAGGTGACATTTCCGGGCGGGACTGTTCTTGGTTCTGTTTTTCAATGACTACGCCAGCGAAGTCATGCCTTGTAATCCAGCTAACCATATTCCCCATATTATTATTCTCTCCAACGTCATACTGACCTCTGCCGCTGTCTGTGTGGAGTTTGCATGATCGCCGTGGGTTTCCTCCTGGTGCTCCGGTCTCCGCCCACTCCCCAAAGACGTGCGGGTTTGTGGGCTAATTGGCCCTCAGTAAACTGCCCCCTAGTGTGTAGGAAGTGGACAGGAAAGTGCGATAACACAGAGCCCGTGTGAACCGGTGATCATTGTTGGCTGAGAAGAGGTCACGGTGGCGCAGCGGTAGAGTTGCTACCTTACAGTGAATGTAGCGCCGGAGACCCGGGTTCAATCCCGACTGTGGGTGCTTGTCTGTACGGAGTTTGTACGTTCTCCCCGTGACCTGCGTGGGTTTCCCCCGAGATCTTCGGTTTCCTCCCACACTCCAAAGACGTACAAGTTTGTAGGTTAATTGGCTTGGTGTAAATGTAAAATTTGTCCCTGGTGTGTGCAGGATAGTGTTAGTGTGCGGGCATCGCGGGTCAGTGCGGACCCGGTGGGCTGAAGGGCCTGTTTCCACGCTGGATCTCTAAACTAAACTAAAAGGTCAGAAAGCTAGAAGGGAGAGAGAGGGCAACAATACTTGTGTCGCTACGAGGAACTGCAGGAGCTGGTTCACAAAGAAAGAGAAACGACACGTCATCTATCCATGTTCAGCAAGAGTAATATTATTATTTCAGATCACAAAACAGGTACAGTTTGAATTTGGGGATAAACCACATAAACTTCTAGCACGACAATTGAAGAAGCAAGAAAAGGAAAAAAAACAATTAGTAAAATTAAATCAGAGATCGGGGAATTGTTAACTGTACCTAAGGACACTAACAGAAGGTTTGCTCAATTTTATCACCATTTATATACATCTAAAACTAACATTGAAGACAATAAAATTATAAATGTTTTAGATAAGTGTAACTTGCCAAAATTGGATATCTTAAAAACAAGAGGAATTAGGAGCTCAGATTACAAGTGAAGAAATAAGAGAAACAATAAAAGAACTGAAAAATGGGAAGACACCAGGGCCTGATGGTTTTAATAATGAATTCTATAAAAGATTTCAGGAGTTAATGGTCCCACGATGACTTAAATTATATAGCTATGCTTTTACCGAAAAGAAATTGCCAGAAACTTTAGCAGAATCTACAATAACACTTATACCAAAAAAAGATAAAGATCTAGAAGATCTGGGCTCGTATAGAGCTACATCACTTTTAAATACAGATCAAAAATGTTTCGCAAAGATTTTAGCAAGAAGATTGAGCAAATATATGAATAAATTGATAAACCAGGACCAAACGGGGTTTATACCCAAAAGACAATCATTTAACAATTTGAGATGACTTTTTAATATAATGTATTCACATAAAGGGGAAAAGGAAGACTTATCAGTTATATCTTTGGACGCAGAGAAAGCATTTGACCAGGTAGAGTGGCAGTATTTATACATAGTACTCCAAAAATTTAATACGGGAGATAATTTTATTAGATGGGTAAAATTATTATATGATAATCCAACAGCAAAAATATTAACTAATAATATGTTGTCTCCAAAATTCCAATTATCACAAGGTAATAGGCAGGGATGTGTATTATCACCCCTGCTATTTGCCCTTATGATAGAGCCACTGGCTGAAAGGATAAGAACACATCCGAATATTCAGGGATACAATACTAAGGACTCTAATAATAAAATGTCATTATACGCGGATGATATACGTTTATATATTAGAAATTCAGAAACGAGTATCCCAAATTTATTAAATGTAATAGAGGAATTTGGCTCCTTTTCTGGATATAGAATAAATTGGAATAAAAGTGAAATTATGTCATTACAGCCCCAGAAAGCAAATCATCTATTAAAATTTCCATTTAAAAATGCAACGGAAAAATTTAAGTATTTAGGTATTCAAGTTACCAGAAGATATAAATCATTATTTAACGCTAATTTTAGTCCTTTGTTAAATAAATTGAACCCTCTGATTAAATTTTGGAAAACGCTACCACTATCATTAATTGGCAGAATAAATGCTATAAAAATGATAGTGCTACCACAAATAATATATTTATTTCAATCTAAACCAATATAAACACCAAAATATATATATTTTAAACTAGACTCTAATATTACTAATTTTATATGGGACTACAAAGCACATAGAATTAAAAGAAATCATTTGTATAAACCTAAAGATGTAGGGGGACTTGCACTGCCTAATTTTTTTATATTATTATTGGGCAGTGCATATTAAGAATATTATTTATTGGTTGGATTGTCCTTCTCAACAGATGGAATGGATAAGAATGGAGAAAGAGGATTGTTTTCCTTACAATTTAGGAGCGATCCTCTTCTCCCCGATAAAATTGAATAATATATTATATAAGAAGAATCCAATCATACACAATATAATTTGAATTTGGAAACAAATAAAATTAACTTTAAAATTAAGAAACTAATCATCATTAACACCAATAGTGAATAATCCGGTATTTAAACCATCTTTTATGGATAAAGCATATAGACAATGGGAAAGATTAGGAATTAAAAAGTTGGGTGACGTATGAAATGGGAAATGTATTATCATTTCACCAATTAAAATCAAAATGTAATCTGAATAATAACCAATACTTTAAATATTTACAGATATGTGACTTTATTAAAAAAATATACCAAGATTTAAGAATATAACGATAGACCCACTGGAAGAAGCAATGAATATTAAGGCGGACTCGTAAAAATTAATATCATATCTATATAACAGTATTCTTAATAGAGAATCACCATCAACAGAGGCAATTAGAGAAGACTGGGAAAAAGGTTTAATGATAAAAATTTCTAAAGAAACATGGGAGAGGTATTTGATATATATACATAAATGTTCAATTAATACTAGACATAATTTAATTCCATTTAAAATATTACATAGATTATATTATTCAAAAGTTAGGTTGAATAAATTTTATTCAAATATTTCTCCCATCTGTGATAAATGCCTTTCTCAAAATGCCAACTTCACACATTCTTTCGTTTCTTGCACAAAACTTCAAAGATTTTGGTGTGATATATTTGATATTTTCACTAGTTTATTTAAGATAAAAATGGAACCTAGCATGGAAATGATTATCTTTGGAGTATTAGGGGATGGAAACTAATTAAATATACCCCAAATCTCATTTATTAATTATGGTTTAATAATAGCGAAAAAACTCGTACTCAAATTCTGGAAAAAGGCTACTATACCAACACTCAAGATGTGGATGGGTAATATGTTGGAAACGGCCCGTTTGGAAGAAATGAGACTCCTCCTAATAGAAAAAAAAGACCAATTCTTAACGAGTTGGTCTCCATTCATTGATCTTGTGGATTCATGGGGTGTAATAACATCGGTAAAATTAAAAATACTGGGTTTGAGTGAAAAATGATTAAGAACAGAAAATATATATATATCGACTTGTGGCGTGTGAGAATGTCCTCTCTGCTTCACTTCCTCACTGATCTCTTTACACTACACTCACTAGACTATTCTTGACTTCTTTCTTTCTCATTCCTTTCGAAAAAAAAAGGAAGTTGTACAAAGAATGTTTTAATAATTCTGGGAACCTGTAGAAAGGTACCATTAAAATGTAATGTACTTCTAATAAATTAAAATTAAAATTTTTTTAAAAATCTATCCATGTTCTCAAGAGATGTTGCCTGACCCATTGAATTACTCCAGCACTTTGTGACTGTTACTTTGTGTCAGGACTCTCCCCAAAAACGTTGGTGCCCTGCCTAATCAAGAAACTAGCAACCTCCAATCAGTCTCTGCAATGACGTTTTGGTTTGGGATGAAGAAATGTCCCAACCGTAAAATCTTCTATCCATGCTCTCGACAGATGGTGCCTGACGTGCTGAGTCCCTCTCTACTACCTCTCCCCCCCCTCTCCCCCCCCCCTCTCTCCCCCCCCCTCTCTCCCCCCCCCCCCCTCTCCCCCCCCCTCTCTCCCCCCCCTCTCTCCACCCCCCCCTCTCTCCCCCCCCCTCTCTCCCCCCCCTCTCTCCCCCCCCCCTCTCTCCCCCCCCTCTCCCCCCCCCCCCTCTCCCCCCCCCCTCTCCCCCCCCCCTCTCCCCCCCCCTCTCCCCCCCGCCTCTCCCCCCCCCCCCTCTCCCTCCCCCCTCTCCCTCCCCCCCTCTCCCTCCCCCCCTCTCCCTCCCCCCCTCTCTCTCCCCTCTCTCCCCCCTCTCCCCTGGTTTCTGCTCCTGTTTGTTGCAAACTGCTTCTAGGTCATGTTTATTTTTACAAATATCACCCTTGGGTTTGGATGGGGAAACATGACTGGATCAAGGTCGCGGGCAAGCCCACGCTCAGTATTCAGCTGTCCTGCGAGTTTTCTGGGTTGAGACGTCATGACGGGCTGATGTTCGTTAATCACAGTCCAGCTGTTCGCCCAACCTGTCACCTGTCACTCATTGCTACTGCCACCCTGTGGATTTTGCCTGAGTGTTAAATGACTGAGTTGGGGTTTTTTTTGTAGAATCCTTGTCTCCAAATAGTATTGAAATATTGGCACATATTTATAGTGATATCGAAACATGGAAAATAGGTGCAGGAGTAGGCCATTCGGCCCCTTCGAGCCAGCACCACAATTCAATATGATCATGGCTGACCATCAACAATCAGTACCCCTGTTCCTACTTTTTCCCCAAACCCCTTGATTCCGTTAGCCCTAAGAGCTAAATCCAACTCTCTTGAAAACATCCAGTGAATTGGCCTCCACTGCCTTCTGCGACAGAGAATTCCACAGATTCACAGCTCTCCGGGTGAAAATTAGTTTATCATTATCACTTGTACTGGAGGTACAGTAAAAAGCCTTTGCTTGCGTGCTATGCAGTCAAAGAAAATAAAAGATTATACGTGACTAAAACACAATGGACGCAGCGGTAGAGTTTCTGCCTCACAGCGCCAGGCACCCGGGTTTGATCCTGACTCAGAGTGCTGTCTGTACGGAGTTTGCACGTTCTCCCTGCGACCACATGGGTTTTCTCCTGGTGCTCCGGATTCCTCCCACACTCCAGAGACGTACAGGATTGAAGGGTAATTGGCTTCTGTAGTTTGTCCCTAGTGTGTAGGATCGTGTTAATGTGCGGGGATCGCTGGTCGACGTAGACTCGGTGGGCTGAAGGGCCTGTTTCTGCACAGTATCTCTGAACTAAACTAAATAATTGCGCCATCCGCAATGCAAAGATGAAGGATACGACTATGTGGAAAGATATAACTTTGGAGTTCATCTGTCATAGGAGCAGAATTAGGCCATTCGGCCCATCAAGTCTACTCCGCCATTCAATCATGGCTGATCTATCTCTACCTCCTAACCCCATTCTCCTGCCTTCTCCCCGTAACCTCTGACACCTGTACTAATCATTAAAGATGGCGATAGTTCAATAGACAATAGGTGCAGGAGTAGGCCATTCGGCCCTTCGAGCCCTAACCGAGGCAGAGAATTCCACAGACTCACAACTCAAAGGTTTCCATTGGGGTAGTTGTGAGTTCAGAACCCTCTAGCTGATGAGAGGACCGTTCAGTTGTCCGATTTATAGCTGATTGGCGAAAAAAAAACCCTAGGAACGTCACTGTCGATGAATGTTACAATAAAGTACCATTGAATCATCTCCTTGTGTGGCTAATACATTTTGAGCTAGATTGGGACGGAGATTATGCGTGGAATTTTTGCTTTTGTGTTGTGATACAGCGCGAAAACAGGCCCTTCGGCCCGACGGGTCCGCGCCCACCCGTGACCCCCGCCCATCAACACTAATCTACACACACTAGGGGCAATTTACAATTATTACCAAAGCAAATTAAGGCACAAACCTGCACGTCTTTGCAGTGTGGGAGGAAACCGGAATACTGAGAGACAACCCACGCAGGTCACGGGGAGAACGTGCAAACTCCGTACAGACAGCACCCGTAGTCAGGATCGAACCCGAGCCTCTGGCGCTGTGAGGCAGAACCTCTGCATCAGCGCCACCGTGTCACAACAAAATAATTTTCCATGGATGAACACGTGCTGGTGTTTTCTTTACCAGGGTTCGTTTGAAGGCCACTTTTCCTTTGTATATTGAAATGCAAATTTGATTTGGCTTCGTGCAATCTTGGTGATTTTGACGGCAGTTTAGGAGTAAATAGATTACAGTAATTAAAGTGAATCACATGGAGCGAGCTACGAAAAATGTCCTTGTGATAAGAATTCACTAATGCTTGGTTAAAGCAAATTCAATCATCTTTTACAGAGGAGAGGTTATCTTGTGTGCGAAGGAACTGCAGATGCTGGTTTAAACCGATGATGGACACAAAATGCTGGAGTAACTCAGCGGGGCAGGCAGCATCTCTGGAGAGAAGGAATGGGTGACGTTTCGGGTCGAGTCTGAAGAAGGGTCTCAATAGACAATAGGTGCAGGAGTAGGCCATTCGGCCCTTCGAGCCAGCACCGCCATTCAATGTGATCATGGCTGATCATCCACAATCAGTACCCCGTTCCTGCCTTCTCCCCATATCCCCCTGACTCCGCTATCTTTAAGAGCCCTATCTAGCTCTCTCTTGGAAGTATCCAGAGAACCGGCCTCCACCGCCCTCTGAGGCAGAGAATTCCACAGACTCACAACTCACTGTGAGAAAAAGTGTTTTCTCGTCTCTGTTCTAAATGGCTCACCCCTTATTCTTAAACTGTGGCCCCTGGTTCTGGACTCCCCCAACATCGGGAACATCTCGACCCAAAACATCACCCATTCCCTCTCTCCAGAGATGCTGCCTGTCCTGCTGAGTTACTCCATCATTTTGTGTCTATCAGAGTTTATCTCATATTGGGACCCACATTTATAGTGATATCGAAACATAGAAACATGGAAAATAGGTGCAGGAGTAGGCCATTCGGCCCCTTTGAGCCAGCACCTTGTGCAGACAACAACAGATTCTGAACCCTGACCTACAGACCATCTGTACTTTGAGCGTGGAGGAGGGGGAAGCATAGTCAGGAAAAAGGATTCTCAAAACTCCAATGTGTCGTACATAAAAATGTGCTCTTGTTACAAATGCAGATGTAAGCCACTTGCCAGCATTTAATATATAAGCATTCATTGAATGAATAATTCATCGATGCGGAGACAACAACCTGGCTGCTCAACACCCGGCTTCAGATCTAACTATTCCTTTGGTTTATGTTTCATTAGCAAGAGGAAGAAGAGAATATATAAGCATGCAGAATCAACAGGGTGGCACTGGGGTGCAGCGTGTAGATTCGATGTCTCGCGACGCCAGAGACCTGGGTTTGATCCCGACCTCAAGTGGTTTCTGTGGGAGATTTTAACGTTCTACCTGTATGTCACCGCGTGTGGCTTCTCCAGCTGCTCTGGTTTCCTCCCACATCCCAAAGACATGCGGCTTTGCAGGCTAAATGGCCTCTGTAGAGTCATACAGCGCGGAAATGTGTTCTTTGGTCCAACTTGCCCACACTAGCCACACTTGCCCACACTAGCCACACTTGCCCACACTAGCCCCACTTGCCCACATTAGCCACACTTGCCCACATTAGCCACACTTGCCCACATTAGCCCCACTTGCCCACACTAGCCCCACTTGCCCACATTAGCCACACTTGCCCACACTAGCCACACTTGCCCACATTAGCCACACTTGCCCACACTAGCCACACTTGCCCACACTAGCCCACATTAGCCCCCACTAGCCCACATTAGCCCCCACTAGCCCACATTAGCCACACTTGCCCACACTAGCCCCACTTGCCCGCACTAGCCCCACTTGCCCACACAAGCCCACATTAGCCCCACTAGCCCACATTAGCCACACTTGCCCACACTAGCCCCACTTGCCCACATTAGCCACACTAGCCCACACTTGCCCGCACTTGCCCGCACTTGCCCACATTAGCCCCACTTGCCCACACTTGCCCACACTAGCCCACACTTGCCCACACTTGCCCACACTAGCCCCACTTGCCCACACTAGCCCCACTTGCGCACACTAGCCCACACTAGCCCCACTTGCCCACACTAGCCCCACTTGCCCACACAAGTCCCACTTGCCCACACTAGCCCCACTTGCCCACACTAGCCCCACTTGAGACCAGAACCAGGGGCCACAGATTAAGAATAAGGAGTAAGCCATGTAGAACGGAGATCAGGAAACACTTTTTTACAGAGTGGTGAGTCTGTGGAATTCTCTGCCTCAGAGGGCGGTGGAGGCCGGTTCTCTGGATACTTTCAAGAGAGAGCTAGATAGAGCTCTTAAAGATAGCGGAGTCAGGGGATATGGGGTGAAGGCAGGAACGGGGTACTGATTGTGGATGATCAACCATGATCACATTGAATGGCGGTGCTAGCTGGAAGGGCCGAATGGCCTACTCCTGCACCTATAGTCTATTGATAACATTGTACTAATGTGAACAAGTGATCGATGGTCGGCATGGATTCAGTGGGCTGAAGGGCCTGTTTCCATGCTGTAACTTTCAAACGACTAATATTGTAAATCCCCAGCCCTCGACACTCTAAACTGCGCAAATATCCATCTGATCTCTAGAGTCATTTCTGTAATTTCTTTCACATCAATAATTCAAAGATTTTTAAGAGCTTATTCTTTATTCTTCCTTCCCACTTTATAGCTCGGGAATGAGTTGCAATTTGGCCCAGGTCCCATATTATGAATAGACTTTAAACTAGAAGGACACAGAGTGCTGGAGTAACTCAGCGGGTCAGGCAGCATCTGTGGAGAACATGGATAGGTGACGTTTGGGTTCGGCACCCTTCTTCAGGCTGAAGAACAGTCCCGACTTAAAATATTTTCTCCAGAAATGCTGAAACAGGTGAAACAGGGAACTGCAGATGCTGGTTCACACACAAAGGGACACAAGATGCTGGAATATCACTGGATACCATACTTTGAAAAACCATGAAAATACTTACCTGCAGGAAGGAACTGCAGATGCTGGTTTATACTGAAGATAGACACAAAATGCTGGAGTAACGCAGCGGCTCAGACAGCATATCTGAATTAAAGGAAAAGGTGACGTTTCGGGTTGAAAACCTGCTTTTACTTATAATTTAACAATAATATAATTTACCAGTAGTAGAAACAGCATGGATGGGTGATGTTTTATAGACAATAGACAATAGGTGCAGGAGTAGCCCATTCGGCCCTTCGAGCCAGCACCGCCATTCAATGTGATCATGGCTGATCATCCACAATCAGTACCCCGTTCCTGCCTTCTCCCCATATCCCCTGACTCCACTATTTTTAAGAGCCCTATCTAGCTCTCTCTTGAAAGTATCCAGAGAACCGGCCTCCACCGCCCTCTGAGGCAGAGAATTCCACAGACTCACAACTCTCTGTGCGAAAAATTGTTTCCGTTCTAAATGGCTTACCCCTTATTCTTAAACTGTGGCCCCTGGTTCTGGACTCCCCCAACATCGGGAACATGTTTCCTACCTCTAGCGTGTCCAAACCCTTAATAATCTTCTATGTTTCATATAAGATTCCCTCTCATCCTTCTAAACTCCGCAGTATACAAGCCCAGCCGCTCCATTCTCTCAGTTTTGGTTTGTAAACCTTCTCATGAGATGCTGCCTGACCCGCTGAGTTACTCCAGCACTTTGTGTGCTTTAGTTTAAATCAACATCTGCAGTTCATTTGTTTCCACTGCTTGTAGACTATCAGTTCTTTCATCAGTGTGGCTGGACAGACGGGAGTGTGTCATTAAGGAGCAGCATACAAGGAATGCTGGGCAGTTTGTGTGTATAAATCTTATCTTAAGCCAGTTGTGGAAAATAATGCACATGTCCCATCTCCAGGCTGGGGGAGGGGGAGAGGGGGAGGGGGAGAGGGAGAGGGGAGAGAGAGGGGGAGAGAGAGGCAGAGAGATACAGAGACAGAGAGAGAGAGACAGAGAGAGATACAGACAGAGAGAGAGACAGAGAGAGAGAGAGAGAGAGGTCGTGTTTTCTTCTCAGCTCTGCAGTTGAGAAGGATTGGAGCAGCCTTTCCAGGATTTTGCCGTTGGAGAGGGCACAGACCCAGGGGGGCTTCATAGTTCAACTTATTGTTGGGCTGTTGAAGCTTTTCTCTGGTCTGGGGAGCCTCCATCTGTGTGAAGATTCCTGAGTTTCTCCACATTGTCGAGGGTGCGGTTGGCGTTGGCGGATTGCCAAGAGTGCCTGTGATCTCAGTGGGTTGAAGTTGTGCGGTGTCTTTGTCGTTTTTGGCACCGCTTCTCTGCCCTAAAGTCATTTTGCTCAGTGCGGCTGCCTGGCTTAATGTGAAGAAGGTACTTTTGCGTCCAGCGCGACTGGGATCGAGTTTCCCGTAAGCTGCTCTTGGCTGTGGACGAACCTGGGGACTTTCCTGCTTCAGCTGGAGGTTTCTGTTTTCTGCTGCCTGTCTTTGACTGTGACTGTCTCTGGGACTTAACTTGGAGCTGTGCTGCTGAGGGGCTTGGAGCTGGTTTGTGCCTCTGTGAGGATGGCGATGGAAGGGGCGCGGCCGAAGGTCCGGACCTACGCAGCGACGGCATCAGTGGCGGGTGCGAGGCCATCTGAGCTTGAGCCTCATGTTGACTTGGATGGGGACAGTTTTGGAATTTCTGTTCAAACTGGGCCTATGATGTCGAGGGGGGTAATTACGAAGGCCATGAATGAACTTCTTGGGAGGGGGGCTATTGTCTCTTCTGAGCTCGAAAGGGGAAAGGTGGAGATGATACTTAAGACCCGGGAGTGTGTGGCCCGAGCGTTGGAGGAGGGGATCTCAGTGGGGGGGGTCCACGTACAGGTGGATCCGTGGGTATCCAGGGTGAGACCGGTTCTCCTGCGGAGCTGCCCCACTTATTTTTCGGATGCAGTGCTTATTCCACACCTGTCCAAGTTCGGGGAGGTGCGGTCTAAATGTTTTCGTCTCTTGCATCCCGGGGGGGACCCGGAGGAAAAAGGGGTCTTCAGTTTCAAGAGGAGGGTGTTCATGAAGGTGGGTGAGGGGGATGGTGCCGAGGGGAGTTTTGAGGTGGTGCATAAGGGTGTACCCAGAACCGTGCGTTGGAGTTGGGGCAAGGCACGGTGTCATGCGTGCGGCGAATTTGGACATCTCCGTAGGGAGTGTCTTTTTCGCGGGGGCACTGCTAGAGGTTCTAGTGCAGTGGCCCAGGAAAGCACTGCTGGCCCATCTGGGGTGGCTTGTCAAACCTCAGCGGCGCGGGGTGGTACTGCTGACCCGGCTGAGGCTGCCAGTTCTGCCTTGGTGACCCGGGGCGGCAGTGCTAAGCCTTCTGGGTCCAGAGGTTCCGCTTTGGGGACCCTGGGCAGTGAGAGCCCAAGCCCCCCACGTCCCCTACGTCTTGCGCCTGTGGCGGTGGATGGAGGTGGGGCGCAGGAGGAGGGGAGTGTTGAGGGGGGATTTTGGGAGAAGCAGGGGAAGCACAATAAGAAGAAGGAGAGGGATAGGGCCGCCCGAGCGAAGAAAGTGCAATCGGGTGAGTTTAGCTCCAGTGTGGTGCAGACTGCACCTGCTGGGGCCCAGGGGGGAGTTGTGGTGGCTCGGAAGGGGGTAAAGAAGCCTAAACGTGTGGGTGGCAAAGTGGTTGGGGGTAATGTGGAGGCGGATGACCCTTCCCTTATGGAGGTTACCGCACCTCCGCATGCGAGTGGGACTAAAAGGAGGCATCTGCCTGGTGAAGAGGAGGAAGGGCGTGGGTCCAGAGCGAAGGGGATGTCTTTCTCCGGGCTTTCCACCACTGAGGTGGCTGAAAGTGGTCTTGACCCGGTGTCTTCTGGGTCGGTGGTTGGGCCTTCTCTTCATGGATCTACAGCGGGTGTCACCGGACTGGGTGCTGAAGTTGATTCCGGTGGAGGTAGGTCCACTGGGCGGGAGTCTGTCCCTTCATCTCAGGGGCCCTCTGAGGGAGTTATCTCGGCGGGTGCTGTGGTTAGCTCCCTTGGGGGTGTACCCTCTGGGTCGGATGAGGTCCCCTCGTTTCAGAGGCCTACTGAGGGTGCTAGCACGTTAGGTGACGTGGTTGGCTCCTCTGGTAGTGTGCCCTCTGTGACGGGGGATGCGCAGAGTCAGGCTGAGGGGGGAGTTTCGGGGGTGTTGTCGTTCAAGTCTGTGCTCCATATCAGTGCCAGTGGAGGTGCTGGGGGGCGGGATGCCTCACCGGATGAGTTGTCTGGGGTGAGGTTAATGGCAGGTGGTGATTCTCTGGGTGATGCCTGTGGAGAGGGCACTCTGGATGATGTGGAGGTCAGGGCTGTTATGGGACGTGATCCTCTTTCAGACTCCGAGGGTGCCAGTGTTCCACAGGCCCTGGGGATGCCTCTTGTTGTTGCTTCCCCAGGCCCAGAGGAGGAGGGTGATGGTAGCGTGCAGGAGCCCAGCCATTCAGAGGGCTGCGAGTCTCAGGCAGGGGTGTTGGGACCCACCCCCAGCATTGATCCGGGTGGTCGTGTCATGGCTGTGGAGGAGGACAGCGATGCGGCCAGTGGGGGGGGCACAGAGAGTGATTTGTCAGACAGTTCTGGTCTTTCTGAGGTTGTTGATTCAGGTGCGAGCGGGTTGGCTGCGAGCCCAGACTCCAAGGCCGTGTCTGAGGCGAAGCTTATTGTTGAGGTGCGAGAGTTCTTAAAAATAAGTCGTGCTCCCAAAACATTATGGTTTGCCGCTACAAGGCGGTGGGAGGATTGTCTAGATGTGCAGGAGAGTCTCGAGGCTATCCTTAGTAACAAGGATAGTGGTCTTTCTGACTCGGATTTGGGGCAGTTTTGGGGTTTGTTGAAGGTCCTCAGAAAAGGACCTCCTGTGACTACAGGGAGTGTGAGGGTCACAATCTAATGTGTCTACACATTCACAGTAGCTACATTAAATTTAAATGGGAGTAGAGCGAGTTTTCGAAGATTTCAGCTCTTATCAGCCCTAAGGGAGGGGAGATTTGCAGTTTGTTATCTGCAAGAGACACATACCGTTGCTAGTGATGAACCTACCTGGCAACTGGAGTGGGAAGGGAGGGTTTATATGAGCCATCTCAGCTCAAATTCGAGTGGGGTGGCTTTTCTGTTGGCCCCAAATTTTCTGCCAAGCATTTTAAAAGTGCAGGAAGTGGTGCCAGGACGTTTGCTCCATCTGGCCGTGAGCCTGGATGGCATGCCGTTGCATTTCATTAACGTGTATGCCCCTAGCTCCGGCACGATGCAGGCCGGCCTGCTTCGGGAGGTGAATGCTCTGTTGGGCACTATTGATAGGGGAGAGTGTGTCTTCCTTGGTGGGGACTTTAATTGCACACTTGAGGTGCGGGACCGTTCTGGTACTCAGTGTGCGCCTGCTGTAGCGAAGAAGCTGAGAGGCTTGATTGACTCCTTTGAGTTGGTTGATGTTTGGAGGGACCTTCACCCTGATTCCACTGCTTTTTCGCGGAGGTCTGAGGGCGGTGGTTCCCGCATTGATCGGTTTTATATTTCCCGAGCGTTTGTTTCCCGTGTCTCAGCGGCCTCAATGCGGCTGGTGCCGTGCTCGGACCATTGTCTGGTGCGTGTGGATTTCAATCCAGCGTGCGCTCGGGCTGGGTCCGCGTACTGGCACTTTAACAACAGGCTGCTGGAGGATCGGTGTTTCCGGGAGTCATTCACTCGGTTTTGGGTGAAGTGGAGAGAGAGGCAGAGGTGCTTCTCTTCCCTTAGGCAGTGGTGGGATGTGGGTAAAGCTCACATCCGTCTCTTTTGTAAGGAATATACATGGGGGTCGACTGGGAGGCGGGACTCAGCGGTCGAGAAGCTGGAGAGGGAGATACAGGACGCTGAGTCTCGCCTGGGTCAGTTTGGTGAAGACTCCAGCGAATGGGGAGAGTTTCAGAGGAAGAAGGAGGTTTTGAGGAGTCTGCTGCTTGAGCGATCTCGAGGCGCTTATGTGAGGTCTCGGGTCCAGATGCTGCACGAGCTGGACCGAGCGTCGCCTTTCTTTTTCTCTTTGGAGAAGGGGCGGGGAGCTCGAAAACAGCTCGTGGAGTTGCTTGCAGATGACGGCTCCTCTGTCACTGATCCAGAGAGGATTAATGCCTTGGTTAGGTCCTTTTATGGGTCCCTGTTCTCTGCGGAAGGATTCAGTGTGGAGGCTCAGCAAGATCTGTGGGAGGGTCTACCGACCGTAGATAGGGGGGAGGCTGATCTTCTTGATGGCCCCTTATCTTTGGAGGAGTTGACTCGCGCCTTGATTCAGCTCAGGAGGGGTAAGTCCCCCGGGCTGGATGGGTTGACGGTGGAGTTTGTTAGAGCATTCTGGGACGTCCTAGGGGGTGACTATATGTTGGTTCTGGGGGAGAGCCTGGCAACTGGAGTGATGCCTCTCTCGTGGCGTAGGACGGTTGTTGTCTTGCTGCCTAAGAAGGGCGAACTCCGTTTGTTGAAGAACTGGCGTCCAGTCTCTCTCCTTTGCACAGAATGTAAAATTTTTGCACGGGCAATGGCAAATTGCCTGGGCTCCGTGCTGCATCAAGTGATTCATCCTGATCAATCTTATACAGTCCCTGGCCGGTCCATCCAGGATAACATCCACCTGGTTAGGGACCTGATTCATTTAGTCCAGGGTACTGGTGAGTCAGCTGCTTTTCTGTCTCTTGATCAGGAGAAGGCTTTTGATAGGGTAGAGCATGAATACCTATTTGGGACGTTGCAAGCGTTTGGGTTTGGACCACACTTCGTGGCCCGGGTCCGGCTTTTGTACGCTGCTGCGGAGTGTCTTGTAAAGGTTAATGGCGCGGTGCTATCTCCTTTTCATTTTGGGAGGGGGGTCCGCCAGGGGTGCCCTATGTCGGGCCAGTTGTATTCGGTCTGTGTGGAGCCGTTCCTGTGTCTTCTTCGGAGGAGGTTGACAGGCCTGGCCTTACCTGGGCCGCGGGTTGAGGTGATTCTATCGGCGTATGCCGATGACGTACTTCTTATGTTCACTGATCCTGGTGACCTGCGGAGGATGCGTGACTGCCAGGAGATATTCTCGGCTGCATCTTCTGCTAGGATTAACTGGAGTAAGTGCTCTGGACTTTTGGTGGGTCAGTGGCGGGTAGACTCCCTGCCGGAGGAGATGGCATTGTATGCGTGGAGTACCACGCACCTCCTCTATCTGGGGGTGTACCTGAGTCCCACTGAGGATGTTTGGCCGGCAAACTGGCAAGAGTTGGAGACGAAGGTGGTTGCTCGGCTGGGGCGCTGGTCAGGCCTGCTTGGAGTTCTCTCCTTTCGGGGGAGGGTGCTGGTCATAAACCAGCTGGTGGCCTCTATGTTATGGTACCGGCTGGCTACTCTTGTCCCGCCCTCTATATTTGTAACTGCTATACAGAAGAAGCTGGTGGATTTCTTTTGGGGAAATAGGAAGCATTGGATTTCCGCGGCGGTCCTGAGTCTTCCGTTAGAGGAGGGCGGCCAGTCCTTGGTGTGCGTGCGCACCCAGGTGGCGGCTCTCCGTCTCAGGACTCTGCGGAGATACATGTATGTAGAGAACCCTCCCAGATGGCACGCTCTGGCCACGTATTTTTTTCGTCAGGGTCGTTGCCTAAGGGGGGTCTCGCGGCTCCCGGTGGCGGGTGTCAGTCGACCCGCTCTAAGGGGCTTGCCTGTTTTCTATAGGGATGTGTTAAGAGTGAGGAATTTGGTGGTGTTCAGCCAGAGTGTTGTTCCGCGAGGAGAGGGGGATGTTGTGGCTGCGGGTGTGGCTGGTCCTCATCCTGTCATGGTGGTTGTCGAGGAGAGGCGCGAGCCTAGAGTGGTTCAGATAGAGCTTACCCCTGCTCCGTCAGATCTGCTCATCGGGCCTAGGCTTCGGGATATTTCTCGGCCTCCGGCTCCGCATAATCTGAGCTGTCTTTCTGAGATGACCAGCATGCCATTTTGTGATGCAAGGAGACGCGCACTGTACAGGATGCTCCTGCACATTCTGAACCACCGTGCCTTCGTCTCCCGTCCTGACTCACCATGGAGGACGGTGTTACCATCCGAAGGCGGCGGGGGGCCCCAGTGGGGGTCCTTCTATAAGGGAGTTGTACCCCTTTATATTGGGGACCTGGGGTGGAGAGTGCTGCATGGAGCGGTGGTTTGTAATAAACTTTTGAGTCGGTTCACGGGCTCGTCTGCCGCATGTATTTTCTGCGGAGAGGAGGAGACCGTATTCCATGTGTATATGGAGTGTGTGAGGTTACTGCCCCTGTACCAATATCTGAAGGGGCTGTTCCTCAAGTTCTGGCTGCATTTTAGCCCCACAATCCTGGTGTTTGGACACAAGGCGGGGAGTGGGGAGAGCCGAGTGTGGGGGGGGGACTTACCTGTCGGTTTGCTCCTTGGCCTGGCCAAGATGGCGTGCACGTGTGTCCCTGGAGAGGGAACACGCGGTGTTCACGGGGACTCTGGAGGCCTTCCGTCAGCGCTGGTCGCCGCGTGGGGTTGAGGCGATTATAAATGAATGTACTGCTGTACTACAATGATCTGTTCATTATAGTGTGATTTTTGATTGTGTTTTGATGTGTTGTATTTTATGATTTGTGTTGAATAAAGTTTTTGAAATGAAAAAAAAAAAGAGATACAGAGAGAGACAGAGAGAGAGGCAGAGAGGGACAGGGAGAGAGAGAGAGAGACAGGGAGACGGAGAGAGAGAGAGACAGAGAGAGAGAAACTTCTGCTAAAGAATGCGGCCTGCTATGACTTACGACTAATCCCCCCTGTAAAACGGTCACCATGGCAACCGAGATGGCAGCAGCTTCCAGTGGAATGTCTGTCCACACCACAGATATTCAGGGAAGGAACTGCAGGTGCTGGTTTAAACCACAGAAAGACACAAAATGCTGGAGTAACTCAGCAGGACAGGCAGCATCTCTGGAGAGACGGAATGGGTGACATTTTGGGTCGAGACCACTTCTTCAGACAGAGAAATATTCCCTTGTTCTCCCTCTCTCTCTCCCACCCTTCCCCCATCCAAATTCTCTGGCCAGTCTGACTCTCCTCCTGATTAAATGTTACCTCTGTGTGCTTCGTTGCCGCCTTCCCCGAGCTAACAACGATCTGGTCTAAATTTTCCTTGAACTTGATCCCCTTTGATGTCTCGTTTTCACTCCTTGCCCTCCCATATCTCTGTGTCTCCCTCTTCCCTGATTCTCAGCCTGGAGAAGGGTCTCGACCCGAAACGTCACACTTTCCTTCTCTCCAGAGATGCTGCCGGTCCCGCTGAGTTACTCCAGCTTTTTGTGTCTATCTTTGAAGATATTCCCTTCCCAGTATTCCTGTTGTTTAGAGGACAAGCCCACGAAGGCAATAGACAATAGACAATAAACAATAGGCGCAGGAGTAGGCCATTCGGCCCTTCGAGCCAGCACCGCCATTCAATGTGATCGTGGCTGATCATCCTCAATCAGTACCCCGTTCCTGCCTTCTCCCCATATCCCCTGACTCCACTATCTTTAAGAGCCCTATCTAGCTCTCTCTTGAAAGCATCCAGAGAACCGGCCTCCACCGCCCTCTGAGGCAGAGAATTCCACAGACTCACAACTCTCTGTGAGAAAATGGTGTGATTGAAGATTGATTTAATACTCCTAATTCCATAGAAACAACATTCCATTTGCCATAGAAGGTAGACAAAAATGCTGGAGAAACTCAATGGGTGAGGCAGCATCTATGGAGCGCAGGAAATAGGCGACGTTTCGGGCCGAAACCCATTTGGATTTATTGATTGTTTAACTCAGCCTAGAGTGGCTCTGACATGTTTAACATTAAAAGTGCCTTCGTTTAGTGGAACATTTCGGACAAAGCATTTGTAACGTTGTACAGCACAGAAGGCCCTTCAGCCCGCCTCAGTGATGCTGGCTCTGGTACCGATCTATGCTAATCACATTAGATGAACCCGGTCCATCACCTACTGACCTCCCCACCATCGAAGGGATTTATCGGAGTCGCTGCTTCAAGAAGGCAGCCAGCATCAGCAGAGACCCACACCACCCTGGCCACGCTCTCATTTCACCCCTGCCACAGACCAGGAAGAAGGTTCAGGAGCCTGAAAACTGTAACGCCCAGGTTCAGGGACATCCGGCTATTCAACACAACAATTTCAAATAGGCTCTGAATGGGACAAATGGTAACAAAACACTTTCCTGGCCAAGTACCTGTCCAAATGCCTTCTAAAGATTGTGATAGTTTAGTTTAGGAACCGGGGCCCTTCGGCCCATCAAGCCCATTCCATCACCCATGCACTCTTCGATGTTTTCCCACTTTCAAATCTGGCCAATTTTCAAAAGCCAATCAACCTGCAAACACACAACCTTGGGATGTGGTTGGAAACCGGAAACATAGAAAGTAGGTGCAGGAGTAGGCCATTCGGCCCTTCGAGACAGCGCCGCCATTCAATGTGATCACGGTTGATCATTCAAAATCAGTACCCCGTTCCTGCCTTCTCCCCATGTCCCTTGATTTTTAGTTAGCCCTAAGAGCTAAATCTAACTCTTGAATACATCCACCCGGAGAAAACCAACGCGGTCACAAGGAGAACGGACAAACTCCGTACAGACAGCTCCCGTGGTCAGGATCTCTGGCGCTGTGAGGCAGCAACTCTACCGCTGTGCCACCATTAGAATTAATTCACGGTCAGTCCCTCTGCTGAAGGACGCGGGTTTGTCCTATTTACTCTCTCTAGTCCTCTCCAATACGCCTCAATTGTGTTTCCTATCAGTTTATCCCAGCTCCAAAGAAAACACCTTTGACCTTCTTCTTGACGACAACTCTCCAGTTAAAACATTCTCTGCATTCTCTCCAACCCAGTCGATCCAAATTCCCTTCCGTTGACTCCATTCACACCTCACGCTGCCTCGGCAAGGCCAGCAGCCAAGATCTTATAGCAAGCAAGATAGACCACTCCTTCTAAATGCAATGGGCTGATGTGTAGTACGCAACGGAGCAGAACGTGGGCCTTTTTTTCATCCATTTCCGTAACCCGACCTGACCCGACTCGCAGTGTAATCAACGTTGCGGGGGAACAGTTTGTGTTACTAAATTATAATTCTGAAAATGAGGAGAAGATTTTTCCAAAATAACTTTTATTTTTACGAGGATGTTTCCGTAATCGGCTTCCGTCCCCACACTAGTATCTTTGCTCCGCTACGGGATCGTTGGTGCGGAGACGGAATCCGGTTACGGAAATGGGGCCGAAAATTACCCATGAATCTGCCCATGACCGTACTACGTCTTTTTCGTGGAGTGGACCATCTTGCTCGCTGAAGGATCTTTGACCAGCAGCATAATCAAGGACGAGTTGCAAATCAAGGACCAGTCGCACCCTGGCCGCTCCCTCTTCTCCCCTCTCCCATCGGGCAAAAGGTACAAAAGTGTGAAAACAAACGCACACCTCCAGATCCAGGGACTGTCCTTGAAGCTTGCAAGCTGTCCTTAATTGAACCAAGAGAGTAAAGGCAGTTGCTTCGAGCCATGCAGCATGGAAACAGGCCATTTGGCCCAACTTGTCAATTCTGACCAAGATGCCCCAGCTAGGATTATACTATTTACTTGTGGTATGGCCCATATCCCTCTGAAACATTCCAATCCATGAACTTGTCCAAGTGTAGACACAAAAACCTGTAGTCGTTCAGGCAGCTTCTCTGGTGAAAAGAAATAGCTGATGTTTCGGGTCGAGACCCTTCGTCAGACTGAGAACGTGGAGTGAGAGGGAACTGGGACTGACTGGGACTTATTCAGACTGAGAGTGAACTGTCATCGGTATAAACCAGCATCTGCAGTTCCTTCCTACATATTTTGTCCGTTACACCCAGGGCAACATGTTTCATATATATCCACCACACCTCTCAGTACACCAATTCTCAGCAGAGTGATTTACTAAAAACAAACTGCTAGAGAAATTCAGCAGTTTGTATTAATACAAGCTGCTGAATTAATCCTATTAATACAGCTTGATGTCAAGAGTCAACAAATATTTTATTGTCATGTGTCCCAGACAGAACAATGAAATCCTTACTTGCAGCAGCACAACACAATGTGCAAGCATTGTAGACTGTAACCGATATAATAAATGGGGAAGAACAGTTCAGTATACACATGCACGCGCACGCAAGCACACATGCTGAATATATACGCTAGCACACATGCACATACATATATACACATGCATACATATGTACCGATAAAAAACAAACAATAATAGTGCAATAATAGTCTATGTAGTTCAGAGCTTAATGGATGTTGTTGCGTTTAATAGCCTGATGGCTGTGGGGAAGAAGCTGCTCCTGAACCTGGGCGTTACAGTTTTCAGGCTGTTGTACCTTCCTCCCAGTGACAGGGGTGAAATGAGTGCAAGTTTTGCTCTTGGCTGCAAACCTTTCATAATCTGCCCAGGTGCCGCGGATTTATCCAGCGCTCGTTTTAATTCCCTCGCTAAACCTAATGTTTTGTCTTTCTCTCCCTTGAAGATATTGGGGTTATTTCTGGCATCCCAGCGGACTCACCAGGTAGAGAGTGAAGCTTCTGTGCAAGTGCTTTGTCCGTTCTGTGTCTCATTTCCAGTTGTCCAAGTTTTGTGAAAGTTGTTGTTGTTGTTGTTGGTGGTGGTGGTGACAATTGGTTGGTTTCACCGCGGCTCTTCGTCTTGTGATGTTCCTGCATTTTGCACAAATTCCATAAATCCTGCATTATGAAATATTCCAATTCCATAATTGGAATTTTTGCAATTATCAAGCTTTGAAATTGTGTGCTAAAAATATTCAGTGCTTGTGTCTGAAATGTGTTCACTGTGACAAAACTATTTTGGTTTTACCTTGATGTGTCTTGTTTCCCAGATTATGGTATGTCTATCACCTGTGGAATGCCCAAAGTTCTTCTGAGGCAATTTGCAGACAAAATGGGGGACTTTCAGTCAGGCCATGGGTATTTCTCAAGTGTGGGAGGACTTGGGGGAAGAGAATACTTAACATGTTGAATTGTCACAGCACTCAGTTGAACAGGATAAGTGAGTCACTCAGTCCGCCTGAGCCCACCTGATCTCCCGGTTGCTCAACACTTTAACTCCCCCTCCCATCCCCACACTGACACTTTCTGTCCTGGGCCTCCTCCACCGTCAGAGAAACAGCACCACATATTTCGCGTGGGCAGCTGACAACCCAGTGGTATGAACATGGCGAATGGTATGTTAGCTTTCATAGCAAAAGGATTTGAGTATAGGAGCAGGGAGGTTCTACTGCAGTTGTATAGGGTCTTGGTGAGACCACACCTGGAGGATTGCGTACAGTTCTGGTCTCCAAATCTGAGGAAGGACATTATTGCCATAGAGAAGGTTCACCAGACTGATTCCTGGGATGTCAGGACTGTCTTATGAACAAAGACTGCATAGACTTGGTTTATACTCTCTAGAATTTAGGAGATTGAGAGGGGATCTTATAGAAACTTACAAAATTCTTAAGGACAAGCTAGATGCAGGAAGATTGTTCCCAATGTTGGGGAGGTCCAGGGCAAGGGGTCACAGCTTAAGGATAAGGGGGAAATCCTTTAGGACCGAGATGAGAAGGACTTTTTTCACACAGAGAGTGGTGGGTCTCTGGAACTCTCTGCCACAGAGGGTAGTTGAGGCCAGTTCATTGGCTATATTTAAGAGGGAGTTAGATGTGGCCCTTGTGGCTAAGGGGATCAGAGGATATGGAGAGAAGGCAGGTACGGGATATTGAGTTGGATGATCAGCCATGATCATATTGAATGGCGGTGCAGGCTCGAAGGGCCGAATGGCATACTCTTGCACCTAATTTCTATGTTTCTATGTTTCTAACATTGACTTCTCTAACTTCAAATAACCCTAGCTTTCCCTCTCTCTCCATCCCTCCCTCATCCTAGTTCTTCGACTAGTCCGACAGTCCTCCTGATTGGATTTTACCTTTATATGCTTCATTGTCACCTTCCCCTAGCTTACAATGATGTATTTTACATTTTCCTTGATTAAACATCCCTTCTGATGTCTCGTTTTCACACCTTAACCTTCCATATCTCTGTGTCTCCCTCTCGCCTGACTCTCAGTCCGAAGAAGGGTCCCGACCCGGAACATCACCCATTCCTTCCACCCAGAGATGCTGCCTGTCCCCCTGAGTTACTCCAGCGTTTTGTGTCTATCTTCAGGATAAGTAAACAATTACAATGAACTGCTTTTTCAAGATGGCCGGCAGAAATAATTTAAAAAAACAGATTGTCATTGAATAACCTAAGTTTGTACACGGCAGTACACAGTGGTAGAGCTGCTGCCTCACAGCGCCAGAGACCTTGGTTCAATCCTGACTACGGGGGCTGCCTTCATGGAACTTGTATGTTCTCCCCGTGACCGGCGTGGCTTTTCTCCGGGCGCTCCGGTTTCCTCCCACACTCCAAAGATGTACAGGTTTGTAAGTTAATCGGTTCGGTAAAAGGATAAATTGTCCCTAGTGCATGTAGGGTAGTGCGAGTGACGGGGCGATCGCTGGTCAGCGCGGACTCCTTGGGACGAAGCTATATCTCTAAAGTCCAACGCCTAAACAATTGTGCTGCAAACCTCCAGCACATGTGATAAATAGACAATAGGTGCAGGAGTAGGCCATTCGGCCCTTCGAGCCAGCACCGCCATTCAATGTGATCATGGCTGATCATCCACAATCAGTACCCCGTTCCTGCCTTCTCCCCATATCCCCTGACTCCGATATTTTTAAGAGCCCTATCTAGCTCTCTCTTGAAAGCATCCAGAGAACCGGCCTCCACACTCACCACTCTCTGTGAGAAAAAGTGTTTCCTCATCTCAGTTCTAAATGGCTTACTCCTTATTCTTAAACTGTGGCCCCTGGTTCTGGACTCCCCCAGCATCAGGAACATGTTTCCTGCCTCTAGCGTGTACAAACCCTAAACAATCTTATATGCTTCAATGAGACCCCCTCTCATCCTTCTAAACTCCAGAGTATACAAGCCCAGCTGATCCATTCTCTCAGGATATGACAGTCCCGCCGTCCCGGGAATTAACCTTGTAACTCTACGCTGCACTCCCTCAATAGCAAGAATATCCTTCCTCAAATTAGGGGACCAAAACTGCACACGATACTCCAGGTGTGGTCTCACTAGGGCCCTGTACAACTACAGAAGGACCTCTTTGCTCCTATGTTCGATTCCTCTTGTTATAAAGGCCAACAAATCTGAGAGGAGGTTTAAAATAAAGACATTCTGAGAACGAAGGCTGCCTAGCTCTTCAGCCTGTTCTTGGTTTGACTGCACAGTCTGTTCATCTCAATTGTCGTCCACTAAATATTATCTGATTGATTGCCATCTTTCCTCTCTAAATGTGGAGACGTTGCACTTTACAAAATCCAATTAGAAGGATTTGATGTGGCTCCACTATGTACGGGGCCTGGCCAATAGCTTTCACTGTATTGATTTGCGGTGGGGGAGGTTGGGCTAAATTGCTTTTAGACCATTTCCCAGCGAAAATAAAAAACCTCGCCCTTCCTGGGGAAACGGCGAGAGAACTGACAACGCTGAGGCGAAGAAACATTCAAAGGTATTTTTTGTTTAGGTTTAAAACCTTGTCTGTTTTAAGAAAGAAAGCAGTGGGTCTGTTTTGGCATTAACGTCTCTGCCTTACTGATTGGAAATATTTGAGCCGGCCAGAATTAGCCCGAGTCTGGTTGAGGGATACAGCGCAGAAACAGTGCCCTTTGGCCCACCGAGTCCGCGCCGACCAGCGATCACCCGATTACACAGATCCTACTCCCTACGCACTAGGGAAAATTTACAGAGGCCATTTAAACCGACAAACCCGCACGTCTTTGGATTGTGGAAGGAAACCCTCGGGGAGAACATGCAAACTCCGTACAGGCAGCACCCGTAGTCAGGATCGAACCCGGGTCTCTGGCGCTGTGAGGCAGCAACTCTACCGCTGCGCCACCGTGCTGCCCCTGTGTTCTGCATTCGAACAGTATTCATTGTTCTAACTGTCCACACTTAGCTTGCGATATATATATATATAACACTTAATATGATAAAAGTGCTTCAGCTGCTCAGTGAGTCCTGCCCATTCCTATCTCCTCCAGTTGAACTCCGCTTGAAGTGGGAGACAGACAATAGAGCATTCTCCGCATCCCTCTGTTGATATAATTCTCTAGTATAACCTTAAGGAATCCTTAAATCATCTTGATCTGATATGTAAAGATGGCCTCTCCTTCGCTCGGACAGCTGCAGCCGACTCCCTTGAAACTGGAGCGTCAGAGGTTGAGGAGAGACCTGATGATTATGAAGGACGTCACTTGTAGAGATACAGCACGGAAGCAGGCCCTTCGGCCCACCAAGACCTGACCAACCCGCGATTCCCGCCCATTAACACTATGCCGTACAAACAAGAGGGACAATTTTTACATTTGCTCCCAGCCAATTAACCGACAAACCTTGAATCAAGATTCAGGATTTAAATTAAGCGTCACATGTACCGATTAAGGTACCGTGAAATTTGTGCGTCTTGGGAGTGTGGGGGGAAACCGGAGCACCCGGAGAAAACCCCGGCAGGTCACGGGGAGAACGTGCAAATTCCGTACCGGCAGCACCCGTCCGTAGTCAGGATCGAACCCGGTTCACTAGCGCTGTGAGGCGGCAACTCCACCACTGCGCCAACATTGAAAGGGTAGAGGTTCCCCTCCCCCCAGTGTGGAAATATTACAGACTAGAGGGCAGAGCTTTAAAGTGAGAAGGGCAAAGTTTAAAGGAGATGTGTGGGGGTAAGATGTTTTACGCAGAGGGTGGTGGGTGCTTGGAACCTGCTGTTGGGGGGGAGGGGGGAAGACACTTTTGGATAGGCACGTGGATATGCAGGGAATGTTGGGATATGGGTGATCTGCAGGCAGAGGAGATTAGTTTGACTTGGCATCAAGTTTGGCATTAGAGGGGATTAGTTACATTTAATTTGGATCATCGTGAGTCTAAGGGCTGTACTTCGATATGTTCTAAACCCTCTCCACTCCAAGTCTGCTTCAGCAGATTCATGGGGGTGGGGGGGGGGGGTCAAAGACAAACTGTCTGCACCCAATTCTGTAGCTCCAATTGCCATTATAGGGCGGCACAGTGGCGCAGCGGTAGAGTTGCTGCCTCGCAGCGCCAGAGACCCGGGTTCGATCCCGACTACAGGTGCTGTCTGTACGGAGTTTGTACGTTCTCCCCGTGACCCGCGTGGGTTCCCTCCGGTTTCTTAGGTTTCCCTGCTGTGTCTTTCAATCAATCCATTTCAAAAACTTCAGATCGACACAAAAAGATGGAGTAACTCAGCAGGTCAGGAGAAAAGGAATAGGTGACGTTTCGGGTCGGGACCCACCTTCAGAAGCTCAACTTCAGTGCCAGGAGACCGACTCGATTGACTATAGACAATAGGTGCAGGAGGAGGCCATTCAGCCCTTTGAGCCAGCACCGCCATTCAATGTGATCATGGCTGATCATCCACAATCAGTACCCCGTTCCTGCCTTCTCCCCATATCCCCTGACTCCGCTATCTTTAAGAGCCCTATCTAGCTCTCTCTTGAAAGCATCCAGAGATTGCGATTTTAGCTTCAACATTGTTTTTTCTTCCCCTACATGGAAGGTGCACATCTGTATTTGTTTAACTATATGTCACATAGTGTCATATAGTGATACAGTGTGGAAACAAGCCCTTCGGCCCAACTTGCCCACACCGGCCAACAATGTCCCATCTACACCAGTCCCACCTGCCTGCGCTTGGCCTGCCCGGCCTCCAAACCTGTCCTATCCATGTACCTGTGCGGAAATGCTTTGCCCATTGCTGTTGTCTTCTTATTGAACTCAATGTAATGTCTGAAGGATCTGAATGGAAACTTATTGGATTGTGTGTTGAGAAGTATATTTTGTTATGTGGAATGTTGTAATTGCAAATGTTTGAGCCCCATTTGTGTTGGCAGAATACACATGTTGAGCCTCTCTATTCCCTCTGCTCTCTAGGTGAAGATAATGGACCTTACTATGATCCCTCCAATGGTACAAGAGATCCAGGAACGCCCAGTAATTCAGAGGTAATTGTTTCCTCACTTCCTGTATCTCCGTAGCTCTGCAAACCGGCAATATCGGGAAATAGCTTTCACGATGTGACTTATGACTGATAATATGCCAGCTTTTCACCATGTATCAGAAGCAAAGACAGTGGGCTGATGGACACAGAGTGCTGGAGTAACTCAGCGGGTCAAGCAGCATCTGTGGAGAACATGGATAGGTGACGTTTCACAGAGTGCTGGAGTAACTCAGCGGGTCAGGCAGCATCTGTGGAGAACATGGATAGGTGACGTTTCACAGAGTGCTGGAGTAACTCAGCGGGTCAGGCAGCATCTGTGGGGAACATGGATAGGTGACGTTTCACAGAGTGCTGGAGTAACTCAGCGGGTCAGGCAGCATCTGTGGAGAACATGGATAGGTGACGTTTCACAGAGTGCTGGAGTAACTCAGCGGGTCAGGCAGCATCTGTGGAGAACATGGATAGGTGACGTTTCACAGAGTGCTGGGGTAACTCAGCGGGTCAGGCAGCATCTGTGGAGAACATAGATAGGTGACGTTTCAGGATGGGACCCTTCTTCAGTCTGAGTTCAGTTTAGTGCCAGCCCAAGGTACAGTGAAAAGCTTTTTATTGCGTGCTAACCAGCCAGCGGAAAGACAATACATGAGCCATTTACTGTTTATAGATACTGGATGAGGGAATAACGTTTTTTTCCTAGATTCCTCTTTTCATTACAAGGGGACATTGTTGTTCTTCAGGACTTGATTGCCGTGTTAAGGTCATTGAACAGTTAAACAATCTAGTCTGAAGAAGGGTCCAGAGCCGAAACGTCACCTCTCCATATTCTCCAGAGATACTGCCAGACCCGCTGAGTTAATAGACAATAGACAATCGGTGCAGGAGTAGGCCATTCGGCCCTTCGAGCCAGCACCGCCATTCAATGCGATCATGGCTGATCATCCACAATCAGTACCCCGTTCCTGCCTTCTCCCCATATCCCCTGACTCCGCTATCTTTAAGAGCCCTATCTAGCTCTCTCTTGAAAGTATCCAGAGAACCGGCCTCCACCGCCCTCTGAGGCAGAGAATTCCACAGACTCACCACTCTCCATGTGAAAAAGTATTTCCTCATCTCCATTCTAAATGGCTTACCCCTTATTCTATGTGGCCCCTGGTTCTGGACTCCCCCAACATCGGGAACATGTTTCCTGCCTCTAGTGTCAGTGTCCAAACCCTTAATAATCTTATATGTTTCAATAAGATACCCTCTCTTCCTTCTAAATTCCAGAGTATACAAGCTCAGCCGCTCCATTCTATCAACTCATGATAGTCTCGCCATCCCGGATATTAACCTTGTGAACCTTCCCTAGGGAGAAGGCAGGAACGGGGTACTGATTGGGGATGATCAGCCATGATCACATTGAATGGCGGTGCTGGCTGGAAGGGCCGAATGGCCTACTCCTGCACCTATTGTCTATTGTTTGATGTTCTTGGAGCCATTTCTTCTCCCTTTACCTTCATGGCTGAACTCCCATGGGGATTGGTTAAAGGGACGTGAGTCTCCATTCGGCATTCTGATGCGATACGATAGAACTCTTATTTATAACAGGAGGGAAATTGATCTGCCAACAGTTATAAAAACACAAAATACAGTAGTTCCCAGGGATGAGCAGGGTGGAAATATCAAATACTGGAGAGAACTGCTTTAAAGTGAGAGGGGCAAAGTTTAAAGGAGATGTGTCGGGCAGTTTTTTTGCGTAGGTGGATGCCTGGATAATGCTACGGGGGGTGGTGTTGGAGGCAGAGAGTATAGTGGCATTGAAGAGACTTTTGGAGAGGCATAAGGGTATGGATGGACACGCTAGAGGCAGGAAACATGTTCCTGATGTTGGGGGAGTCCAGAACCAGGGGCCACAATTTAAGAATAAGGGGTAAGCTATTTATAACGGAGATGAGGAAACACTTTTTCACACAGAGAGTGGTGAGTCTGTGGAATTCTCTGCCTCAGAGGGCGGTGGAGGCCGGTTCTCCGGATACTTTCAAGAGAGAGTTAGATAGGGCTCTCAAAGATAGCGGAGTCAGGGGATATGGGGAGAAGGCAGGAACGGGGTACTGATTGTGGATGATCAACCATGATCACATTGAATGGCGGTGCTGGCTCGAAGGGCCGAATGGCCTACTCCTGCACCTATTGCCTATTGAGGGGTGTGGATTATGTGCATGCAGGTAATAGTTGGTTTTGGCATCATGTTCGGCACAGACGTTGTGGGCCGAAGGGCCTGTTCCTTTGTACTGTTATTTAGACGCTGAAACACTGCTCCTGCTATTAGTCTAGAGATGCAGCGGGGAAAAAGGCCCTTCGGCCCACCGAGTCCCCGCCGACCACCGACCACCCCGCACACTAGCACTATCCTACACACACAAGGGACAATTTACAATTGTACCAAGCCAATTAAGCTACAAACCTGCACGTCTTTGGAGTGTGAGAGAAGACCGATGTTCTCGGTGAAAACTCGCGTGGAAAACGCCCAACAAACAGCTAACAATGAACCGTTTCCTTCATCATCTCTTGAAACATATAAGATAGTTAAAGCCATGTCTCACGGTGCGAGTCCACCCACGAGTGACCCCAAGTGAAAGAAAAAAAGCAGACTCGTGGTCATGCACGAGATTCCAAGTTTATGTTCAAGTTTTTAACCGAGTTCCCACGGGTATGTCATTTCTGCGATGTTCCAAGTTCCGCTCCCGAGTTACCAAGTTCCCCTCCCGTTACTCTTGAGCCAACGGTGAATGAAGGTAAGTGTGTGAGGGTGTGAGAAGTCCATGCCGGGTCCCAGCCGGCCGGCCGGCCGCAGCCGCTGTTCTTTCACATCAGATTGTTTGGAGACGGAGCTCAGGGTTCGCCTCCTGAGCTGCTTTGGTGCCCAGGCATACATTGAGGCGGAGGGAGGTTGGGGGGGTGGCATGCGTGGGCGTCATTAATCTGTCTGTGGTGACAAGGCTCTTGGGTTAGGCTGGGATCATTCTCTGCGGGATGATCTTAGTGAGGGAGACATGTGTAGGAGAGGTGTACTGACTGTGTGGGCAGACACTTTGGTAGTGATTGCCCACCAGTCTCAAAAGCCGCTGTGTCTCCCTGTCCCTGAGATAGCAGGGGGCAATCCAACAACACAATACCCCCTCCCCCTCCACGCCAACACGAAGGGCAACGGTCCCAAGGCTTTGGGGTCAGAAACAGCGGGCAGGCGACAATCACCCGCCATAACGCGAGAGAGATCATGCGCTATTGTGGGTCTCCTTTGCACGTCGGTGTTTCTGTATTTCTCCATCTCATTGTTGACCCCGTCTGTCGCCACCCTCACCCCCACCCCTCTGCTTCCCGGCGATGTGTGTGACTCATTCCCTCCCCTCTCCAGCTCCCCGCCCATTGCACCGGGCGCGGGGGCTTCGCACCGTCTTCACGTCGGCGACGATCCCAAGGCTTTAGACGGAAGGCAGACGCAACAAGCTGGAGTAACAACACGGGCCAGGTAACATCTCAGGAGAACGTGGATAGATGACGTTTCGGATCAGGGCTCGTCTTCTGAAGAAGGATCTCGACCCGAAAAGTCACCTATTCCTTCTCTCCAGAGTTGCTGCCTGTCCCGCCAAGTTACTCCAGCATTTTGTGGTGGGCATCAAACAAACCCTCGTCCAGTCGTTCTGCTCGTTTTCCAGATCGGCTAATTATACATTGTTCCCCTGATTACCCCGCCCCTCTCCTCACTTCTACCGCAGTTGCACTTACATCACTGTAACTTTGACTTAATAATTACTGGACTGACTAATCTATTTATTTTAAATGCCAAGCAACATATTTCCTACTGCTTCCCCTAATTCCCAGTCCTCGAGAAAGGGTTGAAGCTTTTAACTTATCACAAAAGGTCACAAAGTGTTGGAATAACTCAACGGGTCAGGCGGCATCTGTGGAGAAAATGGATAGTTGACGGTTCGGGTCGGGACTCTTCTTCACGGCCTTTAGGTTAGTTTAGATACAGTGTGGAAACAGGCCCTTCGGCCCACCAAGCCCATGCTGACCACCCGGTTCCATCCTACACACTGCGGGGCAATTTACAGACGACAATTAACCTACAAACCTGCACGTCTTTGGAATGTGGGGGGAAACTGGAGCACCCGTAAAAAATCTACATGGTCACTGGGAGAACGTGCAAACTCCATATGGACAGCACCAGTCGTCAGGATTGAGCTCGGGTCTCTGGCGCTGTGAGGCAGCAACTCTACTGCTGCGCCGCCAATGTGACATTCCAAGTTTTAGAATGAAGTTAGCCGCTTACAAATCCCATTCTCTGCCCAGCGTGGAGAATCATGAATTGCCAAGACACAAGGCACTGTAGATGTTGGTTCCTTTTTAAAAAATCACGAATTCAAAGTTATCTATTGAAGAATAATGTAGTGTGGTTCGTTGGATTTGTCCATACTCAATTTAAAATTGTCCATAATCTATAACTTAAAGATTTTTTAAACCATTTAGTGAAACATTAACCCCCCCCCCCCTTCCCTCCCAAGTCCAGTCCCCTCCCGACCCCCTGGGAAACTGAAGGGAGCGACAATCAACTGCCACAGATACAAATAATGTCACACACAAGAAAGGGCAGATGCTGGTTGACAAAAAGTGAACACATGGTGCTGGAGAAATTTGGAAACGTCATCCCGTCACCCATTCCTTCTCTCCAGGGATGCTGCCTGCCCGCTGAGTTAAAGAGTTCCCACGGTAGACTCGCGAGTCACTACGGTAACGGTACGTTATTACAACGAGTTTAAATGTTTCAAGTTTTAACTTGAACAGTAAATTTGACTCGTGGGAAAACACCAAACATGTTTGAATATTTTCACGAGTTAACAAGTTTCACGGGCACCTGCCGTTAGCGCCACGAGTCGCTAAGTTGCTCGCGCGAGTTCCGACGTTCCCGCTACGTTGATTGTACGTGATTACCACGAGTGAAAACTCGGGGTCACTCGTGGGTCAACTCGCACCGTGAGACAGGGCTTTTAAGGGTTTGGACACGCTAGAGGCAGGAAACATGTTCCCAATGTTGGGAAACGGGGTACTCATTGGGGATGATCAGCCATGATCACATTGAATGGCGGTGCTGACTCGAAGGGCCGAATGGCCTCCTCCTGCACCTATTGTCTATTGTCATAATAATAATAAAATAAAAATAAAAATTTTAAAAGACAGAGTCTTTGTGTTAACAACAGCAGCATACAAATATAAATAAATGATTGTGACTGTGTAGACAACATTTTTACAGTTAAAGGAAAAATCGTCAATAAAATCTATAAAAGGGTTCCAGGTCAGAGGGCAGTTTCTGCGGGTCTTGCACCGTTTATCCCTGATCTTTTCCAAGGGTAAAAAGGAGAGCACCTCCTTTAACCACTGCAAAAAAGATCGAGCTGTTTTTGACTTCCAGTTGAAAAGAATAAGCCTGCAAGCAAGCAATGATGCAAATGCTAAAGCATTTGCTTGTAAATTTGTAAGCTTACATTGGGGATGGTATTCCAAAGATAGCTGTGTGCAAGTCCGGATTTATAGTCTGCCTGCAGATATAGTCTGTCTATATAGATATAGATATCAGATATAGTCTGTCTGTCAGGAGAATCCACAAATATGTTTCCCCAGTAGCTGTTGAGAGAGGGACATGTCCAAAACGTGTGTCCTACAGAGGCTGGGCTATGCCACATCCAGCACCCGGAGAAAACCTATGTGGTCATGAGGGGAACAGAACGTACAAACTCCGCACAGACAGCACCCGTAGTCAGGATCGAACCTGGGTCTCTGGCGCTGTGAGGCAGCAGGTGTACCGCTGCGCCACCGTACCCAATGCGCCACTGTGCCTTCTACTACCTAATGAGTCTGAAACTCTAAACTTACCAGCAAACTCGGGGAACCGATCCTCGTGTGACTAGATCCTTGACTTCCCCATCAGCACTCCACGAGCGGCACAAATTGACCACAACGCCTCCTTCCACCGGGTGGCGCCGTCAGCGATGGCAGCCTCGCCAACGGTCTGTCTGTCCTTTCGTCCTCTTTGTTATTTTCAGTGTGGTTTAAAAGTTTGTGTTTATGTTCTCTGGTTTGCTTTATGTGGGGGGGTGGGGGAGGGGGGTCAGGGGGCCGGGGGGGGGGGGGGTGGGGTGGTTGGGGGAAACTTTTTGTTCAATCTCTTAGCTTGCCGGAGATGCGATTGTTTTCCAGATCGTATCTCTGGTCGCTCTGCGGCCTAACATCATGGAGCTGGCGGCCTTGCATCACAGTGAGGAATGTGGAGGAGTCACTGTGGTGGATGTTTATGTTAAAATGTGTTTTGTGTGTCTAGTTGCTTTTTTTGATATGACTGTACTGTACAAATTCCTCGTATGTTGCAAAACATACTTGGGTAATAAAGTATGATTATGAATCTTGATAACCATCAACACGAGAGAACCTCAAGGCTGTGTGCTCAGTTCCTTGCTCTTTGCACTCTCTACCAATGACTGTGTAAGCATAGAAACATAAAAAGCAATAGACAATAGGTGCAGGAGTAGGCCGTTGTGGCCTACTCCTGCAGCCATTCAATGTGATTATGGCTGATCATCCACAAGCAGTACCCCGTTCCTGCCTTCTCCCCACATCCCCTGACTCCGCTATCTTTAAGAGCTCTATCTAGCTCTCTCTTGAAAGTATCCAGAGAACCGGCCTCCACCGAGGCAGAGAATTCCACAGACTCACCACTCTCCGTGAGAAAAAGTGTTTCCTCGTCTCCGTTCTAAACGGCTTACCCCTTATTCTTATACTGTGGCCCCTGGTTCTCGAAAACAAGTGCAGGAGTAGGCCGTTGAGCCCTTCCAGCCAGCAGCACCATTCAATATGATTATGGCTGATCATCCAGAATCAGTACCCCGTTCCTGCCTTCTCCCCATTTCCCGTGATTCCGTTATCCCGAAGAGCTGTAGCCAGACACGGTTCCAACATCTCAAAATGTGCTGATGATACCAGCTTCGATGGACGAACAAGGTTGAATGACGAAGGTAGACAAAAATGCTGGCGAAGCTCGGCGGGTGAGGCAGCAACTATGGAGAGAAGGTATAGGTGACGTTTCGGGTCGAGACCCTTCTTCAGACTCGCGTGTGTGTGTGTGTTAGTGCGTGGGTGTGTGTGTGATTGTTAGTGAGTGTGCAAGTGAGTGTGCAAGAGTGATGGTGTAAGTGATGTTGGTGAGTGTGTGTGAGTTGGCGAGTGTGAGTGTGTGTGTGAGTTGGCGTGTGTGTGTGGATGAAGTGTGTGTGTGGGGGTAAGTGTGTGTGCACGAGTAAGAGTGTGTGGGAGTGTCAGTGTGAGTGTGTGTGGGTGTGAGTGTGTGTGGGAGTGTCAGTGTGAGTGTGTGTGGTGTGGGAGTGTCAGTGTGAGTGTGTGTGAGTGTGTGGGTGTCAGTGTGAGTGTGTGTGGGTGTCAGTGTGAGTGTGTGGGAGTGTCAGTGTGAATGTGTGTGGGTGTGTCAGTGTGAGTGTGTGGGTGAGTGCGTGAACAAGTGTGTGTGGGAGTGTCAGTGTGAGTGTGTGTGGGAGTGTTGGTGTGTGGGTGAGAGTGCATGCACGAGCGTGTGTGTGTGGGAGTGTCAGTGTGAGTGTGTGTGGGAGTGTCGGTGTGAGTGTGTGGGAGTGTCAGTGAGAGTGTGTGTGGGAGTGCCAGTGTGAGTGTGTGAGAGTGCGTGAACCAGTGTTGCGTGTGTGTGGGGAGTGTCAGTGAGCGTGAGGGTGTGTGTGTGTGTGAGAGTGATGTGCACACATCCACTGACTGCATTCCAGGGAGCCTATTATCGCCCCCAGTGCAGGCCGAGTGCAGCTGGTGTAGGTGAGGCTGCAGGGTGAGAGGTGATGAGGCAGGCGCACTGCATGGCAAATGCAGCGTTCATTTTTATAACTGGAGCTGGTGCATTCCTGAGACTAGGGACTCTGATCAAATACCCTTCAGCAAATTCCACTCTACAATGTAATTCTTTCAGAAGTTGATGATATTGAGGCCAGTTATGCCTTGTTGGCAAACTATGTCCTAAATGAAGTGAGGTAGGTGGTTTGTCCTTTATGTAACAATTAACCTCCAACACTAAAGCATTGTGATTTTGCGCATGACTTTTTAACACATAACGAATAACGTGAAAGTGTTCTTTTAATTATCGCGTTCACCCACTCTCTGGAATGATGTCCAGCTGTCTTAACAATGTGCTGATTAGGAGCTCGAAGCATAGATAGCTCGTTTTTAGAAATGTTAACTCCTCAACCCTGCATTGTCACTGTTTAAACAAGCCAGCAATTTAACTGGTGGAGGCCCAAAGTTATGTTAGTTCCTGCTGGGAATTTGGAAGGACTTGAAGAAAAATTTTGATTTAAAAAAAAATACATTTCTCCCTTTAGTGAGAAGGTACAGAAGCTTGAAAGCACGCAGCACCAGACTCAGTTATCAGGCTTCAGAACAGTCCTTCCATAAGCTAGGGTGCTGTCCAATTCACCTCTACCCCATTACGGACATTGGACTTTGTCTGTGGAACTGATGCGCTACAATGCAGAGAACTATATTCTGCCCTCTGTATCTTCCCCTTTGCTCTACCTGTTGGACTGGAGTTTGACTTCATGTCATAGTGTCAAGTTTCTGCAGTGAATCAAGTTTCTTTGGTAGAATAGCAACACTAAAGTAGACATTTGGACAGGTACATGGCAAGGGAAGGTTACACAAAAAGCTGGAGAAACTCAGCGGGTGCAGCAGCATCTAAGGAGCGAAGGGGATAGGCGACGTTTCGGGTCGAGACCCTTCTTCATGGTAAGGGAAAGTTGTGAGGGGGGATATGGACCAAAAGCGGGCAGGTGGGACTGGCAGAGATGGGGCACCTTGGTTGGCATGGCAACGTGGGCCCGAGTGCCATGTTTCTTTGCTGTGGGACTAGGATATACTTAACAGAAGGTTGTGGAGTCCAAGTCAATGGATATTTGTAAGGCAGAGATAGAGAGATTCTAGATTAGTATGGGTGTCGGGGAGAAGGCAGGAGAATGGGGTTAATAGACAACAGGAGTAGGCCATTCGGCCCTTTGAGCCAGCACCGCCATTCACTGTGATCACGGCTGATCATCCCCAATCAGTACCCCGTTCCGGCCTTCTCCCCATATCCCCTGACTCCGCTATCTTTAAGAGCCCTATCTAGCTCTCTCTTGAAAGTATCCAGAGAACCGGCCTCCACCGCCCACTGAGGCAGAGAATTCCACAGACTCACCACTCTCTGTGAGAAAAAGTGTTTCCTCGTCTCCGTTCTAAATGGCTTACCCCTTATTCTAAAACAGTGGCCCCTGGTTCTGGACTCCCCCCAACATCGGGACCATGTTTCCTGCCTCTGGCGTGTCCAAACCCTTAATAATCTTGTATGTTTCAATAAGATTCCCTCTCATCCTTCTTACAAGGGAGATAGATTAGCCATGATTGAATGTCAGAGTAGACATGGTGGGCCGAATGGCCTAATTCTGTTCCTATCACTTATGAACATATGGCCTAACCACTGCTGTGAACTCATAGTCAGACCATTGTTAAATCTCAGGATTAATCCTGTTCTGTTACGTAGACAATATAACTGGATATCGCCTTTGCAATACTGTTAATTGAGGGGCTTAGAATTTAGATTTGTTCTAATGGCCGTATGGCCTAATTCTGTACTTTTGCACTAACATGCACTAACATTTTGTGTACTTGTATAAAATTAACTACAAACTTAGTTTAGTTAGAGATACAGCGCGGAAACAGGCCCTTCGGCCCACCAGGGTCCGCGCCGACCAGCGATCCAATACGCGGATCGATACTATTCTACCAGGGACAATTTTAACATTTACCAAGCCAATCAACCTCCAAACCTGAGGTGGACACAGAGTGCTGGAGTAGCTTTGTGGGTCAGGCAGCATCTCTGGAGAGAAGGAATGGGTGACGTTTCGGGATTTCATCACCCATTCCTTCTATCCAGAGACGCTGACTGACCCGTTGAGTTACTCCAGCATTTTGTGTCTCACCTTCAATTTATACCAGCATCTGCAGTTCTTTCTGATGCAACCTACAAGGCTGTACGCCTTTGGAGTACTCTGGAAGCATAAGATTTGTAGTGTGGCCACATTGTTTGTCCTCCTTGGCAGTTGCATGTTCCTCCTCACCTCTGAGCCAAGTTGTGTTTGTTTTAGTTGGTTGCCTTGCTCGATGACATGAGGCGGTAATGTAACCTAATTTGAAGATCTAATCCAAAAGGACGCTTTGCTTGTTTTGGAATCTAACATTAGAATGTCTCCTTAATGACTCATCAGGTACTAAGCACTACCACAGAGACTGCTTCCCTTCTCTCGGGCCCATCAAAGATGGTAAGCTGCCCCTTACTAACATGTCCGTCTACATGTGGTGGTGGTTTGGTGTGCATGCTGGAGTTTCGGTGCATGTTTTTGCCTTGTTCCAGTGCCTTTGTCTGTGTTTTACCTTCTAATTCGAAATGTCACCAGACAATAGGTGCAGGAGTAGGCCATTCGGCCCTTCGAGCCAGCACCCCCATTCAACATGATCATGGCTGATCATCCACAATCAGTACCCCGTTCCTGCCTTCTCCCCATATCCCCTGACTCCGCTATCTTTAAGAGCCCTATCTAGCTCTCTCTTGAAAGTATCCAGAGAACCGGCCTCCACCGCCCTCTGAGGCAGAGAATTCCACAGACTCACAACTCTCTGTGAGAAAAAGTGTTTCCTCGTCTCCGTTCCAAATGGCTTACTCCTTATTCTTAAATTGTGGCCCCTGGTTCTGGACTCCCCCAACATCGGAAACATTGGCACTGTTGTTAGAAAGGTTTTGCTGACTTTAAAGATAGACACAGAGTGCTGGAGTAACTCAGCGGGGGGTCAGGCAGCATTCTCTAGAGAACGTGGACAGGTGATGTTTTGGATTGGAACCCTTCTTCAACTTGACTCAAAACGCCAACTATCCATTTTCACCAGAGATGCTGCCCGACCCGTTGAGTTACTCTGGTGTTTTGTGCCTATCTTTGGTGTAAACCAGCATCCGTAAGCTCCGTGCTATTAAATTTCATTGAGTTTGGGTTAGAGATACAGCATGAAACAGAACCTTCGTCTCACCAAGTCCAAGCCGACCATGGATGACCCGTTCACACTAGTTCAATTTTACCCCACACTCGTGGGTAATTTATAGCTGGCCAATTAACCTGCAAACCCGCACGTCTTTGGGATGTGGGAGGAAACCGGGTCACAGGGAGAACGTGCAAACTCCACACAGGCAGCACCCGAGGTCAGGTTTAAGATTGGATCTTTGGCGCTGTGAGGCAGCAATTCCACCCACTGCTTGAAGTCTTGAATTTCAAGATGATCCATCGTGGAATCTGATCACTCTGATCACTGGTCTCTGAATCCTCATCTTTGGATTTAGTCTAGTTTAGAATTACAGCGCGAAAACAGGTCCTTCAGCCCACCGAGTCCGCACCGACCAGCGATCCCTGCATACACTAACACTACCCTACACACACTAGGGAGAATTTACATTTACGCCAAGCCAATTAACCTACAAACCTGTACGACTTTGGAGAGTGGGAGCAAACTGAGGATCTCGGAGAAAACCCGCGCCCATTCATGTCCCCATTTTGCAGCTACGCACTATCTCCCAGAATTAGCCTATTTGTTACAGCAGCTGCAATCTGTGTGATCATTTGGATAATAAATTCCAGATATATTGTACTCACAAAGTAACTTAGATCCAACCAGATCCATTATCGTCCCATCTACCCACGATATATTACCGGTTCAATGAACGGAGGAAACTATGAAATCATTTCCTGTAGTTTAGAGATACAGCGTGGAAACAGGCCCTTCGGCCCACCGAGTCCACGCCGCCCAACGATCCCCGAACATCTGCACTATCCTACACACACCAGGGACAATTTACAATTTGCAAAAGCCAATTAACCTACAAACCTGCACGTCTTCGGAGTGTGGGAAACCCCACGCAGGTCACGGGGAGAACGTACAGACTCCGTGCAGACAGCACCCGTGGTCGGGATCGAACCCGGGTCTCTGGCGCTGTGAGGCAGCAACTCTACCGCTGCGCCACCGTGCCGCCCAATCAGTGTTCAGCTTTCTTTCTGTTATGTTGTATTCGTGGTGATTGGCTGTGATTTGCTTTAGTTAAATATATCTTTAATCATACACTATCCACTTCATAATTGATGGATCTTTGTGCAAGTATTTTAATAGTTTCTTCCCAGCGGTTATCAGGCAACTGAACCATCCTACCAACAACTCGAGTGCAGTCCTGACCTCCCATCTACCGCATTGGAGATTCTCAGACTATGTTTAATCGGACTTTGCTGGACTTTATCTTGCACTAATCCTTATTCCCTTTATCATGTATCTGTGCACTGTGGACGGCTGGTTTGTGTTCAAGCATTGGCTTTCCGCTGACTGGTTAGAAAGGATTTTCGCTGTACCTCGGCACACACAAAAGTAAACTAAACTAATTGCAGAAGTCAGAAACTTTTGATAGGTTGAAACTATTCCTCACCCTTAAAATGTAAGGACTAAAAGTGTAATAGGAATCCATGTGAAAGGTGAGATGCGTAAGGAATTAAAAGTATTGTATATGAATGCGCGAAGTATAAGAAAAGTAGATGAGCTTGAGGCTCAGTTACAGGTTGGTAGATATGACATTGTTTGATGTCCGTGGCTGCAGGAGGATCGGGCCTGGGAACTTAATATTCAGGGTTATACATCCTATAGAAAGGACAGGTAGGTGGGCAAAGAAGGGGGGGTAGCTCTGCTGGCGACGGATGGAATTCAGACTGTTGCGAGGAAAGACATAGGGACTGATGAGGTAGAGTCACTGTGGATTGAGTTGAGGAATTGCAAAGACAAGAAGACGCTAATTGGTGTTATCTACAGACCCCCAAATAGTAGCCCGGATGTAGGGTGTAAGTTGCAGCAGGAGTTAAAACTGGCATGTAACAAAGGTAATGCCACTGTGGTGATGGGGGATTTCAATATGCAGGTAGACTGGGAAAATCAGTTTGGTTCAGGACCCCAAGAAAGAGAGTTTGTAGAATGCCTCCGAGATGGATTCATAGAGCAGCTTGTAATGGAGTCGATCAGAGAAAAGGCAATTCTGGATTTAGTGTTGGCCAATCTACCAGATATGATAAGAGAACTCGAGGTAAAGGAACCGCTTGGAGGTAGTGATCATAATATGATTAGTTTTAATCTGCAATTTGAGAAGGAGAACGTTAAATTGGAAGTGGCAGTGATGCAGTTGAACAAAGGGGACTATGACGGCATGAGAGGGGAGCTGGCCAAAATAGACTGGAAAAGGATAGTAGCAGGAATGATGGTGGAACAGCAATGGCAGGAATTTCTGGGCATAATCTGGAAGACGCAGGATCATTTCATTCCAAAATGGAAGAAAGATTCTAAGGGGAGTAGGAGGCAACCGTGGCTGACAAGAGAAGTTAGGGATAGGATAAAACTAAAAGAAAAGATGTATAACACAGCAAAGAGTAGCCGGAAGCCAGAGGATTGGGAAACTTTCATAGGACAACAGAAGGAAACAAAACGGGCAATACGGGCTGAAAAGATGAAGTACAAGGGGAAGCTGGCCAGGAATATAAAGAAGGACAGTAAAAGCTTCTTTAGGGAAAAAGAGTAGCAAAGTCAAATGTGGGTCCCTTGCAGGCAGACACGGGTAGGGAAGCAAAGAGTAGGAGTGAACGGGTCCTTTCCAGAATGGCAGGCAGTGGCGAGTGGAGTGCCGCAAGGCTCGGTGTTGGGGCCGCAACTGTTTACCATACATATTAATGATTTGGAAGAGGGAATTAGGAGCAACACTTGCAAGTTTGCGGATGACACAAAGCTGGGTGGCAGTGTGAACTGTGAAGAGGATGTTAGCAGGTTACAGGGTGACCTGGGCAGGTTGAGTGGGTGGGCAGATGCGTGGCAGATGCAGTATAATATAGATAAATGTGAGGTTGTCCACTTTGGCGGCAAAAACACGGGGGCAGATTATTATCTCAATGGGGTTAGGTAAGGGGGAGGTACAGCGAGACCTGGGTGTCCTTGTACACAAGTCACTGAAAGTTGGCGTGCAGGTACAGTAGGCAGTGATGAAAGCTAATGGAATGTTGGCCTTCATAACAAGAGGATTTCAGTATAGGAGTAAAGAGGTTCTTCTGCAGTTGTATAGAGCTCTGGTAAGACCACATCTGGAGTATTGTGTACAGTTTTGGTCTCCTAATTTGAGGAAGGACATCCTTGTGATTGAGGCAGTGCAGCGTAGGTTCACGTGATTGATCCCTGGGATGGCAGGACTGTCATATGAGGAAAGATTGAAAAGACTAGGCTTGTATTCACTGGAGTTTAGAAGGATGAGGGGGAATCTTATAGAAACATATACAATTATAAAAGGACTGGGCAAGCTAGATGCAGGAAACATTTTCCCAATGTTGGCCGAGTCCAGATCCCGGGGCCCCAGTCTTAGAATAAAGGGGAGGCCATTTAAGACTGAGGTCAGAAAAAACTTTTTCACCCAGAGTTGTGAATTTGTGGAATTCCCTTCCACAGAGGGCAGTGGAGGCCAAATCACTGGATGGATTTAAGAGAGAGTTAGATAGAGCTCTAGGGGCTAGTGGAGTCAAGGGATATGGGGAGAAGACAGGCACGGGTTATTGATTGGGGACGATCAGCCATGATCACAATGAATGGCAGTGCTGGCTCGAAGGGTCGAATGGCCTCCTCCTGCACCTATTTTCTATGTTTCTAAATGTCAAAATGTTACAAGGCCTGTCATTGAGTGTTTTGGCTTTGTGAGGAGATTTGTGGTAACATGCTTAACCGCTCTTTGCCCGATGCATATATCCATGGTCCGCCACCGATTATCCGGCAAATGGTGGTCCGGCACCTTCATTAATCCGGACAAAATTATGAGAGTGCACTTGTAATCCATCACCCCCCCCCCCCCCCCCCCCCCCCGCTTGGAAGTCCCACCGAAAATGTGGCCCCTAGACCGGGTGAGGTGGCCGATCTCGACCTCATCGGGATCAGGGTGGAATTTCCCCCCCCACCCCCACAACCGAACGTTCCGGTCCCGTTGGACTCGTCTCGGAGGCCGGGACCTCTGCTGGCCCTAAAAATTGTACAAGGCATTGGTAAGACCAATTCTGGAGTATGGTGTACAATTCTGGTCGCCTAATTATAGGAAGGATGTCAACAAAATAGAGAGTACAGAGGAGATTTACTAGAATGTTGCCTGGGTTCCAGCAACTAAGTTACAGAGAAAGGTTGAACAAGTTAGGTCTTTATTCTTTGGAGCGCAGAAGGTTAAGGGAGGACTTGATTGAGGTCTTTAAAATAATGAAAGGGATAGACAGAGTTGACGTGGATAAGCTTTTCCCATTGTGGGTAGGGAAGATTCAAACAAGAGGGCATGACATGAGAATTAAGGGACAGAAGTTTAGGGGTAACATGAGGGGGAACTTCTTTACTCAGAGAGTGGTGGCTGTGTGGAATGATCTCCCTGCAGAAGTGGTGGAGGCAGGATCGATTTTAACATTTAAAAGTAAAGCGGATAGGTATATGGACGGGAAGGGAATGGAGGGGTATGATCTGAGTGCAGGTAGATGGGACAAGGGGAAAATAAATGGTCGGCACGGACTGGAAGGGCCGAGAAGGCCTGTTTCCGTGCTGTAATTGTTATATGGTTATATGGCCCGGCAACAGAGACAGACCGGCCAGGGAAAATCGGTGGCGGACCTGTACAAGAATAGAACTGGAGCTGTTCTATCACAGTGCGCGTTTGTGATGCCTTTCCCTCCAGCTACTAAACCATTTTGACTCTCTTTTGGTGGTTGTTTCACAGATGCAGAGAAAACGCCTTCTTTTCGTGAATAGACGTTTCAGGGTACTGTATGGTAATGCACCTGCAACCTTGCATAGTAGCCATGCATTGGAGCCTGCAATTATCTGTGCACACAACAGCAGTCTACCCTCTAATGCTCAAAGGTTGCCAACATTTCTGACAATGGAAGTGTTCCAACATGCCTACTTAAGCTAACAATCTCCTTTATGGCATTGGGTCGAACCTGCCTTGTGGATGCTCCATAATACTTGCGTTAGTTGAACTGATGCTGTCAACGACATTCATTCTGTCAGATTTCCGAGCAATTAACTTGATTTTGGATCTGGACGCTTTCAAGAGAGAGCTAGATAGGGCACTTAAAGATAGCGGAGTCAGGGGATATGGGGAGAAGGCAGGAACGGGGTACTGATTGGGGATGATCAGCCATGATCACATTGAATGGCGGTGCTGGCTCGAAGAGTCGAATGGCCTACTCCTGCACCTATTGTCTATTGTCTATTTTTGTTGAGATCTAATAATAATCCGGTCAGAAGATAAGGGCGGCAAAACAGATTTGCTGCCTTACAGCGTCAGAGACCCAGGTTCGATCCCGACCACGGGTTCATTGGTTTGGTAATAAGGAGTTTGCACGTTCTCCCCGTGCCCTCGTGGGTTTTCTCCGAGATCTTCGGCTACCTCCCACTCTCCAAAGACGTACAGGCTTGTGTGTTAATTGATTTTGGCATAAAGGTAAATTGTCCCTAGTGTGTTTCGGATGGAAAAGGAATAGATGAGGTTTCGGGTCGAGACCCTTCTTCAGACTTCAGCCTCGACCCGAAACGTCACCCATTCCTTCTCTCCAGAGATGCTGCCTGTCCCGCTGAGTTACTCCAACACTTTGTGTCTAACTTCAGTGTAAGCAAGCACCTGCAGTTCCTGCCAGCACAATAATCCAATCACATAGATTTTAGAATTGCTGCGTTCCACAACGGGGGCAAATTGGACTTTAAGAAAAAATTATCGTTTAGACAAATTTGTCGCATGCATTGAGGAACTTTGACAGACTGGCGTACTGATTGTAAGGGCTTTTCTTTTCACCATTAAGTTACTTTGTAAAATTCCTTCATTGGAGACCGATTAGAAACATAGAAAGTAGGTGCAGGAGTAGGCCATTCGGCCCTTCGAGCCAGCACTGCCATTCAATATGATCATGGCTGATCATTCCAGAATCAGTACCCCGTTCCTGTTTTCACCCCATGTCCCTTAATTCCGTTCGCCCTAAGGGCTATATCTAACTCTCTCTTGAATACATCCAGTGAATTGGCCTCCACTGCCTTCTGTGGCAGAGAATTCCACAGATTCACAACTCTCTGGCTGAAAAAGTTTTTCCTCATCTCAGTCCTAAATATCCGATCCCTTATTCTTAAACTGAGACCCCTGGTTCTGGACTCCCCCAACATGGGGGACATTTTCCCCGCACTAGAGGTTCCTGCATTAGAGGTTACATTGCTGTCTAGTGCTCTGGAGTGTGTAGTGTGGGGGAGAGCTCCACTTGCAGTTAATTGGCCATTTAACCATGCATCAGAATGCTACGGCAAAGAATTGTCAGCATATTTTAAGATTATTTTTCTCCAACTAATACCTCAAAGCCGGAGCTAGTTTATTTTGGCCGTATAAATCTTAATTGGAGCAGTTCTTGCACGTGCGATCATTTCACTGGGTGGCTGATCGGGGAAGAGAGAGAGGACAAAACTGCTTGCTGTCTTTTCAATGTTATGCTTCGCACTGTTTTTGGGGGATGTGACGGTCTGTTCGCACTCAATGCAAGGGAAGCTCTATGGTTGAAGAGCGCATTGCATTCTATTTTATTGGAATACAGAGCAGAAAGGCAGCATGTTTAAAGGGCCTGTCCCATGGTACGAGTTCATTCCAAGAGCTCTCCCGAGTTTAAAAAAAAATCAAACTCGTGGTAAGCACGGAGAATGAACGTAGCGGGTACGTCGGAGCTCGGGGACGTCTCTTAGCGGCTCGCAACGCTAACGGCAGTAACTCGGGATGACTCGCTAATGGCAGGTAAGCACGGGTAGACTCGTGAAGATTTTTCAACGTGTTGAAAAATGTCCACGAGAGCCCTGAGTACCGATGAGCGGCCATTACCGTAAATCTACGAGTTCGAATCAGGGCAAACTCGGGAGAGCTCTCGGAATGAACTCGTACCATGGGACAGGGCTTTTAGCATGCAAACGTTACTGAATGCAGAGAGGGGCTGGTTTTCCGCATCTATGTCAATGTGTTGAATGGCATTTGATAAAACCCCGCATCAAAGCACGTCGGGGTCTCAATGCGAAATGTTATTCCCGTTGAGAAAATGAATGGGAATTTGTGACGGTGCAGTTATATTGGGGAGTATAATGGAAGTGGGTTGTCGCAAAGGAGTTTCGAGTTTAGTTTAGAGATGCAGCCCGGAAACAGGCCCTTCGGCCCACCCAGTCCATGCCGACCAGTGATCCCTGCACACTAACACTATCCTACACACACTAGGGAGCAAGTGTTTTCATTACTACCAAACCAACGGACCTACAAAAATAGACAAAAATGCTGGAGAAACTCAGTGGGTGAGGCAGCATCTATGGAGCGAAGGAATAGGCGATGTTTCGGGTCGAGACCCTTCTTCAGACTGACGTCGAGCCCCTTCTTCAGACTGACGTCGAGCCCCTTCTTCAGACTGATGTGTAGGTGGGGGAGGGGCGGGTTCCCGCCCCTCCTCCATCTCCACATCAGTCTGAAGAAGGGTCTCGACCCAAAACGTCACCTATTCCTTCGCTGCATAGATGCTGCCTCACCCGCTGAGTTTCTCCAGCATTTTTATCAACCTTCGATTTTTCCAGCATCAACAGTTCCTTCTTAAACCTACAATAATACACGTCTTTGGAGTGTGGGAAAAAAACTGAAGATCCCGGAGAAAACCCACGCGGGTCACGGGGAGAACGTACAAACTCCGTACAGACGGCACCCGTGGTCAGGATCGAACCTGGGTCTCTCGTGCTGTGAGGCAGCGACTCTACCGCTGCGCCACCTTGTCACTTTGTTGTAAAGGAATTTTGACTCAGGCGGCCGATCTCGACCTCATCAGGAGTTCCGCGGCCGATCGGCAGGTGGAATTCCGGGCCTCTGGAAATCCGGCCCGGCCCGAGCCAGCGGATCCGCTCCCATTGCCTACTTCCGAAGCCGACTTTGCGGGCCGCTATCTCAGCCCCACCCCCAAGGCCGCGACCTCTGTTGGGCCGGCAAAAAGGAGAGTACGGCTAAGTATAGAAAATAGGTGCAGGAGTAGGCCATTCAGCCCTTCGAGCCAACACCGCCATTCATATAATAACCATATAAGAGAATTCCACAGACTCACACCTCTCTGTGTTTCCTCATCTCTGTTCTAAATAACCATATAACAATTACAGCACGGAAACAGGCCCTCTCGGCCCTTCCAGTCCGTGCCGACCATTTATTTTCCCCTAGTCCCATCTACCTGCACTCAGACCATACCCCTCCATTCCCTTCCTGTCCATATACCTATCCACTTTACTTTTAAATGTTAAAATCGATCCTGCCTCCACCACTTCTGCTGGAAGATCATTCCACACAGCCACCACTCTCTGAGTAAAGAAGTTCCCCCTCATGTTACCCCCAAACTTCTGTCCCTTAATTCTCATGTCATGCCCTCTTGTTTGAATCTTCCCTACCCTCAATGGGAAAAGCTTATCCACGTCAACTCTGTCTATCCCTTTCATCATTTTAAAGACCTCAATCAAGTCCCCCCTTAACCTTCTGTGACCATTATCCACAACAACATGATCATGGCTGATCATCTAAAATCAGTTCCCAGTTCCTGCCTTCTCCCCATATCCCTTGATTCCCTTAGCCCCAAGAGCTAAATCTAACTGACTCTTGAATACATCCAGTGAATTGGCCTCAACTGCCTTCTGTAACAGATTCCCAACTCTCTGGGTGAAAAAGTTTTTCCTCATCTCAGTCCTAAATGACTGCCCCCTCATTCTTAAACTGTGTGACCCCTGGTTCTGGACTCCCCGCAACATCGGGAACATTTTTCCTGCATCTACCCTGTCCAATCCTTTGAGAATTTTCTATGTTTCTGTAAGATCAGGGGAAACAAGGGTGCCGGATAATCGTTTGTGGGCCGTACGTTGGTAAACTGTTGTGTTATTGTACAGAAACACTGGTGGTTGACAAGATGGCCGCTGCTAAAGGCGATTGTGCAGTGGGATGGAGATACACTGGTTGATTTGGAATGTGCACGGCCATGGAATGGAAGCAATGTCAATTTTAGAATGGAGGTCAGTTGTTCAGACTGGTGTCCGGTCCCGAATTAAGATAGCAAATCCCACCCTGACAGCTGTGGAACTAAAATCCAGGCCATCATGTGGAATTTATTAACAGGACCATCTCGTATTAGTTCATAGGAGCAGAATTAGGCCATTCAGCCCATCAAGTCTGCTCCACCATGGCTGATCTATCATTCCCTCCCTCTGCCATTCTCCTGCCTTCTCCCCGTAACCTTTGACACACTTACTATTCAAGAACCGGTCAAAACCTTCTGTGGCAATGAATTCCACAGATCTATCACCCTCTGGCTAAAGAAATTCCTCCATATCTTTCCAAATTAACATTCTTTTATTCTGATGCTATGACCTCTGGTCCTAGTGTCTCCTGCAAGTGGAAACATCTGCTCTACCCGGGCCTTTCACTATTCGGTATGTTTTAATGAGTTTCTCCCTCATCCAAACTCCGTCGAGGTGAGGTTCTGTGACATCAAACATTCCTCAAACATTAATGCCACCATCCTTCAACGTCAACATCCTTCCTTCAATATGGGGCCCAATTTGCAATTTACAATGATAGACAAGAGCGTTTACATGGACCATCCATAGATTATTTTCTTATGTTGTTAGACAGGATAGAGGCTCGAACCAAACAATCATTGTTTACTGTTTAAGAAAGAACTGCAGATGCTGTAAAAATCGAAGGTAGACAAAAATGCTGGAGAAACTCAGCGGGTGAGGCAGCATCTTTGGAGCGAAGAAGGGTCTCGACCCGACACGTTACCAATTCCTTCGCCCCATAGATGGTGCCTCACCCGCTGAATCATTCTTTACTGATGGCCAACTCTGCGATACCAATTGCACTGGTTGATGCAGAGGTCTTTCCACATTATCCATGACAGGAGCAAAGAGGTCCTTCTGCAGTTGTACAGGGCCTTAGTGAGACCACACCTGGAGTATTGTGTGCAGTTTTGGTCCCCTAATTTGAGGAAGGACATTCCTGCTATTGAGGGAGTGCAGCGTAGGTTTACAAGGTTAATTCCCGGGATAGCGGGACTGTCATATGCTGAGAGAATGGAGCAACTGGGCCTGTACACTCTGGAGTTTAGAAGGATGAGTGGGGATCTCATTGAAACATATAAGATTGTTAAGAGTTTGGACACGCTAGAGGCAGGAAACATGTTCCTGATCTTGGGGGAGTCCAGAACCAGAGGCCACAGTTTAATAATAAGGAGTAAGCCATTTAGAATGGAGATGAGGAAACACTTTTTCTCACAGAGAGTGGTGAGTCTGTGGAATTCTCTGCCTTG